>CM077016.1:5267240-5619908 GCA_039090855.1 Macrothele yani
TTTTTGCCAATTGGGCTAAAAAATTTCTTAATAAGCATCTCATCACTGCATTCTTTCAACATAGCCAAACCCACCGGAGCATATTAGTCTCCACTTTGCTAACAACATTTTGCTTCACCTCACACAACTGCAAATCGCATCTTCATTCCTCACACAATCAGATCGAGTACTGCCACATCCCCCCCCATAAGTAACGCATCTCTCTAACAAACAAACTAACTCTACTTTTCTTCTAAAGTACCCAGGTTTCACAGCGCCATACATCAGAGTAGGAACAATTACACGTTCATACATAGCCATGCGGGATCCTCTTGAGAAAACCCACAATTCCTGTGAAAACATCCCGGAGCAGCTTGGTGGAACTTTTCAATGAAGAATTCACTCGCCTACGGATTTCACTATCCAATTTGTTCTCTCTGTCAAACATACTACCCTAAATACAAAAACGAACTCCCTGGTCAATCACTGGTGCCATTTAGACCTACATTCTCTAAAAAAACATAACTTTGGCTTTTCGCTTATATATAATCAGTTTCAATTTCTATGCAAACTTCCCCCCCCCCCCCCCCCCCCCCCCCCCCCCCCCCCCGTACATCCGGAAAACATACTCTGGGTAACTCAATTTTGTTCTCGGTCCAATTCGCTACATTCAGGGACTTCCGGGTGCTTTACGTAAATTTGGAACAAGAAATGGTGTATTTCAGTTTGAAATTCAGAAGCACTTGCATTCAGGCCATCATGGTAAAAGCATGGCTATGATTGAACTTCAGCGCATTTTAGCCTCTTCTCTTAATGTGGAACGGCGATATCTATAGTTGGAGTAGCTTTTGAATATTTTGTTTATGGAAACTGACTTGACGATGGAGTCATTTATGCGACTGTCACAATTTCTAGGAAAAAGAAAAGAAAACGGTACACTCTATAGCATATTGAAAAAACTCAGATTTGTACTGTGTTTTTGCAATATGCTATGAGTGAAAATGAATTATTTTTCAATATGCTATGAGTAAAATGAATTATTAGCAATATGTACCTAACGTTTGCAAAATGCGTTCCGTATAACAATACCGATGTTACTTGAACTCTGCGTACGTGAAATTCTTGTTAGCTAACAAAGAATACCATTTCTGCTGTAATCACCTTTTTTTGACCTGAATGTTTCATTTTAAAGAACAGTAGTCGCCAGGAACTCTGTTGGGAAAGAGCCACAGGATGAAATTACCAGAAAGGTATTATGGTCATTTCGCATGTCACTTTGGTTTTTTATTTTCGTCCTCCCCATCATTCTTCTATCAAACCTTTTTTTATGTGTCTGCTAACCTTAAAATAATTCTCTAAGATTCATAATATTTACTGATAATGCTGTACGTAACTGTATAACGGTTTCAAAAAACCTGCTAATCTGTGGGATCGACGCACATTTTTGCGAGAAAAATGCAAGTACAAAAAGGCTAATCTGACTTAGCAGAAATGCATGCGGTAACATTTAAATTTGATCTATTTTCGAATTGAGCATGCGATAAATATTTGTGAAGTTTTCCGATTAAAATAAGGATGATGAAAATGCGTTTTAGTTACCACTGGTCCGCTTTTAACCTTTCATGTATGGGAAAGGAAAAAGCTGTTGAAGTTATCGTTTACAGCCAACCATAAAGGAGAACTCTTGAGAAGAATATCTTCTAAATTCTTGTACTGGACTGTATTTACTATATAAAACAATTTTGCAGAAGTTATAATATGGACTTGTAAAGATTTTTTATGCTATGAAATACTTGGAAAACAGATTTGCATTATGAAAATGCATTAAACCGTTTAAAAGATATTGTATTAGTATGACACGTAACTGGCTGCACAACCCTGTTTATAAATAGTTTCAAAAGTTCTTACAAAATTTATCCAAAAATAATTTCTTTAGCATTTTTTTTAACACTGAATTTCATCTACTGGGAACATCTGTTTCCATTTAGTATTTGAGTTCGTCCATTGAAATCTTTCTTCAGCATTATAAAAATCACTGTTGTTCAGTATGTACAAAATCAAAATTGAAATATAATGGACACTGTTGTAAGTAAAATTAATTGCGGTAAATGTTAATTACTGTTATCAAATGTATATATTTATTTTATATTCAAACTGTGAAAGTAGTGAACCTGTAATTGAAATTGAAATCTAATTTGACACGTGCTGACTTCCATGTGTTTCTTTCAGTGAGACAAGTATTAAAGAAAAACAAAATTTCTTCACAAAAATCGGAAACGCTCCTCTGAGAAATTTTGAGAAAACAAAAATTCAGTGACCGGAAGAAGCAAGAAATATCTAAATTATCCAGTGTAATTTAGAAAATTTGTACCTGAATTTCATTCGCAGGTCCAAATATCTGAATTCAAAGGAACAAAATATTTTGGAAAGAACACCGACTAATCAGGTCTGGCAGATTCATGATTTATCGTCAACTGATATTAGTGGAAACTTGCAGGACGAAAGTTCGGCTAGAAAATATTTGTAATAAGTCCCTTTAAAACTTTAAAATTTGGAGTCTGTCCATACAACCAGAAATTTAATTTCATTGTAGAAATAAATCAGAAGTATTATAGAAAATTTTGAAAAAAGAGAACAAAAAATTATTCTAATTATTCTAATTGATCATAGTACTGAATATACTTACTGTATTCATAACATTAGCTATAATAATCTCATCAGTATACAAGAATAAAAATGTTCGCAATAATAATGCCGAATGTCACTTCTAGTTCCTTACCTTGATATTTTCGTTTCTTAATTTTAGTAATTTCAATTTTGTATAGAAATTTAAAATATGCTCTTTTTATTTTAATGAAGCCCTAGTGTGAGATAATTTGAATAGAACTAACTGTGTTATATATATATTTAAAGTATATAAAACCGAAAAAAAATAATTCTTCCTTTTTAGCTGATAATAATTGCTTTAACATTTGCACCTGCAAGCTTGCAGTAATATATGCAAAACAAATAGATATTTAAATTACTTCCAAAGAATTTACATTTTTATCACGTCTTTTGTAAAAAAAATCTTGCTTCTTATATCGGTTTGTCCGTACGTCCGTCTGTACCCACGATATCTCAGCAACCATTAGCCGGATTTGAAAAATTGTTTTTGCATTGGGAAGCTTGAAATATGCAAATGATGATCCTTTATTTCGTTTTTTTTACGATGTAGAATTTCGCCGGTAGAGGGTGTAAATGCAGATGTCGAATTCAAAAAATACGTTTTATTCCACATATTTGCTTCTAAACATTCGATTAAAAAAAAAATTATATCTTTCGATTTCATTTATGTCGAAGAGTATGTTAGATATATTTTCTTTTTCATATTACGCATAGATTTCCCGCTAGGGGCGTAAAAAGTAAATTACTTTTCCCCCGATAACTCTCCTTCTAAAACTCCGACTGGAAAAATATTTTCTTCAGCGGATACATCTCCTAATGGAAAATCTTTTACATATAATTTCAAATTTTTGGTAAAGAATACTTTGGCCACCAGGGGGCGTAAGTGTTAATTTTTGCTTCTGTTGTATTTGCAATAAAATCGTGGTTTCTAAAATATCGATTAAGAATTCTTTCGTGGATTGATGCCACTTACATCGATAAACCTTTTCGGATTATTTTCTTCTTAAAATATTTCACAGTTTCTCCGCCAGGGTGCGTAGATGTGCATCTCATTTTGTCAATATCTCTACTTCTAGGAGTCCGATTTGAAAAATTCCTTCTTTGTTGTATAGTGTTTTCCGTGTGACATGTTTTTCATATAATTTCAAAATTTTTAAGTAATTCATAGACCTTCCGCTAGGGGCGTAGCGGTAAATTGCGTTTCCCCCTATATCTCTGCTTCTAAATCTCCGATTTGAAAAATTATTTCTGCACCTGGTACAGCTCCTGATGGGAAATCGTTTGCACATAATTTTTAATTTTTGTAAAAAAATAGTTTGGCCATCAGGCGGCGTAAATTTTAAATTCCGCTTCTGTTGTATTTGCAGCAAAATATGAGCTCCTAAATTCCCGATTGAAAAAACATCGTTTGTTGACCGATACTACTCATGTCGACAAACCTTTTAGGAAAATGTTCTTCTTGAAAAAATGCATGGTTTCTACGCCAGGCGGCGTAGATGTATATCTTATTTTTGTCTATATCTCTACTTGTAAGAGTACGATTTAAAAAAATCCCTTCTTTGTTGGATAGTGTTTCCGATGCGAAATGTTTTTCCTATAAATTCAAAATTTTCAAGTAAATCATATACTTTGCGCTAGGGGGCAGAAAGGCAAATTGCGTTTTCCGCGTTATTTCTGCTCCTAAAGCTCTGATTTGAAAAATTCTTCGCATACAAGACCTGATGGGAAATATTTTTTCACATAATTTCTAATGTTTGGTAAAGATTGGTTTAGCCACCAGGGTCATATGTGCTAATTTCTGCTTCTGAAATATTTTTTGCAAAATCTGGGCTGCTGAAAACTCGACTAATTTTTTTTTTTTTGGCCGATACCGCTAATACGGATAAACCTGTTGAGAATACTTTCTTCCTAAAATATTGCATGGTTTTCCCACCAGGGGACGTAAAGTCACATCTTATTTTTGTCGATATCTCTATTTCTAAGATTTCGTAAGCTCACGATTCCGTTTACAGCAATATCTAAGGGATTAAAAACCCGATCAACACGAATTAAAGGAGCCCAAAGCATGCCAGGAAAACATTTCCCAAACCATAACGTTGCCTCCACCAACTGGAAGGGTTGTAGCAATGCATTTGGGGTCCATGATTTCGTGCTGTTTCCGCCAAATTCTCACTCGGCCATCGGCATGGTGCAACTGAAAACGTGATTTATCGGACCACATAATTTGTTTCCAATAATCGACTGTCCAATCCTTGTGCTCCTGTGCGAACTGGAGATGTTTTCTCTTGTGTACTGCAGACAGCAAATGTGTTCGACCAGGCCTTCGGCTGCCATATCCCATCCGATGAAGTGTACGGCGAACAGTGCGTGGAGGGATCATTTGAGGAGATTCTTTTTTATAAGATTGCCTGTAATGTGCTGCACTGTTGCCCTTCAGTTGTATGTTACCAGTCTGGACACTTTCCATTCCGCCCGAGCAGCCACTAGTCGATAACGACCACACGTTGCACGTAGAGACCCAGTTTTCTGGCTGACAGTCCAGTCTTTAAACATTTTGACAACAGCTGCTCTGGAACATTTCACGAAAGCGGCGGCTTCGGTGATACTCGCTTCATGGCTCCTAGCTCCTACAATCTCCCACGTTGAAAGTCCGTCAAGTCACGTTTTTTACTCATCTCGTTACACAAGAATCACTTTTACTACTGTCGCAAGCTCTAAGCTTTCCCTTTTACACTAGCCTCGCCCTCTGACGGCAACAGCGTGCAGCCATAGCTCATTTGCTTAAAACTTTCAGGTGGTCATAATAAAGTGGCCACTCAGTGTATACACTTGTGAAATACGTACCCCGATGGCGCAGTGGTCTAAACGCTAGCTTCTGAACACTCGCCTGTGACAGATCTGGGATCGAATCCCTGTGTGGTATCGATGTTGTGTTTGTTTAACAACACTGGTTCGTTTCCTTCCCTCGAAGCAGTATTCCTAAATTATAAACCGTGGACTGCTTATACCTCGATGAATTAGATGGTCATTAAACTCCGAACCAATCCCCCACCAACACAGCGCGAAGTTTTTTTCTTCTGTTTGTGAATATCCGTGATTGCTGTCTGGATGCAACGCATAAATTCCTTCTCTTTGATCATTCAGACATGTTCCATGATACTGGTAGCGACAGACATCAATGTTTCTTATCATTTATTAACAAAACCTGGAAGTAAAGGGCAATCTAGACAAAACAGTTAGACCCAAAAGACATCTCGGAGTGAGTTTTATGTTGTGGGAATGAGAAAAGTTTAGACATGCCCTGACTCAAAACAGTTTTTTGTATCTAGTAAAATGAAAGGTAGAAGATATAATACAGCTTGATTGTAAAGATCAACAGATAGGAAACGTCAGATGTTTGAATGCCCAGAGCCAGATACAATACCATGCTGAACACCTATCCCCACATTCGTCTCTCTACTATAAAATTCTTGCATGTACACACCCTAATATCATTAATGCGAAAATAAGCGGAGTTATGTATCCCAGTAGCAAATGCCATTTCTTGCTACTTTCTGAGTTTGCTTTCCGAATATTTTAATCGATAAACTTAGAAAGTGTCCGATTTAAATAACTGTTCCACCTTTTTTAGCACTATTACTAGAATACTATGAACGAGCTACGTTGAGTAGTGCAGTCAGCAACATTGTCGCTTTTTTATTGGAAATTTTAATTTTATAAAACAAAATTTTCAGACTTTTGTAGTAAAAGGTTTTCTAATATATTTTAAAACAACGGTGGTCGGATTGAGATGTGGCTCCGTTGGAAAGTTATAACAGAAAACATAACACAATCACAGAAGCACAGGTTTTCTTTCAAGATCTCTATAGAAAACAGGTGACACTATCAACAAATATCTCCGGATACGTCGAAGTTCCAAAACTAGATGAAATTAAGAAAGAGATGCTGGAAAACGAAATTACGTTAACTGAAGTTAAAAAAGCTATTCAAAAACAAATGAATCAGAGGTCCCCAGGACCGGATGGTATAATGGCAGAATATTATAAAATGTTTGAAAATAAAATAGCAATGTTCTTGATCCAAATGTTTAATGAGATGATCCTGCTGTTAATTCCGAAAGAATTTAAAGAAGGGTACATCAAATTGATTAAAAAAGAAGATTCGGAAGAAATTAATTTTGATAAAATAAGACCAATTACATTACTCAATGTAGATTACAAAATGTTCGCAACAATCATTAATTCCAGAGTTCGAAGTGCCATTAAGAAATTGATTAATTGTCAACAGTATTGTTCTATTCCTGGAAGAAACATCTCCCAGAGCTTATTTCTCACAAGAGATATCATCTACTTAATAAATGAAAAGAAAAAGTAAAGTTTGGACTTTTTTCGTTAGACCAAGCTAAGGCATTTGATTCCGTAGATCAAGAGGCGCTTTTAAGTATTTTGGTAGTGTACAGGTTTCCTGAATCCATGGTGAAAGTCATAGAAAAGTTACATAGAGAGTCATTTGCTCAGGTCTTGATAAGTGGACACAAGACAAAGGAAATTAAAATCGAAAGAGGATCAAGCAGGGTTCGCCCCTGTCTCCAACATTGTTTGTGCTGACTATAGAGCTAGTATTTAAGGAAAATATTGTCTAACACCAGAATCCATGGATTCCAAATCCCGGCTCAGAACGATGAAGAAATTAAGTTTCTCAGTATATGCTGATGATGTTATGCTCTACAAAAAAGTGAACAATCTGTAATCGAAGCCCTACAGGACTTCGAAGATTACGGTGCGATCACAGGTGCCAGTCTTAGTGTTACAAAATCCAAAGCCCTCCTTTGGGAAAAATGGACATACCAAGGAAGAATTCCCAGTGTGAAAGAGTTTAAAATTCTAGGGATAAACTTTACCCATTTTGGGACAAGTGACCCCCTTTGGGAAATAATTGCCCAACTGACAAAAGTGATCCAACAGTGGCAGGTCCACATAATCTCTTTCAGCAATAGAGCTAAAGTGGTCAACACTTTGCTGGTGACTAAATTGTGCTATGCGGGGCTCCTCTGGGACCCCCCCCCCCCAAGGACGATAATGGTGCTAATGACTAGACTTCTATTCACATTCTTTTGGAATGGAAAAGTCAAAGAAGACATTGGCCGAAAAGTGATGTATCAAAGAATTAAAAATGGTGGCCTGGAAATACGGAATTTAAAAATTTGGTTTAAAACCATCCGTTTTTGGCTAATCCGACAATGGCTTGTGGAAAAGACCTACCCGAACTATAACTTCCTTAAGTTTTTAACGGGTCTGGACTCAAAGAAATATGTGACAAATGAACCTCAGTGGCATGGTCCGGTTAAAAACACTGTCCCTGTATTTTACAGGGAAGAATTTGGTATTGTACAGTGCAACAACTTTGAAAAGGCGAAAAGTGTTAAAGATTTGTATTTTTTTCATGCTTCCTCCAAGTAATATTGAGATCCATGAGTTTCATGTTCCACCGACATTTTGTAATGAGAAAGCTTGGGAAAACATGGCAGTTCGCTTCTTGTACTCTACAAGAAGGGACTTTGTCTTTAAGCTGGAACACGACGTGCTTCCGACCCGACAGAGAACCTGTCGTTGGGCAGGACGTTCAAATTTTCACTGCTGGAATTGCGGTTTTGTAGAAGATAGACTTCACCTTTTTGTGAACTGCCGTTTCACCAAACGTGTTTGGGCGGGAGTATCGTCGTGGGCCGGCTTCAGCTTAACTGAGTGCTTCTCAGATAATTAAACTGCATCCAATCACCTCTGGGGAAAATATTTTATATCTAATCATAGTAGTTGAAACAAGTTACCAGATTTGGCTAGAACGAAACAAAGTTATACATAGTGAAAAATCAAATGGTAACATTCAGCAAGTCATCTGGCACATTAAGGGGACGATCAGGAAACCGGATGGTGATTGATAACGCCTGATTATCCGAATCACAGTTCATTCGACGATGGATGTCATGGAGAAGAATAAATGGAGGTTCTCCGCAAGCTCCATACATCATCTGGAATTAAAATAATTGTGGCTTCTCCACCATGTACAGGTCAGTGTCAGAGATCAGGAGAATGGGCCAAATGTAAAGGTTGATTTGTTTTCAGCTTGCAGTAAGAGTTACTATAATTCGTTTGTTAAAAATTGAAATAATTTAATAGTTTCTTGAAAATTAGTAGTATGTTAGTGAAATGTGTAAGTTCGCTGTAAATTTTAGGAGATTAATCTTGTCTCTTCCTGTGTAAAAAAAATTAGTACATTTGTAGTTAAATAATACTGTTGAACGTCCTGAAGGAATTGTACAGGATCTAGGATAGTTATAGTTCTTAAGTTGTAGAAATAACATAATTGTTTATCTAATTTATTATAGTGTTTAGAAGTGAGCGCTTAAAAGTTGTTAATTTTTGAATCCTAGATACGTACTAAGTGTTGAAATTCTTGAATGTCACTTTGGTGAAATTTAGCAGTTAGAGAATATAGTGCAGTAGTTCAGAGATGCCTTGAGGTCTGGACCTCAGGGCGTCCTGAGGAGGGTGCGCCCTTTCCTCAGGTTTTTTCGTTTTTTGCTTTCCGAATCTGCCTCTGAATCCACTTCGGAGCTGCTTTCATTCCAGGTTGACAACCGGGAGATGCCTGCCTGCTTTCGCTCGGCTGGAATGAGGATAAGAATGAGAATAAATGCTGTATGGTGTGTGTAAGATCGTTTGTGTTGAGTTAAAGAGAAAGAAAGTTGTGTGAAAGGTTGGGTGAAAACTTTCCAACGGAGACACATCTCAATGCGACCACCGTCGTTTTAAAATCAAGTAAAAAACCCTATGAATACCAATCATCTGAAAAATTTATTATGAAATTAAAATTTCCAATAAAAAAGCGACTAAGTTGCTGACTTCACTACTCAACGTAGCTCGTTCATAGTATTCTAGTAAAAGTGCTAAAAAAGTGGAGCAGTCATTTAAATCGGACACTTTCTAAGTTTATCGATTCAAATAGTCGAAAAGCAACCTCAGAAAGCAGCAGGAAATGACATTTGCTACTGGGATACATAATTCCACTTAGATTCGTCTTGGGGAGGTAATGTGTTTCCGTCCTCAGAATCACTCAGGATATCATCCAAACTGGAAGGTATGTGTGGAACTGGTATTGCAGAGCTATGAGGCACTGGACGAATACCTGAATTTAGGTTTCGGTAAGATATTTTCTTTTTCTTTTTTGTATTGCAACCTTTCACATCTACTGAACAGAAATAGCAACCGGTAGTGTGGTTTTGCTGTTTACGTCACATCATAGGAATGCCAAAACGAAATGAGTGTTTTTACCCTTAAACCACAAACGGAGATCTTCCTCGCATCTTCTGCACACCTTATGAGAAGCCCAGGCTTTGTCTTGATCCCCTAGTTTCAACTTGAAGTACGCAAAATACACTTTCTTCACGAAATCACTTATGTTTCTTTGTTGCTTTTTAACAGTGTATTCACCACAAATAAAACAAATGTTGTCAGGAGAAATAACACAACCTCTTGGAGCCATAATATATAACAAAAAAAACGAGCACATTCACTTTTGAATGCCAAATGTAAACTGAGTGTGGCTCCTCGCTGTTTGTATATGCCGCATTGAGTACACACACTGAATCTCCGTACATCTAGAAGCAAACGCTTTTCCTGTGGTGAAGCAGATGGAAACTAGCTTCGCGTTTTTCAAGAAGACCAGTGAAATAACACGTAAAACTTAGGTGAACACGAGAGCGAACGAGGTTATGTTGACACCTGCACGTCTGCCGATCGTCTCTCTATGTAGCTGGGTAGGTTAATGTGCAACACCTGCTTCTTCCTCTGGCTCGATAAAAAAATATTCCAAAATGGCGCTGTACATAAATAAAAGAAAACAGCAAAAAGTTTTTTTTTCTTTTTTTCTTGTTCTTAAAGATAAAAATTAATGTTTTCGAGGGATTCTCTAGGCACTTTTAGCCTCGAATATCCAGTAGTCATCTATATAAGCTATGCAACATAACCAAAACAACCTAGAGCCGCGGATGGCTTAGTGGTTAGCGAGTCAGACTATCAAAGCACGGTCCCCAGATCGATCCTCCCGGGCTGATCTTTCATAGATTGTGTGATTTACTAACAATCGCATAGATGGTGCGATTTACTAACAATCGCTGAATATCCGCCGTGCATCGGACGAGCACGTTAAGTGACGGCCCCCAGGTTGGACCCACTGGTTAAATGGGTATTCTCTCGTATGTCCCCCCCCCCTGAAATTCTCTCACCCCTCTGTGTGCAACATCGTACTTGTACGGTGGCGCCATCTACTGTACTCTGATCTCACTACAAACTGTTCTGTCAAAGTCGCTAGACTTGCTCTCATTCCTTCCGTTTCTGTGTCCTGCCCAAAAGGCGATCTCGCTGTAGGTGGCTGGGACCTGAACTCTACACACTGTGAACGGAAGTCCTACAAGAAAATGACAAATACAAAACAACCTTGATCCTGAACTTATTTAGCATGTTGAAACATGATAAAATCTGGCAATACGCTTGTTTAAACTCATTCCTAATACCGTAGAGAACGTGTATAAACATGCTCAACCCAGCCAGTAAGATTCCTTACTTTTCGCTATGAACAAATTAAACCGGTTGGGACATGATCAACCTGAGCTTCCTCACACCGACAACACTACCCTTGTCCTGCCACCCTTCCACTGCCCCCCCCCCTTTCCGCTCATTCTCTCTTTGTATTTATTCTTGAATCTCACTCTAATACATATTAAATGAAAGTAAGAAATCACTTTTTCATAGGATTTTTAGATTCAAGAATAAGATACCAGATTTCGAGTTAAACGGGAGTTTCACTCTAAATGAAACTACAAACACGAGTTTTGCAAGAAAACCTGATGTGTTGGAATTTTTTGAGTATTTTTCCCGGTTTCAGTGAGTAAAAATCTATAAGAAACAGTATAAAAATCCTGTGCAGTTTTTTTTTGTTCGAAACAAAACCTGCATGAAACGGAAACTTGCCCAAAATGGAACATTTTCTTGGTCCTCAAATGAAAAACAAATACTTTCCTACAAACCTAACCTGCATAAACGGGACTTACTTAAGGTGGAAACGGAAATGGCAAGGGAGTAGACCCTTGCAACAACGGAATGTTTTCCGATGATGTCGTGCCATCGAATATTTCAGTTCGGTACAAAATGTCATGCGGTAAAGTGTAATGATGAATTTAGACGGAGCAAGTGTTCTTGAGTTTAAAGATAACCTCTTTAAAGAGGGGTAGGGATAATGTTTTTTGTTTGTTTTCCAAACACACACAGTAACATATCCAATGTTTGACTTCGCCTAAAGCATATAACGGTACTTCACATCCGGAACCTCGGCTTGTGGGTCCTTATACTCATGTTGAACATTATAATAAGACGAAGTAGTTGAATTACAGGCATTGCATAATCATATTTCATTACAGTAAATTCAGAAAACAACGTTTATGAATGCAATATTTCAAAATATCAAAAATCCTTAGGTCATCAAATTTTAAAGTGATTTTCACTCCTGTATCTAAAATGCTTTACTCTACAAAAAAGGTACAAATTCCGAACATAAACTCTCGGGGAATCTATCGCATCCAGTGTCAGTGTGGGCTAAAAAGTCTTCCGTAACTGAGAACTGTTGGGAAAATAAACACCAATTTCTGTTTGATAACGCAAAACTATCAGCTTGACCTAAATCAATATTTGACGTAGGCTTTTTAGAAGCCTTTAACATTTTTCAAAACCGTAATAACGGGCTAAAGGATTTATCTTCCTCTCCATACCTATCGAGCCCATGGAAAGCACTGATTAAAACCAATGCCCGCACGAGATGTTTCACACGTAAACTGGTCGCATCGTCACAAGCAACAAATGAAATCGCTTAATCGTGGTGAAGTTGCACCATAGTTTCCAGAGAAAGTTTAGTAAAAGAGTAAAGACTAAGTTACCGATATTGATATCAGTAGAAAACCAATTTCATCACTATGCGCTTCTTCCCATTGGTGGCAAAAAAACTGCAACAAGTTTTTCCTGCACATAACATATACCGAACACAAAACGACCTAAGAAAATTGTCCAAATAATTTCAAACGCCTTCCTTTAATTTGTTGGTACAGATGCTACTATCTGTATGCAGATAAAATGTCCCTTGGTGTAGCAAGTGGTTGGTCGTACCGAGAATAACTGAACAAATCATCTCCATTCAAAGTTCGTATTTTTACGTTGTCTAATATAAACAAAATAACAAAATCTTTTGGTTAGCAAGATTTTCGACAACACCTTCTCTTGTTGTCAGAGAAAGCTGTTTTATAAGAGAAACGCGATTTTGTTTGAAACATAGTCCTGATATTATTTACTTAATAAATACATATTTTTCCGAATTTTATAACGAGTACTACAAAAAATATAAAAACTTTTAATGGCATTTATTTGAGGTACGATATAAAGTGAAAACATAGTCCTTCAGGATTTTTCAAATTAAACATTAAAGAAACAGACATTTTCTAAGATTTATTACCTCTAAGTGGTTTAAAATAACTCTAGGTGTACTTTTTAAGTATTTTTATTCCTTTTTTCAGATGAGATTCTGAAACGACATAAAATCTCTCACTGAGCAATCTCCTTATTTCGAAATCATTAAGTCCCTTTTTATTCCCAAAAATTACAATAATTTTTTTTTTGTATTTAGTTTTAAATTTGATGAGCCACAATTAAAAACTTTACGCATGTGTACCTGGTTGCTAGTTGATATTTTTCCTTCAACTACACTGGCGGAAGGTGAAAAAAAACACCAAGAAGGAGACGTCTGATACCAACGAAATTTATGCAGAATAATAACGGAATACATAGGGTAACGTGATCAAAAAATTATGGCAAAATACAGCTGTATTTGCTGGTAAACTGAAAAATAACATTTTCATGTAACATGGTTAGTACGAGGTTGAACCGCCAAGAACTGCGTCACACTGTGCAATTCTGGCATGGAGTCTGTCGTACAGATGTTGGATGTAAGTTTGGGGTTTTGAGTTACAAGCACCCTCAACCTGGACGCGTAAATCGGGGATGGTCGTGGCTGGCCGTGGAGACCGGATAAGTCGTTGTCCCATAGAATCCCACACGTGCTCAATGGGGGAAAAATTCGGTGAACGTGCAGGCCATGGAAGTTGTCTCACACCCTGAAGTGCATGTTGCGTTGCACGTGCCGTGTGTGGGGGTGCGTTATCTTGCTGGAAAACACCAAGATGGACCGACCTTACAAATGACACAGCGGGCTGAATGATGTTGTTGATGTAGGAGGTGCTGCTTAACGTACCCAGTACAAACACTTGTAACGAAGTAAATTTCTCCGTCATTTTTATCCACGCCAGGATTCGAACCCAGGTCCCCGCATTCCGGAATAAGTTGCTGTACCAATTGGGCTACGCGGACGTTTTATTCTGATTCCTATCTGCCTTTATGTCGTGTGCGTCCTTCGAGCAGGTACGTCACATCTCCTGGTACGTTACATCATCTCCCCCTTATTTTTTTCTTCGGGCAGGTACGTCACATCTCCTGGTACGTTACACACTAGTTGTGTACGGGAGTGATAGCTGAATGCTCCCTACACCAGGAGACCAGGTGTAGGCCCTGTGTTTCGTTGGCGGATGCAAGAAGAGTGGAGACGCTCCCATGTGTGTCTACGAACACGCATACGGCCATAGGAGGCTCCCAAGTAGAATCTGCTTTCATCCCTGAACACGAAAGATCGCCATTGCGTTCTCCAGTGCGGACGTTGGAGACACCACTGCAGCCACTCCGGACGGTGGGCTGGGGTCAGAGCTACAAATGCCAGAGGCACGCGTGCACGTAGTCCTGCATCCAGTAGACAGTTGCAGATTTTTTGCACAGTCACCTTAGGTGCAACGGCAGCTCGGATTTGCGTCGCAGTGGATGTTCTGTTTGACAAAACCGCTCTTCTTATGCGTCTATCGGTCCGCTCATCAGTCCGTTTGTGTCTCCCAGTTCCACGTCTTCTCATGTGGGAATGTTCCTCGGGCCATCTACGCCACCATCGTACCACCACCGATACTTCCCGTCCAATTCGCTCCGCAATACGACGATACGACCACCCGGCCTCGCGGAGTCCGACTAGACGACCTCGCTCAAAGTCCGATAACTTCTGAAATCGTACACGTCTTCCAAGTCCAGGCATTGCAGCTTCTTCATGGTCTTTGCACGTGTCCGTACGCAGACGACTGATTACATTCACTTCGCCGTACTCCTTAAATACCACCGACGATAATTTGCATATTATGCCGTGCTGTGGCATAAGCGCTCACCGGTTGGTCCCGAAATTAACATCACACCTACGTAAACTCGACCCCATTAACATATGTAAATTTTATTATCGTCCGCCAATTCCTTCTTGGTGTTCATTTTTCACTTTCCGCCAGTGTATTGTCGTTTATTCGGATGACGTCTCTGTGAAGTTCACTAGAAGTTATGTTCTTTTCTCAAGGCAATATCCACTTTTAACCGTATTCACGTTTTTTAGTATTATAGGGCAAACATGTGATCAACTTCTAAACATATGTTATACTATTGATTATTGTTACGGAATTCGTAACCACTGTTCCGATTTGATTTCGTAAGGCTACACATAAGGGATACGACCAAAAGTCAGGGATCGTGCTCTCAGATTACATAACCAGTGATACGCAGAAATTTACTAGAAAACATTTAATTTTAAAAAGTGCATATTCTAATCTCTTAACAGTGCTTAAACAGAAACGAACACAATCACAATCTCCCTACACATAGGAATTAGAGTAAAATGTGAAATTTAAATATATACGTAAATTTCGTCAGAAATCTAGAAAGGTTCCGATGAGCATCTATGCTAAATAGTGAGCATTCGCTCCAACACATAAAAACGACTCCCAGTAAAAACAGTCAGCTATCTTTTTTACATTTCGTATATCCTTATTTTTGTTTGTTCCATTTTTCGTAATGAGCGCGGGTTCAGAGCCGAATCCTAGATCTCCACTACACATTCTACGAATCAGCTGCAGCCTGCTCTCCAAAACACAAGTTAAAAGCTGATACAAGGCCTCAGTCATAATCAACATACTACTTGGCTGTCGAAGAATCACTTGAGATATCCCATTGACCACGTGCCAAATTAAAGTTCCTGACTTCAGGACACTTATGGGTTTTTTAAAATAAACTAAGTAACTCGTAAAGGGAAAATTTAAAATAAATCTAGTACCATTTAACATATCATGAAAGCGGTTTCTTCACCACCCAAATATTTAACGACCGAAACTGAATATCCTATCCAGAAGGTACACGGAGTGTTCTTCTCTATTGTATGTCACCTAGTGTTTGTCTTCTCATCGTCTTGCCCATCTCTATGGTGAAGTAGATGGACAAACCGATTCTTTTGAAAGAAGCGATTCATTCGATTCGACTCTGAAAAGATTCGTTCGAACAGATTCGTTTGTTTCGGTCGTTTGATTCTTCCAATTTAGAGAACGAGATGTATCTGGGAGTCAATTCTCAGTCAATTCGGAGTCAATTCCTTTGATTCGATTCGGTCTGTGATTCTTCTGGTTTAGAGGACGATTTGTATCTAGCGAAAATATTCTGAATCGTATTCTTTCGTTAGTTGACAGTTTCCAGTTTAGTAGACGATTTTTAAGTTTGAATTTGTTTTTGATTCTCACGGAAATTTTGTTCCTCTGGGTTTTCGTAAGTTCGTTTCGAAAGTTCATGTAATTTGCTGCATTTGCACGCTTCTGAAACAGGTAAGAATTTTTGACTAGAACATGAACATCACCGAGACACGTGGTGAAACTTTGATGCCTTCTAAAATGTTGTTCCAAAGACATTAGCTTTGAGTAATTCCGACAGATTCATTCCAGGAATTGGCTCTTTTGCGGAATCGATTCTTTTCGGGAAAGATTCGTTCGCCAACTACTTAGTTTGCTGAATCGTTCTTTTCGAACGAACCGTTAGCGATCGACACAGATCTGCTTCACAATAAAGGGATATTATTCAAATTATGGAAATGCATTGCTTATACTGGTGGATTATTTGTATCGCAGAGTTCTGCCGCTAGGTGGTTTTAGAATATATTTCTGTTTGAAACTGTACGTATGTCAGCTTCTAAGAATCGTACAAAGTTTTGTTTTTCGTGTATGTTATCATGTACGCTGAGTATTGGGAACGTTACAATCTTTAAATATTGCACAGCTGGCCTCACTAACGGTGTAAAGGTATAAACACTTTTCTTGATATTCCTTATCTTAAAACACATATTTGCAAAATTAAATTTCGTTAGCAGAATTTTCGTTCTTTAGCGGTTTGAACGCAATGAGCGAATTCAACATCCCCATGTTTAAAACAGTTTGACCTTCTGTGACTACTTTCCTTCCAACTGTAACAAACATATTCAACCTTTATCTTTTTAAGTTTTGTGGAGCCCTTTTGGTATAAGTGTTCCCGCAAATAACAAAAGGCTTAGATAATTGCGAATGTTTTACAGCAGATCATAAATGTTAAGTAAAAAACATTATGACTTAAAAGGAATTTCAAAATGGTGGATAGAAAATGCTTAGTAAAATATCATATTTACTTTCTTAAATGTTTCACTTATTTCAGAAAACTGGATTTAAAAGTGCAGGATTTGAGCTGAGAAATATATTGCTCTCATGGATGTTTGGTAATATAAATTTTAATATACTGAATTCTGCATTGAGTGAATGCAAAAATTTATGTTGGTCGTGTTTTTCTTTAGGAAATATGTTATTCGGCATTGCGAAAGTACCCAAATCACCAATTCAGTGTCGTTCAGTAAACCAGACCATAGAAACGTTGACGGTTTCACAGTGCAAGACCGGTTTTCGTCCTAAAGGGATTTGTCTCTTTCGCTCATGTAATTCCAGCTGTTTCTAACGCTGGTGCTGCGGATTTCAATGGTGTTTTTGAAGTGGCTAAATCAGTTTTCATGAGCCAGTCGAAATAAGTAAAAATCCTTCATCTACACTGAGCTGGCTCTCCAAGGATGGCATAGTCGATGTATAATAAACCTTTAATTGTGGCGAACGTTGGCCTTTTTATTTGATCCCAACATTACAATTTCTGTAGTCATAAATTAAATATAAACATAGCGAATCATGGTAATCTACCCTGCTAAATGAGGTTTATCCATGGAAACCCTAATGTGTGAAATTTAACAAAAACGTGTGTCACGCGAAGGTAGTATGAACATAATATATATGTGGGCATTTTCCAGAATATTTATTTTTTAAGGGGCTATAGTTATTCCACTTAGTTTCCGTCATCCAATTTTGTTTCATATCTAACATATTTCGGAACGACCATTTTGCAAAATTAAAATGCAATACTGGTAGATACGAAATGAACATAAATCATGGCTCTTCGATTGCCGTGATATGGAGTTAAAGGAGTTTTCTTTCCCAAATAAACACCAGCAATATACTCTCGAGACTTGGCGAACTACACACGAGTATTTATTTATTTATTTATTTATTTATTTATCCATTCATTTATGTTTGTTCAGGGGATACATATATTTGAAAAACAGACAACCTTAGTTACAGCTACTTAGGTGGTAGTAGTGCCAACAAATCTTCATGAAACGTGATCTAATTTATCTCTTATTTGAAAACATGTATAAAATAACCAGATCCATAGTAATGACGATTTCATGGTGCCCTCATCTCAGTTCTTTGCACGTAAAAACTTCTATATTCGTTCAGGAAAAAGATTTGGAATCCGAAAAATATGAAACAGAAAGTTTTGAAAGAATTCTGTCTGAAGTAAATAAAAAACTTTGTGCGAGAGCTTTGGGTTAAGCAGAGGGTTGCAGGGGAAAAACATTCAAGACATGGTGTATTTGATGGTGGTGGCTTATGTCAGTGGAAAAATCGAATTTGCAAGTGAAACTTCTGGCAGTTTAGAAAATCCCCTAGCTTCTGAGGGAAGCACCATTTTGGTTTATAGCAAATGAATGACGCAGAAATGGAGAAGTGCCAAAAATCTGGCAGTTTAGGAAATCCCCTAGATTCTGTTGGAAGAATCATTTTGGGCTACACTGATTGAATCATGCAGAAGTGGATAAGTGTCAAAACTAAGTGTGGAAAGAAACACCAACAGTTGTAAGATGTAAGAAAGAGAATGTACGCACTGAATGAATTTTGGGAAACCATCCCCTGAGGGTACGCCATCTTTTTTACAGTTGTTTCCGTGCCGTCAAGTATTTTAATTGAATGCAACACACTACACAAGAAAGTCTAATGATGATATCACGCGGAAGAAGTTTGCTTTATGTTCAAGAAAACGTAAAAAATACAAAGTGATTGCTTATGGATTGTTTACAGAAAAATATACTGCAGCACACCAACTGTTACACTTCTGTTTTAGCACATTGCGCAACTGAGGTTTAGATCATCTGACCAGCGTTGACATCTTTGTTTCATGCAAAGCCAGATAATTTTCGCAGCTATCTGTTTTGCACGTAATTCAAAGAGACACTATAATTTAATTCTCTAACATGTATTCATTATGATGATCATTCACAACATTTGCTTGTTGTGAATTGCATTGCTTCCTTTGCCTTTTAACGGCGCGCAAAGGAAGAGTATGTTTGATTTGGATACAAATTTAGAGATACAGAAATGTATGAAAAAGAAAGTGTGAGTGTCAAACATCTGGTAGAAAATGTCAATGCTGGAAGAGCCTACGTTTATGATATAATAAAGCGAAATGAGATAAGGAGCAGGAAGTAACTGCTAAATAAAAGAAAAACTAAGAGAAAATGAAGAATTCAATAAGATTGTGTGTAGTTGTTTGTCAGCGCAAGAGCGGCGCCCTAGCGGTCACTGTGTCATAGTGCAAGTGTTACTGTACAGAAACCACTAATAGATTACACAAAAAAAACGGTTGTCAGTTTTAGTTGATAGAGGTACAAGGAGCAATACCTTCTTTAAATAATTCTTAATTATATTGAATCTGTTATTTTCATGGCAAAAATCCAAATGATAATATTTAAATTGCTTTCACGGATGCACCTGTCTAAAACGGAAACCGGCCTAAATCCGAACATAATTCCAGACCCTTGGCTTCTGTCCTATACAAGTTTCACTGTATAAATTTTGTGCAATTGTTAAAATCTGAAAACAAGTTTAATTTCTTTGTTTGCAGTAAATAATTTCTAAAATAATTTATTTATAATACATTTTAAAGTTCTCATTGAACACAAGTATTTTTTTCGCCTTTGCAAAACGCTTTCCCTGCTAAATCCGGAAAACAGTAGAAAAACATAATCTGATATCCGCTAGAGATGGGTTTGAAGGTGACTTTTAAGAATCAGTGACAACGGCGACGATTCCAGAGAAGTATCAGTGTCATAATAACAGTCGGTGACAGCAGCGTCTCCTGACCCTATAACACTTGACTCTTACTGACTCAGTGTAATAGCTACAGGAACCATCGAGCTTTTATCCACGCAGCACTGGCCGCGCTACGGATGACGTCACATCCAGGCAAGAAGCTGCTTTGAAACTACGGAAACCAATGGAACTGTAGCTCTACGAGGCGTATAGACAGATAAAATGAGGAATTTAATAATCAACAAATATACGAGCTTATTTTTTTATTAACTTGCATGTAATATAAACAAGTTTGTTTTTTCTTGCTGTCCCAGTTCAAAAGCGACAAACCCGCCTCCAATGAGCAGGAACTGTGGAGCTGGAAGTTTCGGCCGGTTACAGCGACAGGTGGCGCCGACAGTGATTTTGCCACTGATATTTCAGCAAACAAGTCACAGATGGTGACGGTGACATACTCGGATCAGTGACATAATTTCTATCCCATCTTTAGTGTGGACGGGTGTGAAAGAAATTTTTTCTTAACAAAGATCTTCTGTTAAAAACTGGAATTCCTTTTAAGTGAACACAGGGCTTAGAAATTCAGTCTGAATATGCGTTTGTGATGTGCAGCATACCTTTATATTTAGACATCAACGCCTGCATATTTGTTTGCATGAAATAATTTCCACATACATGACCTCTCGGATTAGCCCATTCCCTGTATGCATTTGCTCTATTTAGACCAAAAAGGTATAGTCTACGATCGCTGAAGGTGAATATGACCTTGAAAAAGGTTATAGCAGTAGCTATCTATCAATCTCATATCAACGCATAGGGTTTCTCATATAATGCTTAGCATAAAATATACAAATCGTCTTGTTTAAGCAAGTCAGAAAAATAGATATTATACAACTTACTAAAGTGGCAGTGCAAGCAGGAATTGCCAATTCTGAGCTTCCACCGAAGTACTGTTAGTGCATTATAAAAGCTTTGTATTCAAAAGTAGTAGTATTTTCATTAGTTTTCAAATTGCTTTACCTGCTGTCAGGGCGATAACGTTTGATCACTATTTCGATATTAACCAAGAATCCATACCGACCATATATTACAGATAATACTTGTTCTAAGCTTTAAAACAAGTGGTGTCAGATTTCCGTATCTTCCTTAGATCGGGAGATCGCACTTGGTGTTTTACCATTTGACTACACCATTTTGCATGCAGAGCCAAAATTTCGTACTCAGCAAGTAGGATAAGATTTCTGTAATATGATTTTTAACGGGAGCAAGCCAGCTCAAATACACTGCTGGCCACTCAAAATGCAACATCAAGAAGGAAGCATCCGATTGGCCTGAAATTCGCAGCATGCGTCGCCCGCGAGAGGACATGCAAACGATTAGCATTGCAGGGCATATGCAAATCATGTGCGCCCGGCATGCCACCGAGAAACACTGTAAGAACGGTGCACAGAAAGCGGGGTGTAAGTAGAGGAAGTGTGTTGTGCTGATGGACCTGTGCATGGGAAGTTTCCTGGTGCGTCGTCGGAGAATACGGCAGTCATTCCAGCACGTTTGGGATTTCGACAGAGGACGAATAGTGGCTTATCGCGAAAGCGGTTTATCGTACCGAGACATCGGCGCCCGTGTGGGACGCCATCCAGCCACAGTGAGGCGAATTTGGATTCGGTGGGTGCAGGAGGAACGGACGGACCGATGTGAGAGTTTGCTGCAGCCGCGGCGCACCTCCGAACAAGAGGACCGGCATGTTGTGCGGCGGGCATTGACGGCTCGCACCGCAACATCACGAACGCTAGCGCAGGAATTAGGGTGTGTTGCACAACAACCTGTGCCAGGACGTACCAGTCGACGTCGTCTGCAGGAGCGGGGGCTTGTCGCACGGCGCCCATTGCTCCGATTACCATTGACGTTTCACCACTGGCGAGTGTGGCTGCAGTGGGCCGTTGAACGCCGCAGCTGGACTACGGAATGGCACGACGCCGCACCTGGACGACGAATCCCGCTTCTGCTTGCAACGCCACGATGGTTGGATCCGCGTGTGGTGGCACCGCGGCCAGAGACTGTATGACGCATGCATTATACATCACCATACCGGTCCATGGCCTGGCGTTATGGTTTGGGGCGCAATTGGATATGACACCCGCGCCCCTCTGGTACGCATCGCCGGTACATTCGACAGCCACCGCAACATCTTCTACGTTTTGGAGCCTGCAGTCCTCCCTTGCCTGCAGGACCTGCAAACGGCCACGTTTCAACGGGACAATGCGCGCCCGCACGTGGCACGCATCGTACAAACATTCTTCACGGCCCACCAGGTGTCACTGCTGCCGTGACCCGCTTGTTCTCCCGATATGTCGCCCATCGAACACGTCTGGTCACTGATCGGCAACCGAGTGGATCGGCAAGCACTACCCGCGGCTACGCCTGATGAACTGTGGCAACGTGTGGAAACAGCCTGGACAGACATACCCGAAGCCCACATCCTAAGCCTCTTTCGTTCGATGCCGCAGCGTGTAGCGGCCGTTATTGCCGGCCATGGGGGTCACACGAAATATTGATGTCTGTGTGTTCCGCAAGTCACACGTGCCCGTAAGCTCAATCGTTTCATCTTTTTATCTGTTGTTAGGTGTCCAGTAAATCTGGCTTTGCTATCTGGTGTCCTTGTTGGTGTTGCATTTTAGGTGGCCAGCAGTGTATATGTTACCGCTAAAGCTCGAAAGCCGTTAATGTTCACATTACCTAGCTAATCTGCAGATTAACTGATTTGCTCCGTTAACGTGCGGAATCAAGAGTTTTCCGTATTTTACCTAGGTAATGTGCACATTAAGGGCTTCCGTATCGTTAAATTTGAAAAGTGTGTTTCTCTCATTTCCTTTCCCTACACCTTCCCCCTCTCCCTCGACTTTTAGTTTCGTTTCGACAGCGTGTAGTCGTTGCCGCTTGTTTTTATTTCTCATAATGGGCGTCGGCTGCCAGTGCGTAGCATAGCTAATTCTGTTTTCAAATTCGTTTCTGCCTGTTAGCGCGTGAATTTGTGTCGTGATTTTTTTAAAGCAGATAAATTGAACTCCTAGTATGCAAGCAAGCACAGAATTGGTGAGTAAAATGAAGAAAAGGTTCTTCGAAAACTTCTTTAGCGAAGATTCAAAATATAATATAGTGTTTTAATGACAAAACGAAATTATGATTGCATAATTGAAGATGTAAAGCGAATAAAAGTTTCCAAGAAAAAAGAATCAATTCGAGATTGTCGAATAATTCAAAGGTATGATGTGTTGACTGTACAAGGCTGTGAAAAACTCATTGAGCCGTTGTCATATACGCGAGAAAGTGTGAATAAGTTTGTCCATGCCGAAGAATTGTTTGACATGTGGTATTTTACTCATTTGTCAATTGGCCACGGTGGAAGAGACAGAATGATCAAGCAATTAAATACACTTTATAAAAAAAATAACCCAAGCTCAAATAAAATTTTTTGGGGGATTTATGCGAGCCTTGTCAACAAAAACAAAAAAGGCCAAAAAAAGGGATTGTTGTAAAGCCGATTGTTTCATCAAATTTCAACAGCAGATGCCAGGTGGATCTCATCTATTACTAATCTCAGCCAGATGGAAAGTTTAAGTTTCTTCTCGTATACCAAGACCACTTCATTATGTTAATTTAAGCGTACAGGAACGTTGCTGTTGTTCCAGCAAAAATCTTATTTTCACTTTAACGAGTGCCTAGTAGGTAATGTCCAGATTATCTAGGTAATTTGCAGATTACCTAGGTAATTTGAGAAATGAAACAATTTTCGGCACTTTAACGGATCACCCGAGTTAATCTGCACATTACCTAGATAATCTGTAGAATAACTGATTTCTGAACTTTAGCGGTAACATATATATCATTTGCTCCAAATTATTGTGAGACTTGCCTCACGTAAAATAAAATTCTAGTTGACAAATACTACTAGAGTTTAACAGAAAATCGTTATTACAATATTTTAGTTTCAATACTGCACGCTAATAAAATCCCTTTGGGTACTTAATTAATCCTTATGTTTTTCAATGAAAACCACTCTGTATTCTGAAAAAAATAATTATTTTATTTTCCGAGTGATATAACAAAATGTGTCGAACATCTTTTGTTGTAACAATTGCTCCATTGAAACCGACGAGAGAAGTGTTTGACAAAATGGCTACTTTACATTCAATACATACCGGAATAATGTGCGTCCTTAGAAGAATGAACTGAGTTATCTGTATCACTTTTTGCATCAGAAAAACTGCTGCGTCCATTGTACAAAGGTAACCAAGTTTTGCCTTTGAACAGTTGTCATGAAATATGGAGCATCTCAAACTTTTAGTTGCACGAGCTTACGCCAATAACAATGTCAAGGTTTTTTGTTTAATAAACACACTTCCAATAACATGGAAATTTTAAAGTCGGAAATCCTAATATTGCTGGGAATCCATATGAAATAAACACTTGGCTATGCGAAAAAGTTTTCATTTTACAAAATATTGGAATTTAATAAAAATTTCTGAACATTTCGTACGTGATATTTTTTATTAAATACTATTCATATAAAATGTATTTAATAAAAACTATGAGGGACAATCGGATCACCATTGTCCCCCATTCTTGCGGATATTTTACTTCCACATTTAGAAGAAGTTATGATTCCTTTGGCACAAATGAAACCCTCGCTGTATTTATGATAAGTAGAGGATGTTTTAATATTTTGGCCCTCAACTCTGGATGATCTCAGTACCTTTGCCACGTTAATGTTCTCTAAATTCCCCCTATTAAGTTTACACTTGAGTTGGAAGCTAATTTCTCTCTCCCATATTTTGACGTCTTGTTGCGTCGAGACTCTGTTACTAACTCTATTTCTTATTCCGTCTACAGAAAACCAATTTCTAATACAACTTTGATCCTTTATAACACTTTTCATCCACTTTGTCCAAAGGTATCTCCCTTACATTTTTTGCTGCGACGAGCAATATCGCATTCATCGGACATTGCCCAACGCAACTTAGAGTTGAAAAAAGTTGGCCAGTAACTATGGATACCCAGCTTTCACTGTGGATAAACTACTACGACGAATTTATTTAAACTCTGTTTCTTCCTTAACTAAAGATCATCAATCCATCAAATATGTCGGATCCGTTCCTTATATACCTGTAGTTACCAACCCCTTGAAAGGTATTTGTAAAAAATATAACATCGGATTCGGGATCAAGACTAATAACATCTCAGTAATTATAAAAAGTGACAGAGACAGGGTCGAACTGGACAATCAACATGGCATTTATGACATACTACTAAAGGCTTCGCTCGAAGAAGGGCAGAACATGATGTATGTGGGTTCGACCTCTCGTTCATTGAAATGTAGAGTTTCGGAACAAAAATATAACATTAAAACCCCTCCAACTTCTACAGCTCTCTTCAGGTCCTATTTAACGGGTACGCATACTCCTATTTGGGAGGCAGCGATTATACTGAATACCACTAAACATCGTTCTTCTGTCTATTTCACAGAAAGTTTACTGATTTGTAAATACAGTCTCAGAACGTTTACTGATTTGTAAATAAATGATGACTGTACTTGTACTTTACCCCTCCCTTGGAAACAGTTAATGAACCGAGAAGAATACCTTGAGTCTCCAGAAATCGAGTATGACCGATTATTTCCGCACATGCGTTAAAACGTCATTGGACATACGTCACTTGTGACACGACTACCATGTGTATATATAACTAAGAGCTTGTCGCTTGTGTTTGGCATTCTGTTACATCTGAGGATCAGTTTATTGTAAACTCGAAAGGTCTAATGTGTTTAAACTATAACTTGTATATATGATTTTAACATTAAATTTTTGAATCGTGCATAAGGCGGCATTGTTTTTTAACTTAGATCATATAATTTTTCTAGCCGAATTTGAATTCGTGTTCTTAAGAAAAATCTAAGAAACATTTAGTATTTTTATGCGTGGGTTCAAACACTTCGCACCTAAGGTAAAAAATACGGCACATAGACAGCTGGCCACCCAAAATGCAGCTCCAAGAAGGAAGCATCCGATTGGCCTGAAATTCGCAGCATGCGTCGCCCGCGAGAGGACATGCAAACGCTTAGCATTGCAGGGAATATGCAAATCATGTGCGCCCAGCACGGCACCGAGAAGCACTATAAGAAGGGTGCACAGAAGGCGGGGTGTAAGTAATGGAAGTGGGTTGTGCTGCCGGACCTGTGCGTGGGAAGCTTTTTTATGCCTCGTCGCAAAATACGGCAGTCATTCCAGCCCGTTTCGGAGTTCCACGGAGGACGAATAGTGGCTTATCGCGACAGCAGTGTATCGCACCGAGACATCGGCGCCCGTGCGGGACGACATCCAGCCACAATGACGCGAGTATGGATTCGGTGGGTGCCGGAGGGACGGACGGACCGACGTGAGCGATTTCCGTAGCAGCGGCACACCACCGAACAAGTGAACCGGCATGTTGTGTGGCGGGCATTGATGGCTTGCACCGTCACATCACGAACGTTAGCGCAAGAATTAGGGTGTGTTGCGCAACAACCTGTGTCAGCACTTACCGTTCGACATCGTCTGCAGGAGCGGGAACTTGCCACACGGCGCCAATTGTCCGATTACCATTGACGTTACACCACAGGTGAGTGCGGCGGCAGTGGGCCGTTGAACGCCGCACCTGGACTACGGAATGACACGACATTGTCTTCTCCGACGAATAACGCTTCTGCCTGCAAAACCACGATGGTCGGATCCACGTGTGGCGGCACCTCTGCGAGAGACTGTATGACGTTTGTATTATGCATTGCCATACCGGTCCGTCGCCTGTCGTTATGGTATGGGGTGCAACTGGATATGACACCCGCACCCCTCTGGTACGCATCGCCGGTACACTCAACAGCCACCACCACATCTCCGACGTTTTGGAGCCTGTAGTCCTTCCTTACCTGCAGTTCCTGACAGCGGCAACGTTTCAACAGGACAATGCACGCCCACACGTAGCACGCATCGTGCAACAATTCTTCATGGCCCACCAGGTGTCACTGTTACCGTGGCCCGCCTGTTCTCCAGATATGTCGCCCATCGGACACGGTTGGTTGCTGATCGGGAACCGAGTGGCCCGGCAAGCACCACCCGCTGCTATGCCTGATGAACTGTGGCAACGTGTGGAAGCAACCTGGACTTACATACCCCAAGTCCACATCCAAAGCCTCTTTCGTTCGATGCCGCGGCGTGTAGCGGCCGTTATTGCCAGCCATGGGGCCCACACGAACTATTGATGTCTGCGTGTTTCGCAAGTCGCACGGGCCTGTAAATTCAATCGTTTCATCTTTGTATCTGTTATGTGTCCAGTAAATCTGACTTTGCTATCTCGTGTCCTTCTTGCTGTTGTATTTTGGGTGGCCAGTAGTGTAGTTTGTCCGTACATCTATCTATAGCAGAATCGAAAGTATACACTCATTTAAATTTGCGTTGGAAATTTTACGGGCGCCCTTTCTTTTCGTTTTGAATTTTGGGAGCGGAAGTTTGGAATATTTATGCATTTGCTTTGTGCTTTTGCTCTCCTCTGACGTTACGGAACATTATTTTATGCTTTTAATAAAGCTAGATGACAAAATAGTAACACCTCTGAGATACATTATTGTTGTCAGATGTTTCACCGTCGTTCTTACGCACACAAATTCTACCGAAAATGACCGTAAAGTTTTAGAATATTAATATTGGTACTTAACATTTCTCTCTATGAACAAAATTTCATATTAATAAATGCAAACCTCCTGTTGCCAGCAGTAATCGCATTTATTTTCTTTACTATTTCACTAGTGTGAATTTGTGTAGCAGCGAGAAATCACGTAAAAACGTTTACGAACACCACCTAACAAAATGCGGTGTAAATACAATGCCAATGAAGTTACACGAACTTCGAGAAATATGTTTATAAAACGAAACATTAAATGCTACTTCTCTATTTATTTTTCGATTTATAAATATCATCATCATTGTCAACCGTTATCAATCCACTGCTGGATGAAGGTATCCCCAAATTTCTTCCACAACTGTCTGCCTTGAGCCTGTCTCATCCATATTACCCCGGCATGCTTTCTAATTCCATCCATTCATCTCCCATGTGATCTTCTTCAGGGTCTTTTTCTTTCCTTTGGAACACAGTCTACAATTTCTGTTGTCCATCTGTTGTCCGTTTTTCTGGCAGCATGTCCAGTCCATTGCCATTTCAGGGATTTTACATTGATCATGATGTCTTCCTCTCTTGTCATTTTGCTTATCTAAGATTTGCTGTTCTTACCTTTCTTGGATACAACAAGAACGCGCATCTTTCAAATTTTATTTCACTTGCCTGAAGTTCTTATATGTGTTTTTAGTTAAAGTCCATGTCTCTGCTCTGTATCTAAGAATCGGAAGAAGAATGCGTTGATTAAACACTTCTCTTTCAAGGCATAATGGCATATTGCTCTTGAAAATTGTACTCTTTCTTCCAAAAGCTATCCAGCTAAATTTATACCCAGATTAATTTCCCCATCATTTTGACCCTTGCTTGATATCGGTTACCTCGAGCTTTTCCCCATCAATCGCAAACTCTTCATGTTTGAAAAAGCATTGCGCATAAGTTTTACTTTCGGAAAGTTCATTTTTAATCCCAATCCGTTATTTTTGTCAGCAAGTTCCTGAATAACAATCTGCAGCTCTGAAGTGATATTTGCAAAAATGATTGATCCATCAGCAAAACGAAGGTGAGTTAAATAATCCTCGTTAATATTTAAAATAAATATCTGACTGCATATATAAATATCATCATCATCATTGTCAACCATTATCAATACACTGCTGGACGAAGGTCTCTCCAAGACTTTTCCACAATGGTCTGCTTTGGGCCAGTTTCCTCCATGTTACTCCCGCATAATTTCGAATTTCATCCATTCATCTCCCATGTGGTCTTCTTCTTGGTCTTTTCCTGTCCCTTGGAATCCAATCTAAAAATTCTCCTGTCCATCAATGGTCTGTCATTCTGGCAGTATGTCCAGCTCATTGCCATTTCAGGGATTTTACTCTGATCATGATGTCTTCCACTCTTGTCATTTTTCGGATCCAGAAGTTCCTATTCTTATCGGATTACACCAAGCATGCACCTCTCAATGCTTCGTTGAGTTGTCTGCAGCCTTTGTATGTCTGTTTTAGTTAAATTACACGTCTTTGCACCATACGCAAGCACTGGAAGGATGCATTGATCAAACACTTTTCTTTTAAGACATATTGGCATATTGCTCTAGAAAATTATATATATTTTTTTCCAAAAGCTCTCTAGGCCATATTTATACGCCGATTAATTTCTTCATCAATGTGACCCTCTCTTGATATCTGCTGTCCAAGATAAAGGTACGTATCTGTTATCTCCAGCATTTCTAACACAATCGATAAATCTTCATTTCTTGTAAAAGCATTGTACATCACTTTTGTCTTCTAAAAGTTCATTTTTAATCCAACTTCTTTACTCTTGTCAGCAAGTTCCTGAATCATAATCAGCAGCTTTGATAGAGTAGTTGCAAAAATGGCTACGTCATCAGCAAAACGAAGGTGAGTTAGATAATATCCATCAATCTTTATCCCTTTGTTTTCCCTGTTCAGTGATTGCAAGACTTTCCAGTTTTTGACTCCCTTTCCAATTTTTATGTGTGTTGTATTTTCAAACAGCCAGATCTTTGCACTTGCATTTTCATAGATGTTATTAATAATATTAATGTATACATCTTCAATACCGCAGGATTTCAGAGCCATTGTAACAGTTTATTGTTTTCACCGAATCAAGTGCTTTTTCATAATCGATAAAAGCCATGCACAATGGAAGTTCATATTCCCTCGCTCTTTCAATTAGTTGTCTCAGTACGTGCATATGATCTATAGTGCTGTAGCCACTCCTGAATCAAGCTTGTTCTCTCGGTTGAGCCATGTCCAGTGTTACCTCCAAGCGGTGTGAAAGAACTTTATTGAAGATTTTATAAACCACTGATAGGAGGCTGATACGGCTGTAGTTCCTGAGATCCTCAATATCCCCTTGTTTATGTAGCCGGATCATTGTAGCGTTGTTCCAACCCCCAGGTATCTTCCCTTCATTAAGGCATCAAGTGAAAACATGGGCGAGTACTGTTACAATTTTTCCGCTTGCTTCTTGTATGATGTCTACAGTAATTCCATCATCTCCTGGAGCTTTTCCTCGCTTCATGTTCTTGATTGCATGTGCAACTTCTGCTGGGAGGACTGGAAGAACTCTGGTACTGGTACCTTTCATGATGTCTGGAATACAATTATCATCCCTTCCATATAATTTGGAGTAGAAATCTTTCACACTTGTCAAAATTTCGTCTCTATTTCTTGTTACAGAAGCATCTTCTTATCTCAGTGCCATAATCTGTTTCCTTCCCTTACTGAGATGTTCCATTCCTGTTTTTAGGCTTTGGTTGTTTTCAACTACTTTCCTCACTAGTTCACAGTTGAACTTCCTTACGTCTTCAGTGATACTTTTTCGTACTGTCTTGCATAGCTCTATATATTCCACTTTGGAAGTCACATCTTCTTTAGTTGTCCTCATCTATTTTCTTTTTTGCATAAACCTTTTGGTTTTTCCTGATAATTTCTTCAAATGCAAATTTTTCTTAGACACAGTTAATTTTGTTGCTTTTTCCATAAGAGCTTTGGTTACTTTTTTGTTAACTTCAGAAATATCCACTTCTTCCGATGTTAGGCCTTCTAAAGCAGAGAATCTGTTCTTCAGTTCCAACTTGAAGGTATTATGGTGTCTTTTAAGATTGGTTATGTCAATACATTTTGTTTGTCTTATGAGCTTGCCACGTTCGAGTTTAGTGTTGGTGTGCATCTTACATCTCACCAATCTATGGTCACTACCTGTGTTGAACTTGTTTAGCACCCTGCAGTCTTCGATGACGAATTTTTTGCTATACATAATGAAATCAATTTCACTTGTCGTCCCATTTGGATATCTCCATGTCCCTTTCCTGTGTGCCTTTTTCTGAAAAAGGAGTTCATGATGAAAACCCTTCTGCCTCTGCGAACTCTACGAGAGTATTTCCACGCTGGTTTCTGTTGCCGTGACCGAATATACGTACTGAAGTTTCATTCTGTTGCTGTTTCCCTATTTTTGCATTGAAATCTCCCATAATTATCTTTAAGTGCTGCTTGCCTTTATTTTAGATGACGAATTTCCTCATAACGTTTCTTCAATTTCTTCTTCAGGATGACTTGTGGTGGGTGCATACGTTTGAATAATCTGAGCCTGGTATCTTCTCGAGGGTTGCATAACGAGTCGTGCAGCTCTGTCAGAGGAACTTTCAACTTCTACAACTTTATCCTTCAGTTTCTTGTTTATTATAAATCCAACACCACTAGTTCTGCCAGTATCTGTCCCACGACAGTAGAAGAGATGCGCACTTTTCAGTTAAGTTAGATCTGCATTTCTACTTACCTCACTTAGCCCGACGATGTCCCACTTGATACTTTGTAGTTCCTCTTCCAATTCAAGAAGCCTTGAATCAGAAGGTATTGAGCGTCTATTGTAAATAGCCAAGGTCAGCATCAAATGGCAGCTTAGTCCTGTCTTCCGGTGATTCTTAACACCCTCTGCCTTCATGTCGCACTGGCCGCTGCCTTGGCTAGGTACAATACAGCTGCCGGAGACTGAGGGCCAAGATTTAAGCTGTGGAGTCATTTTGGAGTGTTTGGCCATAACTCACCACGCTGGCCGAGCAGATTCGTGAGTGTGGTATATCATTTCCTCTAATCCCGATGGTATAGTTATACCGCCATTGGCGGTCGTCAGAGCCCCTTTTAGGGGGAAGAGGATGCACCACGAGAAGGCGGAGTTGATATTTGTTAAGGAGAGGCTGTGATGTTGCGCATCACCTGACCTTACATCCTTATATAAATATATACATTGTTAAATAAGTTTTCCTTGAAACGAAAGATTTGGTATAACACGAATGAAATTCAGCTGGTTTCGTTAACAAACTTATGAAGACGAATTTCCAAGATTAAAGTGGAAATAAAGACTTATCTAATACAGCTTTCTGTTCATAGATGACGCTGAAAATCGCAATTTTTTTTACGACCCCATCTTGTGGGGTCTTAGTTTTGTGAGTGAAATTCGTGAGGTCTTTCCCTTATTAGATGATTATTTCTGAAAAAGCTTCTGTCCGCAACCAACATCTGTTTTCTGATTTACATCAGTTTGCGGTTAGAAAAACCAATAAACTGTACTATAAGTGATTTAAATAATTACTAACGTCCTAAACAAAAGTCTATAAACTCTCAGTTATTATTGTTTGTATGAAAACTTTTAATATTCCAGAAAAAAAGGTACGGAAATGGCACGTTTCCAGTACTTGGCGTACATAGAGCGCCCCCTGTTAACGACATGCAACACTATTCAAACACGCGGAACTTTAATTTTAAAATATTCTCCATAATTGTTTCTCAAATTCGCAAGCCACTGACTATATAGTTCAGCGTCTTCTTGACTCGTGTGCCAATTTTCTTGAGTCGGGAAGCGTATTCTGTATGTAAACTTATGTAATTAAATTCTCACCACTTACAGGTATAGCGGCGCATTTTCACTTTATGTTCACCTTAATATTATCAACATCATTGAATGGGCTGACAAGACACACTGAAAATCCCAGAAAAAAACGCATTGTTTTCTCCTCAGGTTTTCATATTCTAAAACCTGTTAATGATGAGAGTGTGTTGCGGAATGGTGCCTAAATAAACTCTTTTCTAAATAACATTATTTTTTTGGTAGTTTACAATGGTTATTGTTGAATGAATTTGAGCTGTAGATCCTGAATGCCTGTCTCTTAGAAATAGCAGTTCCTCCAGAAAGAATAACAGTATCCTTAAATTCAGATCAACAAACAGCTTAAGAATTTTTTTGACCAAAGAGTCGGGAAGTGAAAACTATTTTTCATTTTCGTTTTTTATTTTGTACTAATCGCATAATCATTAAAGAAATGCAAAACGGATTATGCTAGCAGTATCGAATTTTGCTGTTGTACGAGTCTGAACCAAAGTTTCCAAAACTTCAGCAGCAGTCGCAGAAATTAAGAGCAAGCGAATTATTTTGAAATATCTATGAAAATAACACACTGTTTTTTCAGTGATGCATGATCTTCATAATACATTTTATCCCTTTCAGCGGCGAGATTACTTGAACGTAATTTAGCACAAAACTTTTTAGAGTCCCCAAGTAACAAATTCACGTTGCTGCTGGGTTTTAGGAAAACCGCAGCAAAAACATTCATTTTATCTCTGCAGTTCCGACCATTCAAAACATTTCCTCGGGTAAAAAACACTACATATAGTTTAGGACTACACACTTTGTGGTGTTGAGATAAAAATACCAATGTTTATTGATAAGGAGCCAATAGCTTTGCGAAACTATAGTCGATGTATAATAAATCTTTGATTGTGGTAAACGTTGGTATTTTTATTTTAAAGAACAGTACGTCTTAGTTCGTTGCACTTCGATTCATTATGCAAACGCATGATGGGGAAGTGTTAGTCTCTTTGACGAAGAAATCATTCCACTGGGTAGAAACTCGTGATCAATACATCTTCGTTTAAGACGTTTGGAATCGTACACGTTATTACAATCCTTTTAACTAGTAATCAATCAGAAGTTTGCCGTGCGGTCATCTCTTTAAATGAAAACTTTGAATAGCAAAGTTAAAAGAAAGAATGGCTATCAGGTGCGTAACTTCACTCGTTACAGAAGCTTTCGGCCCACTTCTCAAACAGCAAATATATTGAATTGAGATATTATCAGCTCATTTTGTCAGATAATTAAGGAGTTTATCCACATTTCAGCAGTCATGAGTTATATTTTTCAGTTCAAGCTGTACTCCCTTCGACAGTTGCAACGGAACAAGAACTGCGTTTTCCCCCTCGTACGGAATCTGTCTTAGTTTATCCTAAATTTCAAAAAACGGCTCCCACAGTTGAAGCATTGAACCAGAATGACATAAAAGATCAGGGATATTTACGATTGTTATTGAAAGGGCCTCACTAATGCTTTCCGTGCAAGTTTCAAACATCACCTGCTCTTATCGAGTTTCGTGTTATAAACACTCTTCCCTCAGTCCATCTTCAATTTACCACTGTAGCAAAAGAACGAAATGCTAGTATCCAAATTTTATTTTGTTATTCTGCCTTTCGATGTGCCATAATTTTGTGAACATGCAGTCCAGTTGCTCTGGGTATGCATGTATGCTGCGAAATGCATGTTTCTGTGTAATCGAAAACTTTATTGTACATTCGAACTAATGCACATGAATATGTTCGAATGCACCACAGGTCTATGGCATGACCAGTGGAAACTTCATTTAACTCCCGTTGTGGCGTTTTCCAAGTTGATCAATCTCCAGTCATTGAGCTGTTGTTGTCATTCAACGTGAAGCAGATTATGGCATTCGATTGATATGAGCACAAACACGTGCCATCAAAACCTTTGGTTCATCTTCAGGAGTGTCTTTGTTTATACTATCGCCTTACCTTAGGGAAAATTACACGTCTGTTGTCCCTGATAATACCTGCAACTCAGTATTCACCCTGATTGCAAAAACATGTATTTTAAATGGATTCAGCAAGGGCGCCGAGAATTGAAAAAGTTTGAGAAACAATTCTCTACGTAATAAAACCCGAATAGCCACGAATATGTAATTAGTCGGGTGATATGACGAGAAGGATATAATTTCAACAGTGGAAGACGGGTTTGTAGAAACGGAAAACTGCAAAATAGTTCGATTGGGTTTATTCAAAAATGAAATTCAAAAAAGGTAATCTCCGGTTTTGTTCACTTTCAAGGGTGAAATTAACGGCCGGAACTTTTGAGGAACAATGATTAGAAAATAAACCTAGATCTGAAAGAGACTTTGTTCACTTTCAAGGGTGAAATTAAGGACCAAAACAGCGAAATGTCATCCGCGTATCTCACAAATAATAACGGTTTTTGAGAGTAAACAGATAAGATGTCCTCTTCCAAAGACTGCATCAAGATCTCTGCAAGTATGGGGGAGAGGGGGAGCCCATAGGCGCCCCACTCACCTGACGGTAGATAGTGTCATTAAACTTAAAATAGGATCTAGTCTGAACAAAGCGCAACGCATTAAGCACGGTCTGAACCTCTAGTGGTGGGACGTCAGCTGCTAACAGTTTGGACTCAATAATTCGAAGAACAAACGTGACAGGAACGCTGGGAAATAACGATTCCACGTCGATAGAGGCCACCAAAAACTTATACTCAGGACAACACGTCCATTTCAGTTTTTCTTGTGAATTTCAAAAACAAAAAACATCCTGAGAATTTTTTGCAGGAACTTCGCAAATGCCAATGTTAGGGAAATCTCCCAGTTTCGTCACCTATGAATTAGGTTTGTTTTACTTAGTTCCAATTTTTAGGTTATACTTAGGCGTTCTACATACGTGATGGCTTTCCATTATGACAGAATCGTATTATATTATCACATTATACAAAGGTTTCTTATTATTACAAATCCGCCTCTTCGATGGGGAAGAAAAAAATCTCTACGTAATAGAATCAGAACGTATCAATGGTTGAAAAGAATGAACTGAAAATAAGGGGGCCCAAGGCGTGTACGAAAGTGGCGAAAATTTATGATGTCACACTGGTCTAGTTCTGTTTTTTTTTCATCTGTTAAAAGAAAAGCAGCTGCAGTGATTGTTCTACAGTTACAGATATTCCAAACAATCTTAGGTTGTTGTCCACATCGCAGTGTAAAACGTCACCATTAAACACGCGCTCTTTCTGGTTTTGTGCGACGTTCACCGAAGAAAATATTCTGTACTTGAAATGACATTTCTTAATGACATCGTAAAGTGAAAGTAACGAAAATATTGAAATTCAGACCAAATGGAGTTATCCAGAGTCAACATTAAAAAGGAAATCTTAAAGGAGTTAGAAAGCGAATCACGTCTCCCCGCCTGCCTGCCCCGCCCCCACCTCTATCTCTCTCTCTCTCTGTGCAAATTCTATGCAACGACATTATAGCAAACAATCCCTTACGGAAATAAATTCACCTCAAATACTAATAAGATGTGCAATACATTTCCTAGCACTCATCCACAAGACAACGACTTCGCCATTACGTTTAACACGCTGTCACAAATTGGCGTGTGTGTGTGTGTAAACCCATAACGTTTTACAAAAATCTTAGCCGCCCCGGTGGCGCAGTGGTCGTTGAACAGGCAAGTCGCATTTTCTTCGGCTCCTGCGTAGAAGCCAACGTCCGTTTGTTTACTTGTTCTTTTTGTGGTATTTCGTCGTTTTGTGTTTTGGTTGCAGTGTTTCGTATCCTCGCTTTACGAGCAGTGAGGCTGAGTGCCGAGTGAGTACTCATTTTTATTTTTTTTTAATTTTCGTGTGTCGTCAGTTACGACACATGAGTTTTGGTGGGCCAGTGGTCGAGAATGTCCACTACCACTGTGAATAACTCACTGTCGTCTACAGCTGCTTCGTCGATTGCTGATGTGTCTTCGCTTCATAGTTCTGTGTCTTCTTCGGGAATGTTGCGGCGACTAGCGCTGCTGGACTTCCAGCTGTGCTTCTGGCCACCTGTGTGTCGGCTGCGTCTAATATTCCTGGTTTTGCTAGTTCTACTTCAACGTCGTTCGCACAAGCTGTGGGAAGTACCTCATATATTTCTAGTGATTCTGCACCACTTTTCAAACGTGTAGCTTTGGCGTGGAAAATTATTCTTCCAAGTGATTCACCGCAAGGTAAGCAATTGTCGTCTGCCTTATTATTAAGTGTTTTCATTCCTGCTTTGCGTGACACCCCCCTCCTCCAGTATCTGCATGCTGTGTCGAAGGTCGTTCAAGCCGAAAGCATTGTGTACATTATTCGCTTGGGTGGAGGGGTGGTTGTTCACTTCACCCACCAGCAAGCAGTAGATTTAATTATAGTTCATGGGGTTGATATTGGGTCCTTTCATCTACAACCTGTCGCTGCAGCCCAAAGACCAGTTACGGTGACCCTCTCTCCTGTACCAACGGCTGTTCCTGATTCTCTGTTGATTGATGCCCTCAACACGATGGGTCGTGTTGTGGGAGTGACCAAGATTCTTCCAGCTACAGCCCGTCATTCCCCCTGAAACATGTGCAGGGTGGGCGCCGCCAGTACCGGGTTATTTTTCCAACTTCTCAGTCAATTGCGACTCTGGAATTAGTCCTGCAACTCTGGAATTAGTCACTGATACCCGGACGTACATTTTTAATCTTTTCGCAGGGGTTCAGTGCTTCCGCTGTAAAGGGGAAGGTCATCTCGCTTCTGCTTGTCCTCATGCTACTCCTGGTGCTAGATCTGATTCTTCATTAGCTACTACAGTTCCAGTGGCCGCTGCCCCTGCCCCTGCGGATGTTGTGCAGGCCGCTGAGGCACCTGCTCAGTTTCTACCTTCATCAATTTTGCCTGCTGTTTCTCCAATCGTTCCTTCCCTCCCGGTTCCTCTCGTCGTACTGGATGGTTTGGAGCCCTCCAATGAGGATTTTCCATCGCTGGAAGTGTCTGCACCTAAATCACAGCGTAAACCCCCAGCACACCTGGTGTTTCCACTCGCTCTTCCCGTTCGTCTCAACGTCTACGGTCCAAGAAAACAGCCCATTCTACCTCTGGTTCACCTAGCCATCATGAGCCATATTCTGAATTACTAGTTTCGAACAGATTCACATGTCTCCAGGGTGATGATGTTATGGACACGGTCGCCTCTGATCCTGATGACACTGCAATAGTGGACTCTGACGATGATTCTCCTTCTCCTACACTTCTTGACATTTCTACTATGTTTGAAGAACTTGCGGTGCCTTTGCATCCTCTTACCGTATCTGATCTGTATGCATTGACCACTCGCCCGCGTAAAGCGACGTTGATCACACTACCTTGCATTAAGAGTAAGCTTCACTTGCTGCCTGAAATGATTGCACAGCTAAACTAGTTCCATGCATTTATAAATAATGTTACTTTGCCTGGCGGGACTGAGCAATATGCTCGCCGTCTGGGCTACTTACTCAAGATTTTGAGGGCTGAACTGGAAGGCTGGATGCAACCTACCAGTGATGTCCTTGTTAACACTACTTAGCTTTAATTGTAGTGGGCTTGCGTTTTCTGCGGCGAATGCTTTGGTTTTCGGGGACGTTCGTTACCTGGGGGTTAATATCCTCCTCCTCCAGGAGACGAACTGTTCCTTGGATGCCGGGTGTTCCCGCTGGAGACGCTGGCCGTACATTTTTTATCATAATTACCGGACCCATCTCAGGTCTGGTACTGCTATAGCATTTCATGTGCGTTTTCATTCTTCCCTTTCTGATCTTGTTGAGTCACAGAGTCTGCTGGGTTCTTTTCAACATATGTCTTTTTGTTTTTGTTCTAAACGTATTCATGTTTTCAATATTTATATTTCGCAATCTGCTACGGATGCAGAAACTCTCCTTCAACATCTTTCTTCTATCCTTTCGACCCTAAATCCAAATGATGCAGTCATTGCTGCAGGCGATTTCAATTGCACTTTGCAACCCGGTTTTGACCGAGATGGTTCAACCGAAAGCCGTTCCGACCTTATTTCCAATCTCACTCAACTCGTTGTTATTTTTGATTTGATTGATGCATTCCGTTCCCTCCATCCACGGTCCAAGGAATTTTCCTGCCCCTCCCCCCTTCGGCTGCTTCACGCTGTGTCCCAGCACGCCTAGATAGATTCTATGTTTCCAGTTTTTCCCATTTCTCTCTAGTTGAAGTTACTCATCATCCTTCCGTTTCATCAGATCATCGCCCCGTTCTTTTAAAACTGTTTTTGCATTCTTCCTCTGTTCCCCCTTCCCCAGTCTGGTCGCTCGACGATTCAGTTTTAACTGATCATGTTTTCTGTGCTGAAATTCGCTCTATGATTTCGTCTTATGTGCAACAACTTTCTTCGTCTGACGACCCAGCGGCTCTGTGGATTTCCACGAAAATTTCGATTATTTCTTTCGCACGTCAGTTTTCTTTCTGTTCCCGTACTTCTCTCTTTTAAGATATTGATGTTCTCCGTCGTAAATTGAGACTATTTCTCCTTCTGATCATTCTTTTCCCGTGTTTCAAGCTCAACTTCGTCGTATTCTGTTTACTTTTGCTTCATCAGCCCATACTCGTCTGAAATTCACTCACTTGCGGTTTCACGACGACCCCTTTTCTAGTTTGAAGTCCCTTGAGGAGTATCATGTTAAAAGCAACACAATTTCCTTTCTTTTACTACCTGACGGATCTACAGTTACCGAACCTTATCGTATTTATGAACTTACTTTTTCCCATTATTCTGATCGTTTTCAACACCGACTCCTTTCTCCTGCAGATACCTCCCCTATTCTTCATGTCCTCCCTCAGGTTCAACATTGTTTTTTTGATTATCTTGTTTTTCCTATCTCTCCTTCTGAAGTCCGCTCTGCAATTTCCAGTCTGAATGACCGTTCTTCCCCTGGCGCGGACGGTCTTCCACTCTCATTTTATAAGAAGTTTCTTACTTCTCTCCTCCCGCTTCTGGTTGCTTGTTTTAATGGCGTTTTTACTTCTTCAAATTTTCAGTCTTCTGATTTCACTTTTGCTATTCTCCGTCTCATCCCCAAAACCGGAAACCTTGGTCTTTTTTCTAACTGGCGTCCTATCTCTATTCTTAATACTGACTACAAAACCTTTGCTAAAATTCTCGCTTTTCGCCTCAATCCCGTCTTGTAGCATTTAATCCACCCCGATCAAACTTACACTATTCCCTCCCGTTCGATTACTACCAACATTTCCACCATTCGCAACTTATATTTTCTTGCTTCCCATCTTTCCGAACCTCTCGCAATTTTTAATAATGATCAGAAACAAGCTTTTGACTCCATTAATCACTCTTACCTCTTTGCTGTTCTTCGTCATTTTGGCTTTCTTACTCTTTTCTGTCCAGCTCTTATTAATCTTTACTCACACTCTTCTTTCCATATTCGCACTTCCACATTCATGACAGCTACCATCCCCTTTGACAACGGGATCCGGCCGGGTTGTCCCCTTTCGGGTCAACTTTTTACGCTTGCATTTGAACCTCTCTTAATTTGTCTGCGTTCTCGTTTGTTTTCTGTGATTCCTCGCAGTATTGCTCCTACTCGTCACCACCACATAGTGTTGTCTGCATATGCTGATGACCTCACTCTCTTTCTTCGCACTGAACGTTCTTTCGGTGTTGTCCTTTCTGCTTATCGTGAGTATGCTTCAATTTCCGGTTCGGAACTTATTCTGTCTAAATCTGTTGGTGTGTGGGCCGGATCTGGGGTGGCACACGGTGATCGCCCTTGGAGTGCCCGTTGGTCATCCTCGGTCATTAAACTTCTTGGTGTGTACGTTGGAAATCCCGTGGCGGTTGCTGATGCCACATGGATTCCTTTTGTTCAGCAGCTCAATCGCCGTCTTGCTCCTTTTTGCCGGTTCAAACCTTTTTTTGTCCTTTTTTAGCAGAGAACATCTGGTTTCTTCCTTTCTTCTTCCCATTCTGACACATTCGTGGTTCGCTTATTTTCTCTCACCCATTTTTCTCCAATCCGCTCAACGTTTGATTACTGATTTCATCTGGAATAAAGTTCACTGGGTTCATCGTTCTACTCTCGTCCTTCCTCTGTCCTTTGGAGGTCTTGCCCTCCCAGATCTTTTTCAAAAATCTAATGCTATTCATCTTCAGACCTTTCTCCGTTCTTTTCTCATCCTCAGATTTCATCGATTACTATTGTTGATACTTTACTTTTCCGTCGCAGTCCGTTTCTCACTCTCGCTACTTTCCTCCGTATGGATCTGTTCCCCCTCATTCCAGATCACTTTCCCGATACTTATCGCACCGTCTTTTCTTTCTGGCATTCCTTATGTCCCGTCCGTCTCCCACCTACCTCAACTAATGATCTGCTTGCGGAAAGTCTCTTTTACTCTTCTGCACTCCCTTCTCCCTCTTCACCGTACTTGTGCTTCTCCACCTGGTTCGCCAGTGGCGTGGTACAGGTATCCCAACTTGTAGATGCTTCTCTCCGCTGGAAGTCTCTTTCCCAAATCGACCCCTCTATTGCTGACACTCCTTTACATCGCGCCCAGCTCCGGTTGCTTCATATTCAGCTTCAACGCCTTTACCCGTCCCTCGTGAATTCTTATGGGTTATTTGTTTCTTCTTCGGCGTCCCCTTGCCTTCCTTTTCTGGTTTATTTGAATGATGTCCCCTTTCTGGTGCATCACGCTACTGCAAAACTCTTGTACCGCCACTTTCTTACTTATTTTAGAACACCTCTCGCTATTCCTTTTGTGCCACCTGATGAAACCTCTCAGACATGGATCGATTCACACACTTCTCTGGCTTCCCCAAAAGCTACTGATATTCATTGGATCCATGTTTATTGTCGCTTGCTCACACCGCGGACTCTTCATTGTTTTGGTCGCCGGTCTTCTCCCTTGTGTTTTTTCTGTTCAACGCTCGGTGATGTTCATTACGCATATGACTCCTGTTTAATTTTACAGCCTCTTTTTTCATTGATGTTTGCTCTTCTCTCCAAGGTCTGTCCTTCCTTTCGCTCTGTTTCACATTACTATTTTCTTTGCCGTCATCATCCTTCCGCTGCTGTTCACAATCCAGTTTGCGCGTTTTTAATTTTGCAGGCCAAACTGACTATTTATTTATACTATCATACCAGTATTGATCGACCTGCTCTTCGTCGATATCATCCTGCGAGAGTTTTTCTGTGCCGTAGGTTTCGTTCCTCGATCAAGTCCGTCATCCAACTTGAGTACGAGGTAGCTCTGGCCCGGCAGGCAGGTCCTGCTTTCTTCTCGACCTGGTCCCCCCACCTCCCATGGTTTCGGGTTGAGCATGGATTGGTTGAATTCGTTTGATCAGTTTTTTTTCTTGTTTTTGTTTTGGTGAACTGGTTTCTTCACTTTGTTTGTTTTTTGCTTTTCCGGGTTGTTGTCTTGTTCTGTTTTTGATTGAGCTGCAGGTATTTTTCCCTTGTATTCATTCATTTCCTCTGATCCTGTTGTTTTTCCTTTTAAATTTTTTACCGTTTTCCTTTTCTTGTTTTTGATGGCCATGTGGTAATGTTGTACTGTTTTGCTTCCTTGAGATTCCGGTCTTTTTGTTGCTTTTTCCCCTGTGCTTTGTTAGCTCATTCTACTGGTCAGTATATTCTTTCTTGGATAGTGTTTTCTATACTTTTCCTCTTACAAGCGGCCTCGGCCTCTTTGTCTGAATTTTCTTGCCGTTTTGCGCTGTCATTGGATGTTTTACAGCTAGTTGCTTTGACTTTTTTTCTGTCCGGAGTCCGTGGGCATTTGTGTTAATGTGTTCTGTGTGTATTTTTTTTCTGGTTCTTGGTGGTGCTGTGCAATCGGTTATCGTTTTTTGTGTCGGTATTTTTGTTGAGTTGTTTGTCTATGTATTATTGTGTGCTTGCTTTCTATGTTTTCGTTGGCCACAGTTGTTGGTCGACGCATTTCTTGTTGTGGTGTTTTGTTGTACTGGTTGGCCACTAACTGTTTGTGATCAGTGTTATTGTTTGTAATAGTGTGATGCTTGTTGGGTGTTGTTGTTTTCCGTTCGGCTAGTCTGTGTTGTCTAGTTTTGCAAAAATTTTTTGGCGTGTTGTGTTTCTTTTGTGCTTGTTTGTTTGTTGTTGTTCCTGATTTTCTTTTTTGTACTGTGTTTCCTGTAGGGTATTCCCGTGTTTTTGTAATTGCTCTTGTTTTTTGCACGTGTTTTGTTTAGTTGTTCGGATGGCGGCTGTCCTACTCGCTCTGCTCCTGTGTGAGTTTTTTTAATACTGTGATTGTATTTTACCTATACTGCTAATGTGATAATCTTGTTTTTTACTTGTTTGTGTATGTTCTACTTTCGTGTTTCAGTTGGCTCCGCAGTTTAGGGAGCCTTTATTTTCTCATGCCCTGTGTTTCATGTTCACTTGTTTTGCTTTTTTTATGAACTTTTAATTACTTAGTGCGGCCCTGCTGGTCTCGTTGTGTTTTTTCATTGAGTACTCAGCCTTATCTCTCGTTTTCTATACAGTGTGCTTCTCGTGTGTATCTTGTCTATTGGGTTACGTTGACCCAAGGAGTTGGTCAACGCACTATTTGCCTTGTGCTCATTTTTTTACTGTGCCTCTTGTGTTTTTTTTCTTGACTGTATGCGACTACATGTGTAGTGAAGTTGTCGTTTGGGGCAGTTTTGTCTTTGATTATGTTTTAAGTGCTCTTTTTGTGTTTTCGTCTTTTGTGTTTCTTTGCACTCAAGCTAGGGTTCTACGTTTTGCTTCGTGTTTCTCCTGTCCGGGTTTTTCCTGTAATATTGTATTTTTTCTCGGCCCAGGCTTCTGTTGCCGTGCACGACTGGACGTACATTGTGTTGTTTTCAATGTGTTATGGTGCTATGCGATCTTGTTTCCGCGTGATTCTCTCTATAGCGCTACGTCGGCTTTCGGGGTTTGTCAACGCACGACTTCTTGTTTTGAGTATGAAATTTGAATTGAGTGCGATTTTTTTTTTGTGTGAACCTCGTGTGCCTTTTTGGCTACATTTATTTTGTGTGATGCGGCGGTTTTCCCCCTTATTATCATGTATTCTTCTGTATAGTGTTCCTTCTGACCTACATGCGTCGCTTCGTATTTCGTTTTTAGTTATAGCGGTTGGTTAACACCCCTCTTTATGTGCACGGTTTTTTTGTTTTTTATGTTCTTCTTGTACTGATGTTTTGGCCGCTGCTGCATGTTTTCAGAAGTACAGTTTTGTTTCTCTTGTCACTGTCTTGCAGTGTCAGTCAATTTTTGTTGTGTTGTATTGTTGTTGTGTTTTTTACCTGTCACTTTTGTGTTCGCGCTGCTATGTACTAGTCTTTGGAATGTGTTTTCTTCCCTCCCTCTGGGGTTTGGGTTTTGTGATGTGTGTGTTTTTTGTTTTTGTTTTCTGTGTTCCTCTTTTATCTGTGTATATTTCAATCTTGTTCTGATGTTACCAGTTTTCTTTCCTCCTTTCATTTGTGTTGAGACTTCTTCGCCTCGTCTCTTTTAATACAGTCTCATGTGACTGAAGCGCATCACATGTACCTTGCTTTTAGACTAATAAAGGTTTATTTTGAAGGCAGTGGTCTAAGGTGTTGGCCTCTGATAATTCGTCCGTAAGGGGTCCGGGTTCGAATCCCGTCAGGCATGGATGTTGTGTTTGTCTTACGGCACTGGCTCTTTCCCTTCCCTGGAACCAGTGACCCTAAATTAGGGACGGGCGACTGCTTATAGCCCATTGAGTTGGTCACGGTGGTCGTTAAACCTCCAATCCAAAAAAAAAATCTTATTTCCCAAATCAAACTCCGAAAAAGTGATCCTGCGCCCCATTTCACACTCTGGCTCAAAGGTAGCTTTCGTTTACCCAAGTTTTGAGTAGACTCACAAATCAATGCGTATAACGCGGGTTTAAGATGGCGTTTCGGGACACACACAATCTTTGATTGCATTCATTATCCATGGCAGAGAAAGGCAAAACACAGGAAAAGAAATACAATATGTCCCTGAGAACAATGATGCCAACAATTTAAGATGAAAATTCCCACATCATTTACTAAAATTTCCCTTTCACCACAAAATTTCCCCTCGCCAAAAATTTACATGTCTGTTTTTTTTTTTTTTTTTTTTTTTTTTTATTGGAGGTTTAACGACCACCGTGAGCAACTCAATGGGCTATAAGAATTCGCCCGTCCCTAATTTAGGGTCACTGGTTCCAGGGAAGGAGAGAGCCAGTGCCGTAAGACAAACACAACATCCATGCCTCACCGGGATTCGAACCCGCACACCGTTCGGACGAATGATCAGAGGCCATCGCTTAGACCACTGCGCCACCGGCGCCGGCCATGTCTGTTTTGCGTGCGTATCTCTACTCTGTGGTGAGTACCGTCAAGATGCAAAATCGAACGATTATCTCAATAACATAAAATTACCGAACTCTTTTAAACGAGCCTCAGTTGCGAATGCGCATCCAGTTATACACTGAGTGGCCACTTTATTATGACGACCCCCTCAGTACATCGCTGGGCCACCTTTTGCCGTTAATACTGCGTCGTATCTTCGTGGCACCGACTCCACGAGATGTTGATAGGTGGTTTGTGGAATCTGAGACCATGCTTGATGAACAGCACTTTCCAGGAGTGTGAGATTGCAGGGTTGTGGATCCAGCTGTATGATGGCTCCTTCAACTTCATCCCACAAATTCTCAATGGGGATTATGGGGGACACCTAAGCAAAGTAAACTGACCGGCATGTTCCTGAAACCAATCCTGTACGATTCGAGCACTATGGCAGGACGCATTATCATGTTGAAAGTAGCCGTCGCCATTGGGATAAACCATCCACATGACAGGATCCACTTGGTCTGCAGCGATGTTTAGATATGATGTGCCAGTCAGATGTTGATCAACACGAATTAAAAGCCCCAATGCATGCCAGGAAAACATCCCCCAAACCATAACGTTGCCTCCATGAGCTTAAAGGGTTGTAGCAATACATTTGGGGTCTATGCTTTCGTGCTATTTCCGCCAAATTCTCACTCGGCCATCGGCATAGTGCAACTGAAAACGTGATTCATCGGATCACATAATTTATTTCCAATTGTCGACTGTCTAATCCTTGTGCTCCTGTGCGAACGGGAGACGTTTTCTCTTGTTAACTGCAGACAGCAAAGATGTTCGACCAGGCCTTCGGCTGCCATATCCCATCCGCTGCAGTGTACGGCGAACAGTGCGTGCAGAAATCCTTTGAGGGGATCCTTGATTAAGATGGTCTGTAATTTGCTGCACTGTTGCCCTTCTGTTCTCTGTTACCAGTCTCGACACTCTCCGTTCCGCCCAAGCAGTCACTAGTCGATAACGACCACACGTTGCACGTAGAGACCCAGTTTTTTGGCTGACAGCCCAGTCTTTAAACACTTTAACAACAGCTGCTCCGGTACATTTCATGAATGCGGCGGTTTCGGTGCTAATCGCTCCATGGTTCCGAGCTCCTACAATCATCCCACGTTGAAAGTCCGTCAAATCTCATTTTTGTACCCATCTCGTCACCCAAAAATCACGTCTACTACTGTCGCAAGCACTAAGCTTTCCCTTTTTATACTAGCCTCGCCCTCTGGCGGCAACAGCGTGCAGCCATACCTCATTTGCTTAAAATTGTCAGGTGGTCATAATAAAATGGCCACTCAGTGTATACATATGTAATCTACTATATTTTCAAAATTGGTTCCAGCCTACTTAAATGTCTACCCTGCATTTTAATAAATTTTAACGATACCTGAATTTTTAATGGGGGTTATAAACGGTATAAAATAAATAAGTTCAGTCAAACATTAACAAAGTTTTGTAGTTTCCACCTCATGATTTAAACTGGGTTTTAATTTCAGCAAGGGAACTTAGAATGAGCAAAGGAACAAAGTTTAAAATAAAATGTTTTTGATTATCACAAACGAAAACGTTGAATATCGTTTCAATAAACCTTTGTAACTTGTAGTTTGCGTTGAAATTAGTACCAACATTTGGCTTTACATTTGATAATTAATTGGAACTACATATTATATATTAATGTAAATCTTTGGGTTCAAAACAAATTTTAAACAAATACGTGACAGTACATATGCTTGCCATTGGAAATTTTTAAATTAGAAATTGCTGTTCGTTAGGACCGTAAATGAATTTGATACCAATGGTGAGGTCATTTTGCACCAACAGGTTTACTTTTTGTTCTGGGTTTTCACTGACACTAAATTTAAACACATCTAACGTATTTTGGTACCTGATCACTGCCAAAGCATTTAGTGCATCGTTTATCAAATTTATTTCTACTTTTTTAATTTACATCACTCATATTAAAAGAACATGCGTTCTACCTCAGCATGAGATTGAGGCAACGAAATAAAGAGCTTTGAAAACACGCCTAAATTTGGAAATCTTATTTTACCATTGAAGTATCATTAGCTGAGGTAATTTGGAATCGAAATTCTTCAAAATTTCCCTCTCTCCCTATATTCAATATTTAGCCAATAAATTTCCTACGTCGTGGGAAATTCCTACGGGTTTCGCATCACTACCTGCAAACGTACCAAATTTTATTAATGAATTTCATTTTCTAATTAAACAACTGTGAATGTAATAAGAATTTACTACTCAACACGGCCCTTTAGGGAACAATCATTCTCGTAAGCTTCGAAAGTAAAAGTGAACACCTTTTACATAGGATAAACTTTATTCTCAAACACAAACACCAAAATTAGGTATCACTGTAATTTCTTCTTTGAAACCTATAGAAGAAATTACAGTGATTTTCACTGATCAGAACTTTCCTTCAAAGCAGTTGCAAAGACCTTTAAAACATTAACGTGGCAAGCGATTGGTAGATGGGAAGCAGGGCAATCGCAGTCTGAGGTATCAAGATGGCTGAATGTGTCGACGCAAGTTTCTTTGTTCAGTTGAAGGTTTAACTACCACCGTGAGCAACTAAATGGAATATAAGCAGTCGCTCGTCCCTAAGTTAGGGCCAATGGTTCCAGAGAAGGGAGAGAGCCAGTGCCGTAAGACGAACACAACATCCATGCCTCACCGAGATTCGAACCCGGACCATTCTCGGGAGAATGGTCTTAAGCCAGTGCTGACAATACTGCGCCACCTGGGTGACTCGACGCAAGTGGTCTTCAATCTCTGAAGACAATACCAGGAAATCGGAATATTAACCAGAAGGCCGGGACAAGGACACCCACGATGCACAACAAGTCAAGATGACAAGTATTTGTCTTTAATCGCTCGCCGCCTTTGGAAATCTACAGGCAGGTGACTCTCACAGATCTCTGCTACGAGAATAGCAATGTCAAGGCAAACAGTTTACAGATGACAATACGAGATAAATATGTATGAAAGAAGCACAATGGTCTGTATGCCACTCGCCGCATCGTACAGAAATGTCCGCCTGAATTAGTCGCCACCACATATTCCTGGACCGTTCATCAGTAGACCTGTGTTCTCTTGAGTGACTAGTCGTGGTACAGCCTAAACACGGACTCTCGACGTATGTATATTTAGAGGGAGGTGGGCAGCATAGGTCTTCCCTCCAACGTTACGGAAATTGACCTCTACGGTAGTGGTGGTGGACTCCTTTTTCTGGGCGCCCATCATGTTGAATGGACATATGCCTATGCACGTGTTCGTTGGAGGCACACATACTACTTCACACTTCAGGTTTGACATCTTAGAGCCGTGTGTAAGCCATTTCTTTCGATCTGTTGGCTTCCAGTTCCATTTTATGGGCGATAACGCCTGACCCCATAGGGCTGCACTAATCAAAGAATACATGGAGAATGAGGATATTCACAAGAGGAATTTGTCCGCGAGATCTCCGAACATGCACAGATAGAGAATGTATGGCACGCCCTGAAAAGAGCAATTGCAAGTCAACAGCCCCATTCCAAAACCCTCCCCGGAGTCCGATGTGTATTGGTGGAGAAGTGGCACTTATTGAACCAAACTCTCATTCACAACCTTCTAAACAGCATGAGAGCTCGTTGTGCGAGCTGTATCACTGGTCGGGGTTCTAACACACCTTATTATATCATCGAAATCCGCACCACTAGCTACATCACTTTTGGACTGCCATGCTGTCATGCGCGTGATTCTTCCTCATGCGGTGATGACATTCCTTTCTGTTGTGTACTGCTGCGTTATCGATATACACTGTCTACCAACAAGTAATTGGACACCTGTGATAGCAAAGGAAAACGAAGTTTATTCACCTTTAATAGTTAGTGGAGCCTCCACGAGCGGCGATTACTGCTGCGATACTCCGGGGCATAATCTCGACCAGGCGTTGCACGACGGCTAGCGGTATTTCTTCCTCTCGGCTTGAAGAAGACAGGTCAGTTCCTTCACTGATTTCGGACGGTGGGGGCAACCCTTAAATCAACGCTCGAACTCGACCCAGAGGTGCTAGTTAGGGTTAAGGTCCGGGCTCTGCGCAAGTCAGTCTATTCGATTAACCCCCACTGACACCATACCAAGCCATGGTGGACCTCGCAACATGTCAGGTGGCATTGTCATCCTGAAAGTAACATGGGTCTATCTCGTAAAACCTCCACAACGTAGGAAGCGCATGGTCATCCAAAATGGTGCAGTCGGTCTCAGCGTTGAGTCTACCAGGAATTGCGACCAAGGTCCCGTGCCATACCAGGAGAAATACCCCCATAGCATAATTCCACCGCAGCCGAACTTCACAGTTGGCACAATACATTCCGGCAGCAGGCGTTCTCCAGGCAGACGCCAATCCCAGACCCTGCCATCGGAACGGTAGAGGGTGAAGCGTGATTCGTCGCTCCAGAGAACATGTTTCCACTGTTCAACGGTCCACTGTTGACGTTCTTTGCACCACGCTAGCCGAGCAGCGCTATTGGACTTGGTGATCAAAGGCTTGTGGGCGACAGCACGTCCATGATAACTGAGCAGATGTGCTTCCTTACGGATGGTATTCATCGAAAGAACATTCCCGGATGTCTGTTGAAACTCCTCGCGGATGTGGCCCATCGATTTGGTGCGGTTCTTCCGAATTTTTCTGGCCAGCACCCGTCAGTCTCTAGCTCCCAGTTTTGTGGGTCTGCGGCGTCAGGGCACATTCCAACGGTCACCTCTCATCTTTCACTAGCCAATCACTTAGGCCACTGTCGATTTTGGGTACTTCAACTGGCTGGATATGTCACGTATGGATCGGCCATTTATATGATACCCGACGATTACACCTTTCTCGAAATCAGAGAGCTCCGAACTGCGTGCTTCTTGCATGCGACTGGTTGCGTTGTTGTTTCCCACACGATATTTAACGGCGGCGGCCGTGACGTGTATCAGGACCGCAGATAACGTCGATTGCAGGGGTGTCCAATTACTTGTTGGTAGATAGTGTTTATATGTTCGTACCAACTGTCATTAACTCTGTCGTGAGAATTCTGAGTTATTCATGATTTGTGTTTGCCACGTTAATTTTGGACACCAGCGTTATAAACAAATAAAATTTATTCACATTCTTGTAAAAAAAAACGAGATAAATTTATTTTCGATAAAGATATTTTAAACATTGAATAAAACGCTCGTCAGGAAGCAGTAGTCAGACGGGAAAGTAAATATGTTTTTGAAATGTAAAAGTTGTTCCTCTTTCTGTATCTTACAAAACGAAGTTTAGGAGAAAACATGAATTCATGGAAAGGCATCGACTCTAAATTCCAACGCTCAGAGCTTATCACATAGACTTTATCGATAGTAAAAAAGCATTAGCACACACAAATTGTAATTCATAATATTCCCGTATTGTCCGTCAGTGCGGTGACAACGTTGAAATAGCAATACAAGAAATAAATAAAAGAGGATTACATCCAAATCTAAAGCGGATGTATATGGAAAGCTCTATACTGAGCGTGTAGCCTGAAAGTTAGTTTTAATATTTCGAAGTTAGTAGCAGATTTACCAAATAAAACTAAATAATTGCTTACATAATAACAAACATTACAGACTTTGCTTGTCATTTTCTAAACTTTCCACGGTAAAACGAGCGATACCTAGCACAAGAGCTAATTGTACAGTGTCATGAAGAGGGGTTCGAGATTTAACAGCTGTGTTCAATAAATTACTGAAACAAAATTGGATTTCAATGTCTAAAAATTTGTTAGAATGTTGGAATTGCTACTGAAACTATTCATTTCCACAGCACAGTTACTAAATTTTTGCAAAACGTATAGGTGATATCTCGTCATCATGTTTTACCATGAAATCTACCGCGCCCTTTATGTGCTAAGATTCAGCTGTTACGCGGCTGGCCTCGTACAGAGACAGTCGCTAATGCTGAATCGATCATCCCGTAAAAAAGGGGCCTGTTTTTGAACGGCACTTGCATTTTATTTTAGACAAAAATTAAACTAACGCTTTCTGAAACAGAACATTACAGTTTTTATTAACTTCCAGGAAAGGCCTTTTGTATGGTGCACCATTAAACTCAAGGTGTGTTCTATTTAAAAGAACCGAAAATAAAAGAAATAGTAATGAGCAACGTAGTGCATTTCAAGTTCCTAAGATACGTAGATGGTGTTTACCTGCTAACATTGGTATGATTTTAAACCGCGAAATTAAAGAAATAAGTAATCTTTCATCTACACTACTATTACGTATACTAACAAAAATGCATTGGTAAAAACGATTAACATCATGAAGCAATTGTGTTTCTATAAAACATCAATCATGCAGAGTGAAAGGTAAAGTACTATCCTGCAAACAATTCCACTGAGCAATATCCAAAGTACGCAATAAAAATTAAATATGAGGACTACTTGTTTTGAACATTTATGCCGAGGAATTGGGAAACCGAAGTTACATGATGTGAAGAGCATCCTACGTCATTTATTTATTCCGCGCATATTGCCAAACACCGAAAGTCTTAATATTAAGTATTAGTGACTACCCGGGCTATAGCATATATTTGTACGGGTAATTTCAGAAGTACAGGAAATTATATTTCTCTTACTTCTAGGACAAATAAATGAGACACCGTCGACTGAAGATTGTAGGACATAATCCCAGTCCTTCGCCAAACTGTTTTATGGAACAACGTGGGAATATTAAAAACAATGTTTCCATTGGTGGATCCATTTTCTCATTCAGGTAAAGTAGCCTTGTCTGTTCTTTGTAGTGAAGTGGTTTTAGCTATATAAAAATTAGACGTAACATCGCTATTGGCTTCATGAAGGGAGCTTCTCCTTCTTTAAAGTGATCATAAGCGGCACTATTTATCTGTCCGAACAGTAAGTGTATTCTGATATTGGAGGAGTGACAAAGGGGTCGACAGCTAAACAGTTTTTAACCTATTTATTTGTTATTACTCCTGAATCTTTTGATTTTCCTTGTTTCACAATGCAGCAAGATCTAGGATTAAATTTTGTAACTTAAGTACACACATTTTTCAATCTCCTCTCAGTTGCAGTTTCCGAAGAGGAAATTTTTGCCTTAAAGAGAGCTGGGGATTTTTAAAATTTTAGTTTACGCCACGGAGATACAGTAGGCGTTATTTGCACTTAGGTAATCTGATCCTTCTACAATGTCGTATGCCTCCTGTTGATTTCAATTATTAAGAAAGCGTCAAAGAAGTAAATAGGAACTAAAAGATTCAACCTATTTTCAGTTTCATGCTTGAATCTCACGGATGAAAGACAAAATTGTAAATAATAATTGGTACCTGTCAAAGAAATATTCATTTTATTCCATTATACCGCTGCCATGTGAGTGCAAGGAAGGTTCAAAGGATATTAATATCTAAGTAATCTCATTACTTTCAATTTAGCTAACAATGAACTAACTAAGAGAAAACACCCCAATTGCGAAAGAATTGCCGAAATTCATGATTAAAATATAAATGAATTTGATACACAAGCAGTTACTTAGACCAAATCAGGAGAGAATATTAAACAGAAAAAATGTTGTGTGACAAATCGGAAGAATTGATTAAAATTGATATTGCGTTTACAGTCAGAGACGAATTCACCATATCAGGGGTAAAATATTTAAACATACTCGCGCGGGTAACATTGATAGGAGAATAACTTCAATTGGCTTAAAGCTGAACACCCGTGAAATTAGTCAGATTCAACGAAAGTATAAAGACAAATTGACCCTTGAAACACATGATTACGGCAGCTGTTGTTCCATGAAGAGCGTAATGATATCACACATGTATTGTAAGATAGAAATCTACAAGTTCTGAATTTGGGTAAATAGAAATTATCAGAGAAAATACATCTTAGTAAGCTGAGGAGAATTTGATCGAAGATGTTGGGAAGGAATCGTAGGGCACGAAAACACATTTATGCATCTATTATTTATAAAAAAAGTGCAACGAAATATGCATGATTGACATAGAAATATCATTCACCGCGTCATGGAAACAAAGGTGCGTTTACCCCAAGATGTCTATTATAAAATGTAAATAAAATCGTTTTCGGTCTACTATGGTAAGTGATACAGTGGGAATATTCTCAAAGTGATTTCACACGTCGAATCAGCCTGGGAATACGCATTCTATGATGTTCCAGCTTGGTGTTCGATGATTAACAACGACTTGCGGAAAACAGTTATTTAATTTTTAAATCCTGTAATAACAACTTGCAGACTTTAAAAAATCCAGAATTACTTTATCATTAATTCCCTCAAGAATACTTAGTGAAAATTTTATTTTAGTGTCATTGAACATATACAAATTTCGGGGCGCTATTGACTTGCAGTACATAAATATCTGATGATTTTTAGCTTTCAGTAATTTGTTTAGGTAAAAATATATGTGTAATAAAACAACAGATGTCATTCACCTGAAGGCTTATTTTTTTCATGTACACACCGAGCTGTACTACGGTGCAGCAGGAATAATTCTATGCTTTTTCGGAAGAGGCTTTCGGATATTTATGTGGTGTAACGTGCTGAACACGAATTTTTATTCCGAATACAATACACAAGAAGTTCAACACATGTCTGCATATTTCATAAACTAAGTAGGCACATGTGGTACACTAGTGAATAAATTGAAGTGAAATGTTCAATAAAGATTTAACTGTGTTTTAAACTTAGTTGCTTTGCTCTCCTCGGCCAGATTTCTATTTTCCGCCACATGTTTAGATCATTACTTTCACGACGTTAATTGGCTTTTATTAATTCAATAACACAAAGCTTTTGTCTTAGAGAGCACTTTAAAAATATTTTTAGAATTATTTTGATTACAGATTCCAATTTGATTTAACGTAATTTATTAGAAGTAACGCAGATGTGTAGAAGGGCTCTAATCTTACACTACTTGTAGCCATTTTCTGACAATTAATCCTCTTCAGAGGGAGGAACAGGTTCAACGCAGAAAATACGTAGGAAACTTAATTGCAGCTTTCAACTGAACAAATGTTCGAAAGAGACAGTTAATTGATACATAGAATAGGTGTCAGAACTTTTCGCAGAAGATGCAAAATGTGACCTCTAAACAGGCAAAGGTATATATACTGCTGGCCACCCAAAATGCAACACTAAGAAGGACACGACATAGCAAAGCCAGATTTACTGGACACATAACAACAGATACAAAGAAGAAACGATTGAACTTACAGGCTCGTGTGACTTGCGGAACACGCTGATATCAATAGTTCGTGTGGCCCCCATGGCTGGCAATAACGGCCGCTACACGCCGCGGCATCGAACGAAAAAGGCTTTGGATGTGGGCTTGGGGTATGTCGGTCCAGGCTGCTTCCACACGTTGCCACAGTTCATCAGGCGTAGCCGCGGGTGGTGCTTGTCGGGCCACTCGGTTGCCAATCAGCGACCAGACGTGTTCGATGGGCGACATATCGGGAAAACAGGCGGGCCATGGCAGCAGTGACACCTGGTAGGCCGTGAAGAATTGTTGCACGATGCGTGCCACGTACAGGCGCGCATTGTCCTGTTGAAACGTGGCCACTGGCGGGTCCTACAGGTAAGGGAGGACTACAGTCTCCAAAACGTCGGAGATGTAGCGGTGGCTGTTGAGTGTACTGGCGATGCGTACCAGAGGGGTGCGGGTGTCATATTCAATTGCACCCCAAACCATAACGCCAGGCGACGGCCCGTTATGACGATGTATAAAGCAGGCGTCATACACTCTCTCGCCGCGGTGCCGCCACACGTGGATCCGGCCAGTATGGTGTTGCAGGCAGAAGCGGGATTCGTCGTAGAAGACAATGTCGCGCCATTCCGTAGTCCAGGTGCTGCGTTCAACGGCTCACTGCCACCGCACTCGCCGGTGGTGTAATGTCAATAGTAATGGGAGCAATGGGCGCCGTGCGACAAGTCCCCGCTCCTGCAGAGGACGTTGAACGTTACGTGCTGACACAGGTGGTTGCGCAACACACCCTAAATCCTGCGCTAACGTTCGTGATGTGGCGGTGCAAGTTGTCAATGCCCGCCGCACAACATGCCGGTCCTATCATTCGGTGGTATGCCGCGGCAATCGCTTACGTCGGTCCGTCCGTCCCTCCTGCAGCCACCGAATCCATACTCGCCTCACTGTGTCTATATGTCGTCCCACACGGGCGCCGATGTCTCGGTACGATAAACCGCTGTCGTGATAAGCCACTATTCGTCCTCTGTCGAACTCCGAAACGTGCTGCAATGACTGCCGTATTCTGCGACAAGGCATCAGGAAGCTTCCCAAGCACAGGTCCGGCAGCACAACACACTTCCACTACTTACACCCCGCCTTCTGTGCACCCTTTTTATAGTGCTTCTTGGTGGCGTGCCGGGCGCACATGATTTGCATATGCTCTGTAATGCTAGTCGTTTGCATGTCCTCTCGCGGGCGACACATGCTGTGAATTTCAGGCCAATCGGATGCTTCCTTCTTTGTGTTTCATTTTGGGTGGCCAGCAGTGTATATTTCTTATCATCTGATCTCGCGTGCAAATATTAATTTTTAATTGTAAATGAAGTGTTTTTAATCTTGACTTGCAATTTGAAAATTATTTTTGTGAATGACCGTACGTGTGACAGCATCGGTGAATTACTTTATAGTTCTTATCATCTGTTCCGTTTTTTCTAAAGATTTTGGTAACCTTTTGGATATGACTTATCATAGCGACCAAATACATCTTTATGGAACAGACTATGATTTTTCGCTATTCAGTCAAATTGTGTCTCTGCTTTTTTTATGAATAATATAATTCAATAACCGCTTTAGTTTAAGTGCCATACTCAGTAAGGTAAAACCAAAGATCAATTACTGTTTCCTCACTGAAGCGATGAAAGATTTCCGTCTTTAGCACGATTTAATGATTAAAAGATGAGAAATATATACAATTAAAAACAATTAAAACCATGAGCACTTTCGAGGCAGCGGCTGCCTCTTCTTCAGATGTAATAAATAGTTACACATTTAATCTATATATAATAAAGATCATTGCATTGTGGGAAGCATGGTAAGTTAGCAAATAGTAATCTACATGCGTCAAAAATGTTGCATATACTGTTGGCCCAATGGTATGAAGAAGAAAACATGGAAATATATAATAGAAAAAATGGTGTAGGGTGAACATTCAATTTTAAGTTTATATTACAATTTATAATTTACATTTTTAATAAGGGATTTCCAAACGTTATGTAACTCATAGGGGGCATGTTCATTACAACATTGCTCACCGGAGGCCTCTATATACACACTTTCAGCAATTAAAAGATCACCAGGTTTACTAGGAGTATTAATTATTCTAACATTGCTCCAGTCATTTTCTTTCGAATTCTGATCTCTCCTTTGGGATTAGTAAAGTACTCAAATTTCTAGCATCAATGTCGTTACAGTTTTTATAGAATGTTCTGCAAGGTAAACACTCCTTTGCCTAAATAGATATTTGAACTTCAAACTCTGATATTTAAGTCTCTAAACACAAGCACCCATTCTTATGAAATAATATTGTTGGCAGCACGTCAGCTCACATTCCTGCAACGCGCGCAGTTTTGGCATATTTTGTAAAAAGTATTTTCATTTAAAACTAATTTTAAGATCATGTATAGAGGCAGTTCCATAAAAACTGAGAGTAATTATTTTTGCGTTGGCAATAGTGCGAAGGGGAAAAAATCCACGCGCGACTGCTAACTGAATTAACGGAGTATCTATGGCAACAGTTGTTGTCCGTGGCAGACGACTCTGATTTTGTTATTGCCCAGTTGTTTAAAGTACGTCTACGTTTCACCATAAAGCTATGAAGATGAGTGATTCCGAATTAAGAAGTAAGATGCGTTGTGAGATAAAATTTTGCTTTCGTTTGGATGCAAAATGGCTCCAGAAACAGTTGATTTAACGAAAAAGGCTTACAAAGATAAATGTTTGGGTAAGTCAAACATTTTTAAATGCACCATGATTTCAAAAAAGGGCGTTTATCGGCATAACTCGATCCTAGGCCTGGTCGACCTGAAAGTGTTGTTACAGAGCGTATTGTTAACACTCTTCGGACAACCCTGCAAGAAGATCGACGAATGATGTGAAATAATATTTCAGAAACGTCGATATTCCGTATTCTACGCGACAAATTACTACCGCATCGTGTGTGTTCCAGATGGGTACCTCATCACTTGACGATAAAACAATTGTTAGCCAGAGCTCAGGTGTGTCATGAATGGAAACAAATCTTTGAAATGGATCCAAACTTTCTGAAGTCAGTAATAACTACTAATGAAACATGGGTCCACTATTTCGAGCCCTCACGAAGCGCGCAACGAGTGTCTGGAAACCCACTGGATCGCCTCCTCCGAAAGAAGTCCGCCAAACTAAATCAGCTCGGAAGGTGATGATAATAATTTCCTTTGATCCTAAAGGTGTAGTCTACCAGCATTCTGTTCCTCTACAAATTACTGTCAATGCTTAGCATTATATTTCAGTCTTGAAGCGTCTGTGACGACACATATAAATTAAGCGACCTGAACTGGTGAACAAGTAGACCCTACACCATGGTAATGACCTCCCACATGTGGCTGCTTGCGTTCAAAAGTTTCTTACGAAATGCGGTATTGAAAGCATGCCACATCCTGGCTACATTCTTGACTTGGCCCTGTGCGATTTCTGGTTGTTTCCGACAATGAAGGAGAAGTTCCGTGGCGCAACATTCAACACAGATGCTGACGTTATTCGAGCTGAACAGGGTTCGCCACAGCAGCTTCTACAAAAAGCCTTTCCCACATGCTTTGAAAAGTGGAGCGACCCATTGGACCTTTGCATATCATCCGAGAGAAGATACTTTGAGAAAGAATAACATATACACTGACGGAAAAAAATTCCAACACCACGAAAAAATAATTGTAGAGGAATGAAATGGCGGCAATACATTTGTATAGGTAATGTATTTAATAGATTAAGGTTTAAAGATCACAGCTTAATGTAAGCGCGAGAAGAGCCATTTTAAATATGAAATGCTGGTACATTAATAACCGGTGTAACCGCCAGAATGTTGAATGCAAGCACGCAATCGTTCATGCACTGTGTCGTACAGGTGCTGGATGTCAGTTTGTGGGATGGAGTTTCATGCCTGTTGCACTTGGTCAGTCAATACAGGGACGGTTAATGCTGGTTGGGGGTGACGCTGGAGTTGTCGTCCAATGATGTCGTATACGTGCTCGATTGGTGAAAGATCTGGTGATCTAGCAGGCCACGGCAACGTCTCGACACTCTGTAGAGCATGTTGGGTTACAACAGCGGTATGCGGGCGAGCGTTATCCTGTCGGATAACACTCCCTGTAATGATGTTCATGAATGGCAGCACAACAGGTTGAATCACCAAACCGACGTACAACTGTGTCGTCAGGGTGCGTGGGATAACTACGAGAGTGCTCCTGCTGTCATAGGAAATTGCTCCCCAGACCATAACTCCAGGTGTAGGTCCAGTGTGTCTCGGTCGCAGACAGGTTGGTTGCAGGCGCTCACATGGCTTCCTTCTATCCAACACATGGACATCACTGGCACCCAGGCAAAACCGTCTTTCATCAGAAAATGCAGCAGATCTCCACTCCGTCCTGCAATGAGCTCTAGCTTAACACCACTGACGTCGCAAACGGCAGTGCTTTGGAGTAAGTGGAATGCACGCTACAGGACGTCTGGCTCGTAGCTGTCCTTCAAGTAACCGATTTGTAACAGTTCGTTGTGTCACTGTGGTGGCAACTGCAGCTCGAATTGCTGCCGCAGACGCAGTACGATGCGCCACGGCCATACGCCGTACACGGCGGTCTTCCCTCTCAGTAGTGTCACGTTGCCGGCCGGAACCCGGTCTTCTTGAGGCAGTACCTTCCCTTGACCACCGCTGCCAACAATCATGCACAGTGGCTACATTCCTGCCAAGTCGTTCTGCAATATTGCGGAAAGAAATTCCACCTTCTCGTAGCCCTATTACACGACCTCGTTCAAACTCCATGAGTTGTTGATAATGGCTTCTTCGTCTTCTTAAAGGCATTCTTGACTAACATCAACAAACTACGTCGAATCTCAACGATAACTAACGCTCACGAACGTTACAGCGCGTATTTACAGCAAACCTGATTTGCATGTTCCGAGGGGCGGTACTACCGCCACACGTATGCACCGAGCGTTAATTTGCATAGACGTCATCTTACAGATGTACTCTCACCGCCTACCAACTGTCGTTTATCTAACACAACCCCTTCTTGGCGTTGGGATTTTTTTTCCGTCAGTGTATGTTGCTGTACCTATATTTCTTCATTTTGTGTGATTTTACTCTCAGGTTTTATGGAACAGCCGTTGTATTTCGCCTGAAAAATGGAACATTCGGAGTGTTGTTCAACTTCTAAGGTATTTAGAGAACGATTATGTTTCAATTTGGAATAAAATAGTATCCTTCACTTGCCCTGTTATCATTCAATATCAGCAGGAAACTACTCGCAAAATGTGTTAGAAGACTGTTAGAGATTAATGAAGGTTTGCATAGGGGTATTTTAATGTTAAGCACTGTGCAAATTGTATTTCTTGTATGTCATCTTGTACCTAGCATTAAATCTATAGTGTGGGAGACAAGGGTGAGTATACATGTAACATAAGAAAATGTTTGTCAGTCAGTGTCTTTAGGCGCTACAGCTATCATGAGGAGGAAATAATCGTTGGGCACTGTGCACTGCTAATATTTATACATACGTAAAGCGGACACGAAGCGAATAGTTTTTACCGTTAGCGTTTCGCATGGCAACGGGAGAGGTAGGGGGCTGCACATAACACAGCCATTTACTGCAGTAAAAATCCGTCAGAATATACATGTTGTATCTTAATCGGAAAACCCAAGCTTTAGATTTAAAATTTTCTGGTACAAAGAATGGACATGTGTTACACGTATTGTGCTTCTATACGAACCTTTTGTATCATAAATGTATATCCCATGAGTTATCTAGCCGAAAGAGTGATGTTTTTGTTGTTCTAACAGGAAAAACAATTAGCGTTAAAACTTCGTTAAATGAGTATATCTTGCAATTGATATATGCTAAATTACTGTCACCGTTTCATCATCAGACGTTCGACACGCATTTCAAACGATTATCTGATTGGTCCGGGCCGAACTAGCATGTACAATGGGACAACGAATTGAGGGACCTCTAGCCTGGCTTGAGATACTAGTACAATCCATCCCCAGAGAATCGGGACCTACAGCACGGAATATACAGTACTTCAGTTTTATAACATACTTCAGTCTCCGGCAAAAGAAAGCGAATCTTTTCCAGATCACCAACTTTGTTTCCAACCCAAATTTTCAGATTAAATGAAAATAAAAATTCCTTTTCTAATATTTTAGTGACAGAATATGTATGATTACTATTTTCATTGTTTAAAATGTAAACTGACACTTTGTCATGCGGAGTTCATTTCTACCAAACAGTATTATGTCATAGATATGATGTCTATTATTACAATTTAAGTAGTAAAAAAATGAATTAGGTTTGTTGAAATATCAGTGATATAAATAACGTGTTGTTGGCACCATTTGATATAAATAACGTGGGTATATTTTGTTTGAAAATGAAATTGTAGTTCAACTATTTATGTTAAAGTGGTTGAAAACTCTTTGGATAAAAAAAACAACACAGTTTTGTGAAATTGATCCGAAATTTGTAAGCTTTTAGGCACACCAGAAAAATCTAAGGAAAACAAATATTCTAAATAACTCTTAAACTTGGCACATGATCAAAATAGTGGAAGCACACTGGCGAAAATAACCGATAAAATACTTACCCAGTGAGCGTTTCCTATGGAAAGCCCTACCAGTTGCAGGGGTGATTTGGTTCACCTGGCAGTGTCAAAGAACAGGCAATTCAAGACAAAACATGTACTGACTCATGTGTGTAAGTTTGAAAAGCCGACTTCGGCTGCATTTATTTGGAAAACAAGATGACTTATGCAAATATGATGAGAGCTTAATTTTTGCTTCCTTAACAACACCGGCTAAACATAGCCTTAATTTTCTCACAGTTTCCCAAAAATTTCGAAAAAGGTATTTAGAGTCCAAAATAAATTTTGATTTGGGTATAATGAATAATGATTCCAAAGGTTTATGCCTTGGATACAAATTTAGCTTGCTCTGACGTATGGTGCTATCGTTAGCAGAATGAGCACACAGTAATATTTCAACAACGTAAATAAAATGGTGTAAATTTTGCTATTTCAAGTTAAAAAAAAACATTTCATATAAATTTCGAACACAGCTAACCTTAATCAAAACTATCGGTTTTCAAACAATTTTCTTTTCTTAACTTACACATATAATATGCACATATAACAATGTTTACACACTCATTATTTAATTATTATTAGTTTCAAGGCTCAGAAAAAAAAACCACAGTACACTGCTAGCCTTTTTAGCTATTCACATTGCATTTTTGTTTTGTTTGCTTTTATTTTTATTTTTCCTGCTTGCTACCATTTTTGTTTTTAACTTCTTTTTACAATTTATACATAATCCTTGTATTCACGACAAATCTAATTCTTCACTTTTAAACAACCTGAATAGATATATTTTTCTTTTACATAATTTGGCAGGTATTGTGTTTTCCAAAAGATATTCTCTCTTCAAATTTTTTTTATGGCCTCAGCCTTAATATTGACATTAACTTCCCCAGCCTTCTCCAAAATGAATTATAAACTCTAATATCACCATATAGTTTATACCATCTTAATTTATTTTAAACTAAGTTGATTTCTTTTAAAACTCCTGGAAGGTTCCACGCCATTTGCATTTTTCTATCGGCGGCAAAATGAAAGGGAATTGTTCTTTATCTTGCCTTCAGGGTCCTGGTGGAGGTAGAAGGGGTGTCTACACCATGGCAAAAAAAAAAAATGTTTTTGATTGTATTCTTTTCACCTGTGTGAGGCCTATTTGGGTCTCATCGTTTTCTGCTGAGGAGGAAAGACGCCTGCATTATAGGCCAGGAATGCTGGGAATCTATGGTTGGAGGTTATCGTGGAGTCAAGGTGGGGCTGGATGGTGCCTCAGTAATCAGTTGCGACTGTTTTTTTTTCTTCATTCCGCTGTCTTCATGCTGCAGGTTGCATAAGGGTGGTGGACTCATGGCTTGATGAACGCCATCTTGGGTCACTCCGGTATCTTAGGTTGAGAGGCAAGGCAATGCATATTTTTGCTCTACGAAGAAACCTCTGAGCATGCACTTGGCGAGCGATGATTTGAGAAGGTGGATACCCATTTTCAGCTTTGGGGAGAGCCCAGGCAAAAAAAGACAGTGTCCTTTTCGGACAATATCACGGAGACCCAAGCGTCTGCACCTTACAAAATAATCAGTTGGAATGCCCTGCACCCAGCAGCAGAGTTGTAAAGAGAAGTCCTCGCATACCAACAGTCGTCTACGTAACCTCAGATAAAGCTGTGCGTTGGCGATCCCTCATTGGCTGAAAATGTTTTCTCGCCTAAGAGAAGAAACGCCAAAGGAGGGGGGGGGGGTGAAGGAAAGCACGATAACATTCTTCTCCACTGGACAATGCAAGCGGCAGACTCACCCAGGTGGGTACGCCCTAGCAACAACATAAGCGGGAAAAAAACTGCTTCGCTCGTTTTTGACAGCGGATGTGTCAAGGTTAAGCTGGCTGACCTTTGGCAAATTCTGGGGATCCCTGAAGTTGAACTAAGGAAGGGCAAAGGTTAAAACAAGGTTACTCTCGAATTTCCACGAAACGCTTATTTCCTGGCGACCCAAAGAAAAAATGAAAAAAAAATAGCGGAAAAGAATTCATGATTTTCTCAATGTTAACTGGCACACTTAAAAATAAGAAATACACTCTGTAATCACTAGATAAATACAGTATTACATAACCTACTCATACACAATTATAACTTTAATTTCCTAGTAGGGAAATATTGAAGAAAACGAGAGAGATCTGCAAAACGAACTCCTTTCCCTTATTGTATTTTACAACGTACACAAGAAACTAAGATGCAGAAGAAACAATAGTTGTGTTTCCAAGTGCACAGATATCCCGACCACTCTGATACTTACAGCATATGCCAAAATTTAAATACATTATGATAATTCCTACGGCAATATTAATTTTCTCGTTTGATAAAATAATGAATGCAATTAATCACTTAGCTACAAAAAAGATTAATACGATACATTAAAACATTAGTACAAAAAAAAAAAAAACATTTTCTGCAATTATCCAAGCACTATTATTATTCTACCTCACTACGATTATCGTAACTGTAAACATTAAATGCACGTACACTAACCACAAAATTTACTTAATTTGTAACGGAGAAAAAATTTGAATTCATGACGACATATCACACGTTATATTTCCACGAGAATAAAAGAAAAAGAAAAGGCATGAAGCTAAATGATGAAAAACGAAGGTAATTACAAGCCTTGAATTGTGACAAGAATAAATTAATGAAGCATATGCAGTTTTAATTAGCTTTACTTATTCGCGAACCCCCCCCCCCCCCCTTTTTTTTTTTTCATGGGTGTTTGTTCATCCGTGTATACCAACAAATAAAAACGAGAAGGAATTTTAAAGGAACCAAAAGAAAAAAAAGGTAAGTATGTGAAAGTACATTCTTGGAATAAGAATGCGTAGATATTTGATGGTTTCGACAGGCGAAATTTAAAGAAAGCTGGGCCCTAACCTTCCGAAAATCTGCCTGGAGAAAACAACAACATATCATCAGCTATACATCTGCATAATTCCTACCTGAATTAATTGTCCGGAAAAGCTTTATTATAAGTAATCCCCTCCAGTGTGAGATGAAACTGGGTGTTTTATGTTAATACTTTTAAAGTGCAATTGAGGTAGCTTCAGATACGTTTATGCGTTCGGTGTGAAAAACTTCTTGCTTATAGATCTGTATTTTTTATTTTAGGGTTAAAAACCGTGAAGCAGGATAGAAGTGAAAAACACACTGCATTGCAGCATCTTGTTGCTCTTTATTAGTATATGCATCTCAGATAATTGATGAATGATAAAAAAAGACTAAATAGTAAATTTGTTCAGCATTTGGTTTACCGGACATCGTGTTAACACTTTGGAAACATACAATCTGTTTTTTTTTCTGAAACATCACTGTTACATTGCGCAACGTATTTGAAAAGTCTCAATGTTTCAGTGCTACGTATTTGTAACATATACAAAATATTCTGTGCTGTGTGGGAATGCTCCACTTCGGATTGCGAAACGAGCCTACAGCTTTTTATCTTGGTGTTTTTAAAAAAAGTGTTCTTTCAGTGATTTTTTTTAAATCTTTTTTTTCCGGCAACAATAGCATTTGAATAATTTCTTCTGCCGGTATAACTCTTAGCATAAGCAGCAATAAATAACAAAAATCTGCAAATTATTCTGGTTTAGGGATATACCTTAAATTGGATTTCTGAGTGATTTTCCTGCCGATCAGATCAGAGATCTGTCCTTTTGAAGATATTTTTAATTTCAGATGCATGAAATGTATTATACAAATTCAATAGAACATAAAGAATTTGGTAAACCTTCAGAGTGTAACCCATTGCCATGAACTGATTGAATGACACAGAATGCTGACAGACGGCGACACATCAGCCATGCGCAAAAGAAGACAATCTACCTAACGACGAACGCGATTGGTTACACTCAGGTTACACTTTATAACTACTTGTGAAATGAATGCACGCCATTGGATGTTATAATGCGTGGCGTTTTTCTATGTTTTACAACAAGCAGAGCGCCACCGAGGAAGGGCTTCTCCTGAACGACATCGCCCATTAATAATTTCAAAAATAGCAAAACATTTTTGCTGCAACAATAATTATCACTTTATTAGCCGTACGTGCCAGTTGTCATTTATTTCTTTGCCTCTCTGGAACTATTTGGGGCATTGAAAACGTAGAGTTGCGAACTTTACAAAAACTTAATGCATTTACTCACATCGAAAAAATTAAACTCTCTGCTGTACAGATCACATCTCACAGATTGATTTCTTCTGTAGAACCCGAAAGTTCGTACTAGAATTCTACAAACGCTTTATTGATGATGATCATATGTAGAGGATTTTAGGAAGGGAGTGTCTGACCCCAGGTCTTAAACAAACCTTAGAAATAGGAAGCTAGGAGATTTGAGCTAGAGTGCCCGATAGGCAAGTGACACAGAAGCGAAGTAGAAAGGGGGAGAAAGACGCCCTTATTTATAACCGGAGTCCAGTACCCGTGGTCCGACGTCTTAACGTGCCTATTCGACGTACGGCGGATATTTAGTGGATCGAGCGGTCGTACCTGGCTGGGATCGAACCTGAGGTCCTTTCCCCGGCAGTCAGGAACGTTTTCCACTAGGCCACCCGCGGCAAACTCGTTAGTGGAAGTTCCATTTGCAGGTTAACATTTTATATTATATATTACATTTTCGACTTAATTACTGAAAGTCGCAGAGCAATGTCTTTGAACAAATCGCACAATTAATAAATGAAGTAACTTATGCATTGTTTATGAGCAACGTCGCGCGTTTGAACGAATATGTAAGTATTTAGAACTAAAAAAAAATAGTAGAGCAATTGTTTATCATTAAACAGAAGTGTAATTTCTTTCAAAGAGTAGTTGAGAATTTTATACGAGGCATGGAATAGAAATCATCACCATTTGAAAACATGAAAAGCGAAAATGAAAGTCAATCAGTTTATTAGGGTCAAAATTAATTTACTACGAGAAAAAAGGACTTTAGTTTTAAATGCAGCTAAAAAAGTAACAGATGAAAAAAAAAGACACAAAAATTTGGTAAATATCGCCAGTATTGCAATACAAGCGAAATTTACACGGATTGAAACTCTTGTCATAAGTGAAGGAGCACATTTATAAAGAATCAAGAAGATTTTCTGCCGATTTTTTTCTGATATTGTTCAGCACAAATATAAATGCTCAGTTGCGTTTGGAAATTTAGGATCCAAATTTACAAGGAATTAAAAAATTAGGTTTTCAATCTTTCGAAAACAGTGGATTACATCCTGAATATCAGACTGAAATTTGATTGATACATTGAATCATAGGCTAGGTTTCCCCTTTCTTCTTTTTTTTTTTTAATAATTGAAAAGCATGTTCAAGCAATTTAGGAATTGTCAATTTTCATTGCGCGACTTCTAAGTTCAAAGAGTTAATATAAGGTGGTATTGATAATAAACTGGTGTGCAAAGATTAAGGACGAAGAGGAAAAGTTAGCATAACAGCGGAACGAGCAGGCAGAACGGACCGAAAGACCATTCAGGAGATAGACTAGGGTCCGGGGTGGTAGGCCATGCGCATATATGCAGCATGACGTAGGGGGGCATCGTTTCACGAGCTTGGAGAGCATTTAAAACGACAGGAACAGCTGTCCGAGAGTTTAGCACTGGTCGTCCACGAGCAACCACGGCGGCAGACGACCGGTATATTATTGTCCTACACGTGAGAAGAGACAGATGGCAGACAGTGGAAGAAATCGCAAGGCACATGCAACAGACAACTGGACGTCCGTTATCGCGTTTTACCGTGGCTAGGAGGCTGCACAAATGTGGTTTATTTGCACGACGACCTGTACGGTGCGTACCATTAACGCCTGCTCATCGGAGATAACGGTTTCTGTGGTGCCAAGAACACAAAAACTGGACACATCAGCAATTGATTCGAGTTCTCTTTACGGATGAGAGCCGATTTAGTCTGACGAGCGATTCTGGACGTATACACATCTAGAGAGAGCAGGGAACACGCAATCACACCTCCAACATCATCGAAAGGGACCGGTTTGGAGGTGGCGGAGTTCTCGTTCGGGGCGGTATCATGCTTGGTAGCCGTACGGACCTCCACATCTTCCAAGGAGGTTCAGTCATTGGTGTCCGCTATTGTACCGAGGTTCTCCTGCCTCATATGCGTCTGTTTAGAGGTGCTGTGGGTCCTGAGTTCCTCTTCATGGACGACAACGCTACACCTCATCGTACAGTGGCTGTCGCAGAGCTGTTGGAGAGTAAAGATATTCAACGCATGGATTGACCCGCAAGGTCCCCGGACCTAAATCCAACCTAACACGTGTGGGACCTTCTCGGGCGACGCTTGGCAGCACGTCACCAGCCGCCAGCAACGATTCCGCAGCTGCGATTGGCGCTACAAGAAGAATGGGCAGCGATGCCTCAACAGCTTCTTGACAATCTCGTCCTCAGCATGGACAGACGTTGTAAATCCTGCAACGCAGTCAGGGGTGATCATATCCCCCACTAAAGAATGGATTTTTCTTGGCAGCGGCCTGTCACATGGACGTTTCTGACTTCTGTCCAGTTGTGCTCGAAGCTACATTTTCAATGAAGTGCTTTTGTATCATTTGGATTCCTTGTTTGGACAGTTTTGCTCATTTGTCCCATATTCGTACATCTTGGGGATCTTATGGTATGATTTGAGTCGATGTAGAGCACTTCTGTACGATGTTACATTCAAAAAACCGTCTTGTCCTTAATTTTTGCACGCCAGTGTAATAGCGTTTGCACAGGTATCGTGTCACGCAAGAAATGATAGTCATTCAAGTTTATTGAGAAGCAAGTGAAAATATTTTGTATAACACACTGTATTTAAATAATCTTTTAGCTTCGATTGGATGTATAACGCAATCCTATAAAATGAAGGAAATGAAGTCCTACTTTAGATTGCATTATTCATGACCAAACAGTGGATAATCTTTGCTGTCGAAAAACTACATAAACCATGAAATGTTATACGTTTATTTAAGAAAATAGAAACATGAATGACTTAACAAAAGTTTGACGAACGTGATTTAAAACTTTTTATGTATCCTTAAATAATTTTAATATGCTGAGGAAAGTTATTTTGAAAAATTTTGGAAAAATAATTTGGTATACAAGCACATACTGTAGATTGTTCAGTGACATTTATTAGCAAATTTTATTGACAGCAATCACCATTACTCAGCTATTGCTTTAATTGCTCAAATTACCCAGACAGAAGCTCCTGGTGACAGAAAATCGAACATTCGTACCATCCTGTTTAAACAAATATAGAAAACTACTAAAATAGAAAAGATTACTATACCAGTTGACTATCATTTCGATGTTTGTATAAATGTGAAATTTTCTGGAAACTCTGGCTCTCACTTTGGTGCACTTGAGATCTTCTCAGATGAGATTTATGTGGGCAGTTGATTTGTGCGGCGATGTGTTGTGCTGTACTTTAGGAATCTCGATTTCTCTTTCTGCATCTCCCTTGATTGCCAACATTCCTCCCTTCCCTTTTGAGGGTGGAAATTCGCAAAATGCATCTACGTAAAAACACTCGGTATCTTCTATTTTTTTCTTTTTTTCGTTTATGTGACATCGGCTCTTACAGGATGCATTTCTTATGTCTCCTAGGTTCCCATTTCATAGACTGGGAACAGAAAATGCTTTCCTACAGTACTATTTATATATTGCTCAGTCGTTGTGAGCAAACTTTGATCTGTTATTTGTTATACCGTGCTCCACAGTGACATAGACAAAAATCCATCGCCTGAACACTGTTTCTTCATATCCACTGATATCTCTGAAAGGAATTCCTTCAATAAAATAATAGACATTCCTTTTCATCTCCACTAAGAAATTAAATGAAAACTGGCCTCACGAAGAGACTTAGATGGAAAAACACAGCTAAGAAGGGAAAACTCATCAAATTTACTTAGAACTGTGGAATCGAATATTATTGGATTTCTGTAATAATTGTTTGTAAATGATTCTTCATGGTGTACGCAAAGAATAAAGGATCTTAGACGTATAAATAAATATACACAAAAGTTCGTTAAAAGAATTTATGGATAATCTCCAAACTCATATTAGAAATGATAATTCACTCAAAAACGGGGTCACCCCGTTTTGGGACCAAAATTAATAAAACTCCTTGGTAACTCAAATTTCGGAATATGTTACTTAAGAACCGGAATGTAAGTTTACAAACTGCGATGCATTCAAAGAGTAATTGGGAAGGAAACTTTGCATATAGTAGACGAATTTTGCTTGAGAAATTACAAGTGTTTCAAAATTTCAACCTTGCAGGAAATAAAGAGTTGCAGTCAAGGGAAGAAAATTTTGCCAAACCTTTAAGTTACAGCCCACTGTTTTTGTTTCGCGTCACCTATCTGCGTCTAGCATTTTAAGAGCTATTCCAAGACAGTTCATACGATACACTTACGGGGCAGGGGCTATGAATACTAACTGGCATTTTTTCGTTCACCTATCTAGCATTAAAGTTTGATAATGTGATCGGTTTTGTTACAGGGATATTTTCTCCTGTTTGGGAAATTAGCAATTTGTGACAACACAGACGACCGTCACTTCCGTGGTATCGATGCTGTTGACATCTCAGGAAAACCTCCTTACCTTCCAGTAGCCAATGACGTATATGCTCCTGCAGTGGGGTCTGTGATGCCTGCGTGCAGGCAATATCTTTACTATTTTGTTCGGAAGATCATCCTCGCCGGATTATTGATGAAGTGCTGTTGATCGGGTTTCTCTACCATACAAACAATTCAGGTGATCGGGGAAAAATCTGAAGCATCATCAAGATATTTTAATGAGATAATTTTGCTGCCTTACTCAAGGTGTAACATTAGATAGTATAAAAGTCATGCAATTATTTGTAAACCGATTTTAGTGATTTCTTTGACTGGACACAAAAACAAATATTTAGCTTTAATTAAATTGTGCTGTCTTGGTGAATGCCGTAAAGAATATCTGATTACAATTATTTTTCATTTATTTTTTATTGACATTACAAGTTGTATCGGAATGCGTTTCTGTTACTGGTCTAAAGCTTTCCCATGTTATCGACCGAACGTAGTAACTCTAAAATGTTTGGATCGGTTTGCGCAACTTGCGCCCTGGGCCTTCTATAAGGGGGTAGCGGAAAAGTTAGAAGCCGAGGAAGAATGCTCTCACAGGAAAATAAAACAAAAGAGTAAAGGATAAAGAGTGTCTTAGATGTATACGGTTTCCTGTCAACCCAAAGAGTTGGAACTGTTCTGTATCCATACCTATGTTATTGCAGGCACCTAGAATCTGCGCAAAACAAAGATGCAGCACCTTCCCGTAACAAAGAGAGAAGCAAAGGCAGCCAACTGGAAAAAACGTAAAAGAAAAATACGGCAGTGAGCAATATAAAAATACATCAAAGTCACACCAACATGCTACAAAATATATTTCCACCATCCGTGCTTCACATCCCGTGTGCCGTCTGCATTCTGAAAAGAATAGAATCAGAAATTTCCGACAAATTCGGTCACCAGAGAAAATTATCTTCACATTTAGAAGTGTTTAGCTCTGCTAAAATAACTACGTTTTGAAAAAAAAGAAGAATTGAACGGTCTCAGTGGGTCAAAACAGGACCGATCCGATTAAAATTTTTCACTTACGTTTTCAATTTCTTAATGCTGTTGGAACTCTCTGTATTTACACAGTTTTTGCCCATTATTGAAACTCAACAATCTTTTATGAAAAATATTGCAATTTTCTTTGGTGACTAATGAGATGAATATTCGTGGGTCGATTAATAGTGTACTCAGGGAAGGCTAGCCTTACGATTATCAGCGTATCAAGTAATGAATTTAACGGAGTTAATAGACTGCACTAGAAATGAAAGATATGCTATTTATTATTCAACATTTCATTGCTAATAAGTGGAATTATTTAGAGAATTCTACTTGTTAGCGTTCTATATCAAACAAAAAATTGTTGGAGATATACGGAAATTATCATTGTATGAAGTAGTTCTATTAACGGGGCAAGGAAACCAGAAATACATAATATGTCATTTATTATTTAACATTTCCTTTCTACAAACCTAAATTTTATTTTTCTTTACAGAATTCTACCCATTAACGTTCCTGTTCAAACAAATATTCGCGTGAAATGTACGAAACTACTTAATGTGCTGACCAACGGAAGGTTCACCCCAAGTATTAGAGGAAGTTACACTTTTAAATTCATAAGAACAATGATTGGGTCTCCTTCCGTATTAAGTCCCCAAGTGGATCCAAAACGGATGTTTGGTAGCAGCACGTCCACAAGAATATTGGTCGTTGGACTGGATTGGATAATGTTATTGAGCAAGTATTTATATTATGGGCAAATATAAATGCAATGTATCCTCATATTTGTGGGTTAATATAAAAATAATATATTTGGGTTTTATCCTCATCTGTGCCGCCCACCCACACCCGGGAGGACACGGCTGAGAATAAAACTAATCTCAAAATTGAAAATACGCAGTTGAAATCGTAAAAGACACGATCTGAGACCTAAACAAACACATTAGCAAACGCCGCGGAGGGATACACTTTGTTACTTAGAAAAGGGCGTGAAGTACGTGCGGCCGAATACAAAAGTTTAACTCAAAGATTTGTATAACAGATTTTGCAGTAATCGCGTAATTCATTGCATATCCTATTATTAACATAAAACCTGCTGTTTTTTGGGGACGAAAATAAACAAAAATTGGTAATTTACTTTAGAGAAGTAAGTACCTCTGCATGTTATGAAAATAAAGCTGAATTTAAATATGCAGGAAAAATTTTCCCTTCCACAGAGCGTTGTCGTCGTTGTTAGATAAAAGTATACTCAGTGTTCCATGGCTTGTTTGTTACATTGAACATAGGATTTTTGAAATAACTATACGGTACTTGATTTTTTTTAAATATATATAGCCTGTACGGTACTTGATAAAATTAAATTAAACCACCGTCCTAATGTAGTAAATGTTTCGATTCGTTTATCGCAATAAATTATTTCAAGTTTCATTATCTGACGGGGCCGATCAGTTACTCGTCCAATGAGATTCCCGAATAACTTCTTTGGGTGTGGTGCGCGAAGCGACCGTGCACCGTGCGCCCAGCGACCCTCTAGAATTGGTGCGCGAAGCGACACTGTCATATTTCACCGTGGGTGAAGCGACCCTGCTAATCGTAGTCACTTACATCTCACTTTGTAGAAAAACAGACCGATGTTTTTCTCTTCTACTGCGTTGTTGGTTACTTGTAAATCTATCATCTTACTTTGTAACATAGCTTAATCCTTTTTTAGAAATACTGCGTTGTTGGTTACTTGTTAATTTTACATCTTACTTTGTAACATAGTTTAATGCTCTGTTTAGAACTACAAGTTTTTAATAACATTTTTCTTATATACACTGACGGAAAAACAAATCCCAAGACCACGAAAAATTAGTTGTAGAGGAATGAAATGGCGGCAATACATTTGTATAGGTAACATATTTAATCGATTAAGGTTTCAAGATCACAGCTTATTGTAAGCGCGAGAACAGCCATTTTAAATGTGAAATGCTGGTACATTAATAAGCGGTGTAACCGCCAGAATGTTGAATGCAAGCACGCAAACGTTCATGCACTGCGTCGTACAGGTGCTGGATGTCAGTTTGTGGGATGGAGTTCCATGCCTGTTGCACTTGGTCGGTCAATACAGGGACGGTTATTGCTGGTTGGGGGTGACGCTGGAGTTGTCGTCCAATGATGTCCCATACGTGCTCGATTCGTGAAAGATCTGGTGATCTAGCAGGCCACGGCAACATGTCGACACTCTGTAGAGCATGTTGGTTTACAACAGCGGTATGCGGGCGAGCGTTATCCTGTTATAAAACACCCCCTGGAATGCTGTTCATGAATGGCATCACAACAAGTTGAATCACCAAACCGACGTACAACTGTGTCGTCAGGGTGCGCGGGATAACCACGAGAGTGCTCCTGCTGTCATAGGAAATTGCTCCCCAGACCATAACTCCAGGTGTAGGTCCAGTGTGTGTCGGCCACAGACAGGTTGGTTGCAGGTGCTCACCTTGCCTCCTTCTAACCAACACACGGCCATCGCTGGCACCCAGGCAGAACCGGCTTTTATCAGAAAACACAACAGATCTCCACTCCGTCCTCCGATGAGCTCTAGCTTGACACCACTGACGTCGCAAACGGCAGTGGTTTGGAGTAAGTGGAATGCACGCTACAGGGCGTTTGGCTCGGAGCTGTCCTTTAAGTAACCGTCTTGTAACAGTTCGTTGTGAAACTGTGGTGGCAACTGCAGCTCGAATTGCTACCGCAGACGCAGTACGATGCGCCACGGCCATACGCCGTACACGGCGGTCTTCCCTCTCAGTAGTGCCACGTGGCCGGCCGGAACCCGGTCTTCTTGAGGCAGTACCTTCCTTTGACCACCGCTGCCAACAATCATGCACAGTGGCTACATTCCTGCCAAGTCGTTCTGCAATATTGTGGAAAGAAAATCCACCTTCTCGTATCCCTATTACACGACCTTGTTCAAACTCCGTGAGCTGTTGATAATGGCTTCTTCGTCTTCTTAAAGACATTCGTGACTAACATCAACACACTACGTCGAATCTCAACGATAACTAACGCTCACGAACGTTACAGCGCGTATTTACAGCAAACCTACTTTGCATGTTCCGAGGAGCGCTACTAGCGCCACATGTATGCGCCGAGCGCGAAATTTGCATAGACGTCATCTTACAGATGTACTATCACCGTCTATTAACTGTCGTGTATCTAACACAACCCCTTCTTGGTGTTGGGATTTTTTTTCCGTCAGTGTATATATATAAATCGTAGTCAAAATATTTTCATGCAGTTAATTAATTACTTACATCTTCTGAATTTTATAGCTTTGGTCCTTAGTCCATTTTGTAACATAGCTTAAGGCTTTCAAGCATTTCTTAAGGTCTTTAGAATTTCCAAATTCCGCCATGATGTTGCGAATGCGTTCGTCTACTAGTATATATATTTTCTTCCTTTTGGACCAAGCTCTCCTAATTCTTTTAATTGTTGTTTGTGCATCACACGTTTGATTCTTCCTATAGGCATTTAATAATTTCACATATATTTGGCTGTTTTTTTCCTATCATACTATTTAGTTTTGAGTTCCATCCTTCGACGGCGTTGTTGGTTCTATGGCGCTGGCCATGTACATTCCACTTTTGAATTGGAACATTAGGATTTTCCATCCACTGGTTAACAAAATAGTCAAGCAATAAGACTAACCTTTTATTCTGTAGAACGTCCTGCATAATAAGGAGCCATGCGTCTTCAACGTTTTCTGCAGGTAGGTGGGCCAAAGCAGCGCCCATTTTGCATATTCTTCTTATTTCTTCGTTGGTTTTACACAGTTGTGTAAGTCCCAGATCTTGAATATTTCGCCATAGACTTTGACTGAAGTGAAAATTGAAACCGCAGACAGTTGCACCAGGGAATACTTCTTAAGTTGCTTTTATAAGCGCTGCTTCGAAGTCGGTCTTTATCAACTTTGGAACCCAATGTGGACACAAAGTCTTTAGTTCCTAAAACAATGAGCGGTATGTTCCTTCTCGTTTATCTGGTAGTAAACAATAGTGCTGAATATACTGGATTTTGAAGTGCAGTGCTCCTTAAATCAGCATGAACACTTAGAAGTTGATAGAACTGTTTCGGGCAGCTTTTGAATGTCCCATCCAAGAAGAAATCGTCATTCTTTAATACATCTTGGTAGCCCTCGCCGGCAAACACTATAATTATTTTGCCAACATCATTTACAAAATCTAAGCGAAGAAATGTTTCTTTATTCGGTAAGAGGAGGAGGTCACTTGGGAACTCTATTTCTGAACTGTCTTTAGTATTCTGTGTTGTTCCTAATGTTTTTCTTCTTTCTTTGCATAATGTACTTTTTTACGTTTTCGTATGATAGGGTTGCAGCTACCAAATCACACCCTTTATTATAGACTTTGGAAATTTCCTCTTTAAAATTTTTATTTACAGGAACAGAGACCTCTTCGGTTACTCTTTTTCTATAGACTCCCATCACTTTTTTCACTTCTACTTCTGCTTCATTCGGAACACAAACATGACCTGTTTTGCTTATTATATTATTCTGAAAATCCATTTTAACACTTCCTTTACAATTTTCTTTTCTCTCTTTCAAGCACAGCCATCTGATAGTTAATTTACTTTTCTTCTGAAGGCGATATTGGTAGCCACCCAATACTAAACAAGGCTTGTCATTTCTTGTAGAAAGTAACTCCATAACGAAGAACAAGCTTTTTAAAACGTATCTCACAATACCGAATGCCAAAATGGAATGTACTGGTGGGCTCGCACACAAGCATTTCTATAGGTTGGAACGTTGGTTTCTTTGCGGAGTGACATTCAGGAGGGACCTTGGGATTAGCAGGGTCGCTTCGTCCACGGTGAAATATAACAAGATCGCTTCGCGCACGATTTTCCACAGAGTCGCTTGGCGCACGGTCGCTTCCCGCACGCAATCCTTCATTGAATTATCTTTACGGAGTCATTGCAAAGGCATTTTTTAACGTTTGCTGAAAAATTACCATGACGCAAAAACGAATAACAAATTCTTGATTCACTTATAATTTGTAAATGCCAAATTTGTTTTCATTATTGCCTGTCCCATAAGCACTCGATACGCCATCGGGTATGTGAGAAAACTGCTTATGTTCGTTTCAGCACTCAAAAAAAGGCAGAAAAAAATGGGTAGATTCCTTGTAAAATAAAGCAGACTTACGTGCAACTTTTATATAAAAAACACTGGGATCAATAAGAATTTTTTAGAACTAATGTTCTAGCCTTCCGAGAAGGCTAAAAATGCTTGTGTACTATGAAGAAGTTTGATTGAAACACAAGAGTGTAAAACATGCTTGTTAGGTGCTAATTTAATAAAAGCTTAGAGATAATAGTAGTATGCGTATACAAATAAAATTATGTTTAATTTGTTCTGTTACGGAGTTCTTCAGTGCGAACGTTGTGTACAGAGTGAAAACATGATTTATTGCTTTAACCAGAATTTTTCAGTGGACATGTACAGCTTGCACGCACCAAAATCTGGAACGCGAGAAGTACAGACCACTAGCCCAATCAATCCTGGGTGGTTATCGAGATGTAGCTAATTTTTTCATGGTCATGCGCTATTGAGAACGAATGGTCAAATTGTATATCATTAAGTTTGATACAGGTGAACGCCCAATATATTTTTTTAATTTTTTAAAATAAATACTATACGATTAAAATATTCGTATGTTGTCGGCAAACGGTGAATGCATAATTTTTTATGCAACTTGCTAAAATATAATTTTTACGAGGAAATGATTGTTTTCGTACTTTTGTATTAAAAATTTTCGTTTAAAAACTGCTTGTAGCGATTTAAATACCTTTTTTCGGTATCCTATTGATTTTTAATCTTGGTGAATTCTAATATTTTCTGATGAAATGAATACAGAGCCAATGCAATAGGAAACCCGTCGTCCCGTGGTGGAGCAAAATTAGCCATAGCTCTCTTCCCAACTTTTGTATTTGAAATCGATAAGCAGAAGATACTTCCTTTCTAACTTTCGTTTTCTGTTCGGCATTTTATAGGGCATATGTAGAAGTTATTTCAAAAATAGCAGAAAATATGATAATTTTAAAAATAGCAGAAAAATACGATAATTTCAAAAGTAGCAGAAAAATATGATAATTTCAAAAATAGCAGAAAAATATGATAATTTCCAAAATAGCAGAAACATTTTGCTGCAACAATAATTATCACTTTATTAGCCGTACGTGCCAGTTGTCATTTATAGCTTTGCCTCTCTAATGGAACTATCGTTCCGCTAAAAGTCCATATGCCACCAAATTTTGCACTGGGTTATGGAAAGAACTTTTAAACTTTAACAGGGTGAACCGTTCAGCTAATGAGCTCTTAATTTTAAACCCACCCATGTGCAAAAGCAAACCGACAAAATCTCGCCAAACGAATTCGCAACACTTAAAAATTGTACTTAGTGGTTTTGCATCCCAATTAGCACAAGTTCGCGGATCAATTTGTTACAGTCCCGTACGTATGCAGAAGTTCTTGATAGTTTTTAGTGTCTGTGAAGGACTTACTCTGAAGGATAATTAACGTGCGAACAAGTAGTACAATTTCGAGTTGGCATTGCGTACGGAGGGAAAATGTGATTTATTCTTTTCATCAGAATTATGTAGGTATTCTGAAATACTAGCACCCTAAAAAATAGGTGACTAGAACGATACCACCATGAAAGTAGTGCTACTTCATTTTTAAAGGACTCGGGTACAGTGAATGAATTCTAACCGTGAATGGTTTGTTCTTACTGTTGTGTATGATCATTCAATATACTACACTGGCGTGCAAAAATTAAGGACGAGACGGTTTTTCGAATGTAACGTTGTGCAGAAGTGCTCGGCCACAAGAGTCACACTTCGACTTTCTTCCAACTTCCCAATGACGCGACCTCGGGTAAAATCATCCAGATGTCGTCTACTGGATGGCCTGTTGGCCATTTCACACGGTGGCAGCAACTCGACGTCGTTCAAACCGATGTACGCCGTGCAATTGCTTTCACCGAATTGCTGAGCGTACACTGCCCGTGTACTTTATACCCTTCCGACACCACTCCCACCCCACCCCCCGTCATGCTGCATATATGCGCATGCCCTTCCGTACCGGACCCTAGTCTATCTCCTGAATGGTATTTCGGTCCGTTCTGCCTGTTCGATCCGCTGTTATGCTAATTTAACCTCTTCGCCCTTAATTTTTGCACACCAGTGTATTACTGCGCACACACTAAAGTCATACCAGGTTTAACTTTATTATGCCTTAACAAGTTCCGTAACGAAATCCCAATAGAAAACACGAGTCTCCTTTCGTGTTGGGCGCGAAAGTAGTTCCAAAACGGACGAGAGATGGCGTCACGTTCGCGCAATACCTGTTTGCTCCGGTGTGGTTTTTAGATAAAACCTGTAAGTCATTTCGACGTATGTTTTGTACTCGGTTTTTCCAGTAAATTTTGTTGAAAGACGTAAAATTCGAAGTGCTTTTGCATGAAGTTGGTAGTGATATGTGTGCTTCCTGTCGAAAGTATAGGTAATCAGGCTCACTGACGAATACAGCAGACTGAAATTTCCAGTCCTGACTCTCCGTGTGCTGTTCTGCGATGTAAATACACTCACTGACAATGGCATTTGCGCACCTAGAAGAAAACAGGCTACAACCGCGAAACTTTGAAAATAGCTAGAGTGCGTGCTGGTATACAAATGATCCACGTTTGGTGCGAGTGCACATGTCCGCATAATCTGCTGTGGCGCTTCAAGCACAAACCGGTAGCCTTACAAACCGGCGTGTAGTCTATGCCCGATGAAAGCGAGAAGCACCAGCCGACGCCAGTAAGTGTACAGAGTGACAGGAATGCCGGGTAGATGGCAAAGACTTCGATTTACGCAACTTACGGACTTTGAGAGAGGCCTGATCATCGGGCTGAAAATCGCAGGGTGGTCGGCGAGCGAGCCGTATAGCCCGCCACGTTGATCGTTCTAACCATACCATCCGACACTCTTGGGAGTAGTGGACACATGACGGCACTTCCACACGGCGTAGTGGCTCCGAACGGACCAGGATGACCACAGGTATAGAGGATCAACCGATCATGCTCCAGGCACGAACTGATACCAAGGGGACATAGTCCACTATAAAGGCAGATGTAGTGGCTCCTGTGTGCCGTCGAACCATTTCTTGGCGCCTCGCGGAAGCGAATCTGCGATCTCAGCGACCCTTACGTGGGTTTCAATTAACAGGGGAACATTGCCGGCTCCGTGTGCAGTGGTGCCAGTACAGATCAACGTGGTACGCCACAGACTGGCAACGTGTGGTATTTAGCGATGAGTGCCGCTTCGTTTTGGTGACAGATGATCATTGTGTCCGGGTGTGGAGGTCCCCGGGTCAACGGCACAATACCAACCTCTCTATCGAGTGCCACACCTCCCTCACTGCAGGGTCTGGAGAGCCATTGCCTACGATAGTCAATCAGCTCTAGCTGTGGTACGTGGATCATCGACGGGCCAGCGGTATGTGGATGAGATCCTACGGCCCCATGTGATCCCATTCCTGGCCGGGACTCCAGTTGCACTATACCAGCAAGATAATACCCACCCGCACGCAGCTGGAGTTTTCCAGGACTGCCTATGTCATGTTCAGACACTTCCATGGCCTGTCCGCTCCCCGGACATGTCCCTCATCGAGCAGGTGTGAGGCCAGTTGAAACGCCGGCTACCACCGTGCCGCACTATCCGAGATTTGGAGCACACCGTCCAACCCGTGTGGGCCACTCTGCCGCAGGACATCAGGCGTATCTTCGCCTCCATGCCGGACCGTATTGCAGCATGCATCGCCGCACGAGGCGGTGCGACGCGCTATTGAAGATGGTCGGACTGCGTGCCACCGATCCCCAATGTCCCTGTCCTGCAGCTCTGTTTTTACCATCATGTGTATGATTCATCTGTATCATTACGTCCATATAATTTCAGTTGAATGCGATGCTTCCTTCTTGGTTCGCAAATTTCATTGTCCGTGAGTGTAGTTACATGACAAAGTGCAAAAGAACGTGTGTGTACGCGCGAGTGGAGTAATATCAGACTTTCGTAAAGTCAAATGGGGTGTTTCGTTTGCTTTGATGTTCTTTAATATGCAGTTACTCAGACTTTCTAAACTTGCTGGCTTTTAGTAGACAGGAATATCACTCTTTCGTTAAACGAATAGCATTAACGAAAAGCATTAGCGAACAGCGTTCTTCATTTTTGTGAATATCACACTTTCGTTAAGCGAATAGCAATAGCGAACTTTTAGTAGACAGGATAATCACACTTTCGTTAAGCGAATAGCATTAGCGAACAGCGTTCTTCACTACGCAGTTGAATGAATTGGCAAATGTAATCAAATCAACTGAATGGAAGAAATAAAAAAGTAATAATTATTTCAGATATTTGTAATGTTCGTTCTGCTGGATTTTTTATGTTTTTATTGAAATATAGTTCTTTGCTCTTAGAAATAAGTCTTTTACTTCCGTTTTAGACAGACTTAGTCTGACAACAACACACGGAGAGTCGCGATCTAAAGCGTAAACAAACCAGCCGATTACTGCCGTCGGGTTGTACACATAACACTACGTAATTCGAGAACAAAATTATTGTCCCAAACTATTGTACAGCTATGACGTTTGACGGGAGGTTCCTGTAGTTTGTTGCTCCCAAAATTCTGCACAAGTGCAATAAAATATTGCCGTGTGAGTTTACAACACAGTAAATTTTAAAGCCAAATATCATATAGTATCATGAAAGAAATACGGGATTACGCCATATAATACAAATTTTGAAGATGACATTCCGATTTTTGGCGTAAATGTGACAAGGTAAATGTGACAAGGATTTGTCACATTTACGCCAAAAATCGGATTGTCATCTTCAAAATTTGTATCATATAGTAAATGCTGCATATTTTAATGTTCGAAGCAGTGGTTGAAGAATCCAAATCAAAGTCATACCCTAAAAGTACTGTTAAAAATTAACTGAAATTTAAAATTTCAATTTTAAAAGGAAAGTGCTCCGAGATGTCAGAATGGGGTTCCAGAAACCAGCCGGCGCACTTAGGTGACCCCGGCTAGTTACTACCAAACTGCAAACACCTATGTTTAGAAATTTCTCTTGTATACGACTAAAAGACAGACAGACATGCACTGGAATATTATAAGGCTCTACTTCCGAAGTGCTACGTTTTGGTTGGCTTGTTTAAGTTTCCCATCGTGACTCGCCGTGCGCCACTACGTGAGATAAATAGTTCTACAGCGAAAGGCAAAAGAACGCATGCGTTTTTGCGAGTAGAACAATAACAGACTTTCCTAAAGTCAAATAGTGTTATTCATTTGTTTGGACAGTTTTTAATACGCAGTTGGACTGACTTGCTAAGCTTTTTGGGTTTAGAAGGAGACAACGTTAGCCAATGGCGGTTTCGTTGATTTAGTAGCCTTTTCGTTGGATTGGATTGCATGGTTTTATTGCACAAGTATTTCTCTTTGGACTCGATTGGTTGGTTTCATTGCACAAACATTCGTATTGTCGGCTCTCTAGCTATATTCCCAGGTGTGCCGTTCCCAGCAGGTGCGGGTGAACAGCTGAGGATATACCTTATCTCAAAATTAAGAATCCGTGGTTAAAATAGCAAATGTCGCCATCCCAAACCAAAGCAAACGACTCAGAAGGATACACTTAGCGATTTGGAAGTGTTTCTTAGGAGATTAAAACTTTTTGCCCGCGGTTTTTTATACAAGAAATTTAATATTCATTTTTCTGCAACAGATTAGGATCTGTTCAGCACTGTTTATAAACATTTTGAGATGTATTTCTTACTGTGAAATTTCTGGTGTCGTTCTGATATTTGATCAGGACGAACGAAGACATATCCCTTATTTCAGCCTCTAAAATTTGCCGCAGTCTTTGAGTAAACATAATTTATAAATCTTTCTTTCACATAGCATCTGAAATGTGCGTGAAATTTTAATTAGGTCTTAAATCTACCAGGAACAAATTTTAATTTAAGCTGATACTATAATTATTTCATTCACTACCTTTTTGGATTTTTTTTTAAATGTCATATGTTTTACGAAAAAATTTAGTTGAACCGTAGTTGCTTTAATTGTTAGAAAAAGGGATTTCAAGACGAAATTTAACAGGTATATAATTATTTTCTCTAATCTTGTGTAGTTTTCTATGGTGTTTAAAATTTTAGGATATACCAATGATGGATAACTGGCGCAGTTTTATCGCTTGCGTCAAGCGTACGATGACTGGCAGACCAGTTTCAGTGAAGGTTTGTATTCAGAACTTTCCAGTGATTGCCCTAATCCCGCAGAGGTATTTTCTGTTCTATCACTGATTCCCCTCATCTCAAAGAATCAAATATGTTCATGTCGCCATGCAGATGATCGCAGTTGTTCCATAGTAATTTTTTCTTTGATTGGGGGTTTAACGACAACCGTGAGCAACTCAGTGGGCTATAAGTAGTCGCCCGTCCGTAATTTAGGGTCACTAGGTCCAGGCTAGAGAGAGAGCCAGTGCCGTGAGACAAACACAACATCCATGCGTCACCGGGATTCGAACTCGGACCCATCTCGGATGAATGGTCAGAAGCCATCGCCACCGGGGCGGCCTATAGTATTTGCACATGTAGTTCGCAATGTCATGTAATACGTATATCAATATATTTCATGTTTTAGAGTCCTGCTTCGTGAGTATAAATTAAGAGGTGTGATTTGATGTAACTCTACATCGTCCTGGTAGGAATCATCTTTATAAAACAATAATCAAATAAAGAAGTGTGTAAGGTTTAAATTTTCTCTGTGATCAGTATTCATTTTGAGAAATCAGTCTCGGACAGAACATGAAGATTAGAGCTTATACTGTATTATGAAAAAACAACATAGTTCTCTGAAAATCATATTCATGTGTACAAATAATTATTAGAGTACATAACATTGATGTCCAAACAGAAGTCATCGCTCTTTCCACATTAATAAGTGAGTCACCGAAAAATTCTCATCGGCGGCCTTCGTTTCCTGGGGGATGCCGATGAGAATATTTCCATAACCCACTTATTAACGTGGAAAAAGCGATGACTTCTATTTAGTGTTCCTGACCAACGTCGAGTGTATGAATTAACATTGATGTCGTCAAGTAGGTTAAAACATAAAAAAGGATGCTTTCTGTTTATTATTAAGAAGATGTGATATTTATAATGTTAATCGTTAAACTTTGTACGATTCCTAAAACTATTTCTCAGATTTACTGACCGATGACCGCTTACAAAAGTGTGGTTGTCAGCTAAGCAGGACTAAATTCACAAATTCAGTAACAAATTTTCTCCGCAAGCTGTTCTTCTGTCCTATCATTGACAACTGACGCCACCTGATTTCAATGGAAATCATGTTTTCCTGTGGACAACGACTTTTCCTTTGCGCAAGAGCAGTGGTGAATTTATGTACAACTATACGAGCTTTCAAACGACTGTGTAGGTTCACTTTCCTTCAGCTTGTATGCATCTCTGCTTTTAAAAAGTGTTAAAAATTGCCTTAAAATAATTCGATCTGTCATATTCTTTATCTTTGATAAGTTTCGAAAATCTGGTAAAATTATTGAAAATGCACACCGTAAACCATCCTCCAATTTCTCAAAATTCAACGAGATTCATTTTTGAATTTACAGTTTCCGCTGATCGATTCACCCCACCATGTCGATCAACATCATCATATACCATTTGAATCCAAAAGACTAGCTCAGCTGTACAGAAATATGCCTGTCGATTCTTGGTTAGTTTTAAGTATGTAAGACAATTCACATATTGGACAGAATTTCGCTCATTGGCATACAAACTTCACTGCGTGCATTTGTTCCTCGTGATCCCTTGAATATGCCATGGGAACATTTCATCAATCGCTTTCAATCTTTTTACCACGAAATGCCATTAGGGTTATTTAACACAAGTTGCAAAAGAAATCAATGCAGTAACGCAAATCAGATAACTACGCACAAATGAAAACTGAACTTTCGGTGAAGCTGGTCTGCAAAATACAACAAATCATAGAAGTACATGTAAAATTTCCGCAATACGGGGACGGAGTATTCATTGCTGCGCCACAGCTAAAACCTGGGAACTAAAATGTTGAAATTTCCGATTCGGCTGAACGATAACAAGGGTAACGATGTGTATGTGGGAGCTCTCAATATATCAAAGTCCAATCTACGCGCAGCATTCAGTATTGACTAGTAGAAATATCGTTGATTTGGGAGGTCTCTGCCGATCGACCTTCACTCTCAAGGTGAAGGCTTTTTTTACATATTGTTCATGTAAGTGTCACAATGGTTCAAAAACTAAAAAAAATAATTTTATATAATTATTTTTCAGATAATTTTCTCAAAAAGGATTTGTTAATTCCGATATTTCTCTCCATAGTTCAGGAAATTCCGTATTGCAAATTATTGATAAGTCACGACACTTCGGATAAAATAAAGCTATTTCAGTAAAGGTGCAGGTCTACTTTTTTTAAGTGGCTTGATATCAACACTGCTTTCATAAGTTATTGCAAATTGTTTTATCTCATATGCTTTCCGTATGTACATGCCGAAAAATACTAAGACGTTCCGCAAAACGTTCTTCCGAGCTCCAATATTTGAGTTAATGCCAATAGCTGTTACTCAAATCAAAACGAAAAGAAAAGGATATTAACATTCTTTTTTAAAGCCATGATGACAAGTTTCTCTGGGGTCAGTTTCATCAGGCATTTTAACCGTTTCCTTTTCGTGTAAACGAAGAATTTTGAAATGACACCTCTACTTTGTGAAAAACCAAATATTACAATACCTCCCCCCTCAAAAAAAAAATATTTTGCATATTTAACTTTACCAAGATTTTCATCCATACTTATATATTTTGGGGCATGGGACGTTTTCATAATAATTATTTTACTTCCTCAGATCGAAGTATTATACCAAATTATGAATCGATATGTTTTGTTCAAAATGTACTATTGCTAACTTGTTTAGAGATATTAGGTAAACTTCTATATTACCAGGAACATTCGTTCGGGAATTCAACTTCTCTGCACCATATCAACTTTTTTATACATTTGCTTTTGGACCCTGTCGCCGAGTGTTCTGGTGTCCAGGCGTTTGACCAGTCGTACGATATGAGCCTGAGCTTAAGCCTCATATATTTCATCTTTGATATGTTTATTTTATGGCTCTGGTTTTGTTACTTTCTGAAAACTGTCTATAAATAAGAGCAGGTCGACTACATTTAGCTTTAGACTCTCAAGGGGGTAGTTTATACACTTTCCTCCCCCACCGAAAAAAATTCCAATGCTTCTTCACCTGTACTCCACTCCTTTCCTTTCAAAAACTAATACTAAGGAGCAGATTGGAATTGCATATAAAATACAGAACACTGATAGATGCAGATATATCTGTAAACTCATTAAAATATATCCAGTGGCAATTAAGAGTTTATTCAAGCCGCAAATTTGAAATGTCGAAACTAAAATTATCTTCGAAGAAAGGGAGTAGACTGTAGCTGTTACGTCGACTCCCTAACATATTTTTTTATTGTAGGTTTAACGACCACCGTGAACAACTCAATGGTCTATAAGCAGTCGCCCGTCCCTAATTTAGGGTCATTGGTTCCAGGGAAGGGAGAGAGCCAGTGCCGTAAGACAAACACAACATCCATGCCTCACCGGGATTCGAACCCGGACCCCGTTCGGACGAATGATCAGAGGCCATCGCTTAGACGACAGCGCCACCGGGGCGGCACCTAACATATCACATCTTCGCATCTGTCCATTAGGGATGGCATAAGTCATACTGTCTTGGAAATTCAATTCATCATTCACGCAAAAGAGTCATTCACGAATGATCATTTACATGAAAGATCCAATTTCCGAGTCTTCACTAAGCTCACTAGGTAAATCATTTGTTGCGTGGATATCTTTTTGCGCTTTCAAAGCCACGGCTCTTTCGTGCAAACTTCCCCAAAAAGCACAAGCTCTTCGAAAATTAACGTTCGCGCTCAATGATTTGCCGTGAGCCAGCTCTTTGCTTACGATTTGGGTACACAACGCAAATAAATTTTATTCTTGTAACCTCTCGTTCTTAAGTTTCACCTTCATTTCCCAGTAGAGCGTTGAATACTCACTTACGTAACGGTTGATATTTAATAATTTTTGACTTTAGTTTTCATTAAGAAAATTCGTTTCCGAAATCATGGGGGCGGAGTAAAATTAAACGTGTTGATACTTCAGTGTAGGTAATGACGGATATGATCATTCACAAAGGTCAGAGCAAATCACTCGCCATTCCCAGTGAAAAGTCATCTGCTCTAAGCCAATCGTTCACGAATTATCCAAAACAACATTTAAGAACACCTTCTGAGAGACTTGACATTAAATAGCAATGTTTTCAATTCAAAGCAGGTTTTGTAAACCATTTAAATAAATAAAGTTTTATGAGCAGGCAGCGTGAGCGTGAGAAACCCTTTCTTTGGTTTTGCCGTTAGTTTCAACGGTATAATTTTTGGAAAAAACCATATCGACATATTCTCCAAGTCGTCTTCTCATAGTAAGCCGATGTGTCCTTGATTTCACTGATATCTCTGACCATGTGGTGTAATCGCACCTGCTTTACGGGGGATCTGTCTGTATACCATGAAAGCTCACTCGTGTGGACCTCTAGTATCTTCTTGTTTTTGATGGCTTATTATTTTCATCTTGTGCATTAGGATTTTACGCGTTGCGAACGTGGTTCCGAGTTTTTCTTTTCTTTCTTTCTTTCTTTTCTTAGTAGGGGTTTAAATAGCACCGTGAGCAACTCTAAACGCTCTAAGCAAATACCCGAATTTAATTCAGAGTGACTTGTTCCAGGGAAAATGGAGATCAAGCACAGTAAGATAAACCCACTGCTCGTGCTTCAGCTGGATTCCGACTCTGGCGACTAGCCACTTACCTTTGCTGCAGTCTCCTGTCTCACCTGGACATCTAGTTTCGAGTTCCAGGTAGAACTTCGAGTGCTTAGTTTACTTTCTGTTCTGCTTAATTTCCTTGCCGTGAAAATATAATTTTAAGCTATATGTATATGATTGCTGATGGATTTCGATGCTTATAAGATTCTACTTGTAGTGTAATTTAAGGCTTCGACAGCTAAACAGACACAGTATACTGAGGCCACTGATGTGAGAGCAAAATCGTTAATTAATTATCCAGACGTAAAGTACACTGTTACTGCAAAAGTCGTTCCACAGAGAAAAAAGAGATACTACCCCAAATGCTTATAACAAAACTAAACAAGTTAGTAAATTCATGCAATGCATTGATTATATTACGCTTTCCAACATACCAGAAATCATTACTCAAGTTATTACTCAAGTTATGAGAATATTGGCTGTGGAATAAATCTCGGTCCTGTGCCCTGACCTTTGATCCCATTTCAATGATATTCAACAGAACCGCTCTGGTATACCTCCGAAATAACATAATAAAATTTTGTCCCAATCAAAGCATTTTTACGTAAGTTATGATGCATAAGGGCTATGGAATAGATCCCGCTCCTGTGTCCTAACCTTTGACCCCATTAAGCCCATTTTCAATAGAATTTGTCCTCAGGCAAGACCCTACAACATACTAACATTTCATCCAAATCGAAGCATTTTTACGCAAGTTATGACGCATAATGGCGATGGAAGTGATTCCGCTTCTATGTCCTGACTTTTGACCCCATTTCTCCCATTTTCAATAAGGTTTGTCGCCAGGTGGTCCCCTACCACATACTAAAAGTTCATCGAAATCCAACCTTTTTTACGTTAGTTATGACGCATAACAGCAGTGGAATGAATCCCGCTCCTATGTACTGACCTTTGACCCCATTTCGTTCACTTTAAATAGGGTTCCTTCCCAGGTGATCCCCTACCAGATACTAAAATTTCATCGAAATCGAATGATTGTTACGCGAGTTATCCTGCGGACCGACATACGCACACAACGCGTGACGTAATGAGGCAGATGGGAATCGCGACCATCTGCTTGCCGCAAGTGTGACGTCATAAAATTTTAATAGGATCCACACACAATGCGTGACGTAATGAGACAGATGGCGTGACCGCGCGCCAACATTCTCAAATGCGAGATTATGACGTCATAAGATTTCTAAGCATTATTAACATTAATGGAACAACGCCATCACTAAAAACGTTATAATTCGGGGTGGTTATTGAACCCACTAAACGAATTCTCCTAAAGTCGAGATCAAGCTAAATCAATTTCTAGTACCAGAAAACGGTAGGTTAACGACTTTCATCAAAATTCTTAGAGTCGTTTTCAAAATAAAATGTACATACATACATACAAGAATTGCTACTTTAAGGTGGACGTCAAGTAAGTTTTTTTTTTTTTTTTTTTTTTTTTTGATTGGAGGTTTAACGACCACCGTGAGCAACTCAATGGGCTATAAGCAGTCGCCCGTCCCTAATTTAGGGTCACTAGTTCCAGGGAAGGGAAAGAACCAGTGCCGTAAGACAAACACAACATCCATGCCTCACCGGGATTCGAACCCGGACCCCGTTCGGACGAATGATCAGAGGCCATCGCTTAGACCACTGCGCCACCGGGGCGGCCAAGTAAGTTTGCTTCCTATATTTCCAATGGAAAAACTTCTGTACACATTTTCTTCACAATTAATGCGTTCCCAAGGATGAAAACTTGAACATCGATTAAAATATCTTCATTTTATAACTTGCAATACTTAATATTTTCTAAAACATAACCATATTTATGCAATTCAACATTTGTTTGTCTACTGACGTCATGAAAATACAGGTCGCGCCATCTTTTTTCTGGACAATTAATGCGTTCACAAGGACGAAAATTTGAACATCGATTAAAATAGCTTCATTTCATAACTTGGAATACTTAATATTTTCTAAACCCTAACCGTAATTATGCAATCCAACATTTTTTGTCCAGTGACGTCATCAAAGTACAGGTCGCGCCATATTTTCTCTGGTTTCAACACCACCAAAGGAAAAGTGATTGATTTTTAATATAATTATGGTTATGTTTTAAAAATATTAAGTTTTCCAAGTTCTAATATGAAGTTATTTTAATCGATGTTCAAATTTTTATCCTTGGGAACACATTAATTGTGAAGGAAATGTTTACAAAAGTTTTTCCATTGGAAGTATAGGAAGCAAAATTACTTGACGTCCACCTTAATAATATGGGTTAAGGGCAATGGAATGGATAGCAATCCTATGTCCTGTCCTTTGACCACATTTCGTCCATTTTCAATAGGGTTCGTCACCAGGTGGTCCCTTACTACATACTGAAATTTCATCGAAATCGAACCATATTTACGCAAGTTATGTCGCATAAGGGCAATGGAATGATCCCGCTCTTACGTCGTTACCTTTGACCCCATTCGTCTCATTTTCAATAGGGTTTGTCCCTAGGTGGTCCCCTACCACATAGTAAACTTTCATCGAAATCGAACCCTTTTTACGCCAGTTATCGTGCGGACAGACGGACGGACGGACGGACGGACAAAGCTGGAGCATATACGCTTCTTCAACCTACGGTTGGAAAGCGTACAAAAGAACATAAAAGGAAATTATGAAAAAAATTCCTTTTAAATATGCGTCTATTTGGAAGGCATATATAGAAGATATATCATAACTGAGGTAAAAAGACGGTGCTATAAACGTTTCATTAAGATATATATAAAACAATAGATGAAAAAATGTTTTTACGTTTCATTTTCTAAATGATATGAGGTCTTGTTGTTTACTAGATGCCTTTGACTAGGCATGTATTTAAAAATAGGCTGGATTTTAAGTTTTCGTGATGTTAAGAGCAGCAGGTTCTTTGGGCTTCAGTAAAATTGAAAACAGGAAACTGTCAAAATTTTTAAAAATCCGTGATTCAAAATTTGAACTTCTTGATTTCGGCTAAAGCGTAGCCGGCTGAGCGCCGTGCGAACAGACTTTGCAAGGACAGGGTGTTTTAATTCTTCCAAGGAATTTGTATCATATTTTAATCGATGGAATATATTGGAATATATTACACTTAGTTGCATTTCAAACAATAAAATCCCGAAATACCGTCTTCCATATTCCATAATGATATGTATGAAGAAACTGCCAAAGGGTTGTTTGCAAGTTGATCCGTAAATGAAAATAAACGAAATGAAATTGATGTTTCATAGATCTTACAAATGAATCCAATTCTTATATATTTTTAAAGAAACCTTGAATTACTGAAAATAAATCCATTCACTCACAAAAGATTTTGCGCTCATTTCACTATTAATCGCCATGGTTTCCTAGGTTACAGTGATATCACAAATACACTGCCGGACAACTGCTAAGGACGGATGACAATAGCAACGATAGCAACCATAAAATGGAAGGCAGGAAAATGTGGAAATTAGCATAAGTGCGGGATACAGTAAGACGTGTTGTGCGTATGCAAATTTTGGATTGCCGAACTTGTTCGTGACGTCATAGCGCTGATAAGAGATATAAAGGATTTGACGCGTATTGACCGTTGTTGTTCAAACGCAAAGTTGAAAGGGAAAGAATCAATTGACGAACTTGCAATTTTCAGTATGTCTTCCTGACATCACCTAGATGATTTTATGCGTAGCCGTATTATTGGCAAGATTAAAGAAGGGCGAAAATTAACAGATGTTGCCAGAGAGTTCGACATCAGCCACAGTGTTGTTTCAAGGCTTTGGAAATCATTTCAAACGAATGGAGATTGTAGCAAACTTTACGGGGGAGGTCGCGTTCGCAGTACGACACCTGCAGAAGATCGGTACATAGTGCTATCAACAAAAATACACCGGCGCAGCACAGCTAGTGAGGTAGCAAATCAGTTTATGGCTGCTACTGTCAAGCGGATCTCCCGAAAAACTGTCGCCAGACGTTTGCATGAAGGAGGACTATACGCCCGCCGTCCTGTTGTGTGCATCCCATTGTCCAGACGTCACCGTACCGCCCGTTTGCAATGGTGCCATCAACATTGCAATGGGACTGATAACGACTGGTCTGCTGTCTTCTTCTCAGATGAGAGTAGATACAGTCTACCGTCTAATTGTCGACGACAACTGATCTGGCGTGATAGTGGTACTGCATTTTGTCCAGCAAAAATACAGGAAAGGAACGATATCCGACATGTAGTGTCATGGTATGGGCTGGCATTATGATCAATGGCCGTACGTCCCTCTATTTGCTTCCAACTGGGACTATGACTGGCCAACGATACATTAATGATGTTCTGCTACCTCATGTTCGCATGTTCCGTGGTGATGTCGGTGATAGATTCATTTTCATGGACGACAACGCAACATGTCATCGAACAGTCGCTGTCCAGGAGTGTCTTGAGAGCGAGGATATTCAACGCCTCGTATGGCCAGCGCGTTCTCCAGATCTGAATCCCATTGAAAATGTGTGGAATGTTTTAGGCAGGAGTCTTGCTGGTCGCCAATGCCCTCGAATAAACAAGGACACCCTCATCCGTGCACTGACAGAGGAATGGGATAAATTACCCCAACAGCTGCTTTATAGTGTGGTGCAAAGCATGACACGACGTGTGGAATCTTGCATCGCCCTCCATGGTGGCCATATCCCGTATTGACATCTTACGCCGGAACGCCTGCGGACTGTAATTGCATTTTTTTCACGTTTACGTATTCTGCACAAAATGGCCTGTTTGTCCCTTGAACACGTTCCAAAGCCTTCTGGATTTCAGAGCACAATAAATTGTCTTTCTTGTAATGTCCTGGCATTCTGACATTATTTTATTTCACTTGGCATCCAACCACACTTACTTTTTTTATGCGCTATATAGCCGTTTATGATCCGTCCTTAGCAATTGTACAGCAGTGTATAATATTTGAACACAACTAATAAAGAATGATATATCAGAATGAACGCGGCCTATCATAAACAGCAGCAGTAACGGAAGAGAAAAAATCCGCAAAGGTATTTCATGTCCACAAGAAAACTATATGTAGGAAGATATGGAAATCAAAAGGAGCAAATCAGATGTAGAACAGCGTGGCAAAAAGAATTATTGACATATCCGTTGGCAGACCACCCAAAGAAAAAATAAGCATAAAAGTAAAAGACAAATATCAACCACGCTGTAAACGTTACCGACACAAAGAAAATCTGTGCTTATTTCCCAAATGGAAAATTTTCAATTTATAATTTCATCTGAAAATATTCTGTGAGACAAGAATTTCTGTTGCATGGAACACCTACATACTACCCAGCAAAAACACAAGTGCTGGGAAACTGCTGGCCACCAGCTGGCAGTGATGGGTCACTGCTGGCTCAAATCTGCCGCTCACGGCCCGGTAGTGGTCCGTTGGTGGCAGCGCTATCAGTTGGCGAGCCATTGATGGCCCTGCAGCATCGCCGTGTATTGTGGGCCTCCAAGCAAGTGCCACTAGTGGCCCGTTGCTGGCAACCAATGCAACCCCCAACAGCAGGTGGAAGCATCGGGACTGCGCATGCGCAGAAGCAACACTTGCTGTGTCTCTCATGGTAACAGTTAGTTGAAGACGACGCTATCGCCATCGTGTTATTTTAGTGGATGTTAAGAAAAAATCCATATGAGGAGAGGCGAATTAATTTCCTAATGAAATTTTACGTCGACGAAGATATCAGATTAAGCCGTGAAATACTAGATTACAGCCATGAAATACACCCACTCCATTCCCATGAATAACAATTCCTGGAATGGAGTGGATGAATAACAAGAAAAAATTTGAAACCGCTTGAAACAAATATCCTGGAAAACCATTAAAATAGCGTTTGTTGGAAAAAAAAAAAAAAAGAATTATACGCGTACAAAATTTATTAATTATTTGAAAGAAAAAAAAAAGCAACGCTATGTGGTGTACTCATCCATGGGTTGAATACACAAGACTGGGGAGGAATTCGCTTCTAAAAATAACGAGAAGTAAAATAAAATATCTTTTACTCTTTAAAACAAATGTAGCTTCGGACAACGGAAAGGAAAGACACAACGTTAAAAATGTAACAGAATGTGACATGAACCCGGGTAAATATATATTTATTCAACAATCTCTTTTCAAGACGGCAAGGACAGTACAAAACTTTGGAAAGCGACTCTAAGTATGTACACGCCTTGAAAATAAGTGAAGTTCCCTTAACGTAAAAAAAAAAAAAAAAAAAAACTATCGTTACGTTGAAAAAACTAATTTATCAATTATATGAAACTGACTTTTATGAGAAATACCTCGCAATATTATAAAATGAAAGAGGGAAGCATTCGATTACAAATTCCATACCAAACAGATAGCTTCCAGCACGTATCCTAGCGTCGTGAATTAGTCCGGTCGGTAGCGAGCGCGGCTTCCACGTAAACGGCCGAGGATCGAATCTGGTCAGATGCAAACAGCGTTATTCCGGTCTGTCGAGAAAATTTCCCCAGCGCAGTGTGTTAATTCACAAGCTTCATAAGGGTAGAAAAAAAAATTGTCGCGTTAGGAAACTGCGGTTATCCTTGCTTTTTTTTTTATTATTATTATTATTATGGCTAATACTGGGAAATTGGCGGACAAGATTCGGCAAGCCACCAGTTACGTCACGTGGTTGCTGGCTGCCACTAACGGCCCACTAGCGGACCACATTAGGCTAGCCATCATTTCTGGCACGTGTTTGCTGGGCCACTGAAGGGCCACTTGTGGCAGCTACTGCCTGTGATGGACCACTGATGGCCCTGTTGTGGCATATGACAACTGATGGGGTGCCAACTGTTGGCCAGCTGTTGGCCTGAACTGCTGGCCCTTCTGTTGGCCGCCCGGACATTTTATTGACGGTTCGGCAGCGGCAAAATAGTGCTGGGCCATTGCTGGCAGTGCTGGCTGCCAGCAATGGCCCACTGCTGGCCCAGCAAGACTGTTTTTGCTGGGTAGGCTTTTCCAGGACTTTTTTTCACCGTGAGCATCAATCTTAGCTCTTTCCAAGTGGAATAATTCATTTCAGTATCCGTCAAGACATACAAAGTTTCTTTTTCATAAGCCAATTATGATGAAAAATTTCATAAAACACATTCTTGAGGTGGACGTCAAGTAATTTTGCTTCCTATACTTCCAATGGAAAAATGTTTGTACACATTTCTTTCACAATTAGTATGTTCCCAAGGATGAAAATTTGAACATCGGTTAAAATAACTTCATATTATAACTTGGAATACTTAACCGTTTCTAAAACATAACCATAATTATATTAAAAATCAATAACTTTTCCTTTGGTGGTGTTGAAACCAGAAAAAAGATGGCGCGACCTGTACTTTGATGACGTCAGTAGACAAACAAATGTTGGATTGCATAATTATAGTTATGTTTTAGAACTTATTAAGTATTCCAAGTTATAAAATGAAACTATTTTAATCGATGTTCGAATTTTCATCCTTGGGAACGCATTAATTGTGAAGAAAATGTGTACAGAAATTTTTCCATTGGAATTGGAAGTATAGGAAGCAAAATTACTTGACGTCCACCTTAAAAGTGATTCCGTACGGTGAGGAATCTGAAACATCGTATTAAAAAACAAAAAACAAAAATAAAACAAGAAGTAAACGGTCGCTGTCTTTAAAGTGATTGCAAACTCAACAGACATGAGAAGGTTATGTGTTATGTCAAAGTTTAAATCAAAGGTCAATAGTTCACATCACACAGTTTAGCACGTCACGCTTCCGCTTTCCACTTTCTGTTTATCGCTTGAGCATCCAACAGTAGTCTGCTAGCATATTGACGTCCCATCGTCCTTGGTAGCGTCTCTCGATATCACGGACATCCTGGTGAAATCTTTCAATCTGCTCTTCACTGAGGGATCCCAAGTTTTTGGGAAAATAGTCGACATGGGAGTGCAAGAAATGAACGTTTAAGCTCATCTTGCATCCTTGAGGTTTATACGCAGCCAACATGCGTTGTACAATGGTTTTGTAGTGAGGGTCTTTAGTGTTACCCAAAAACTTGTGCACTACGTCTTTGAAATAGTCCCACGCTTCTTTTTCTTTTTCTTCCATTGTTTCTGAAAAGAGGAGATCGGATAACAGTCTTCGTATGTCGGGGTCGGGCCAGTAAAAACTCTCTCTTTCAACTTGGCTTCAGACAGTTTTGGGAACTTGGAACACAGATGTCTGAAACATTCCCCATCTTTTGGCAGTGATTTCAGAAACTGCTTCATAAGCCCCAATTTAATATGAAGAGGTGGTAATAAAACATTTTCAGGAGGAACCAAGGTTGTATTAATGACGTTATTATCGCCGGGGATTAAGGCGTCTCGAAGTGGCCAGTCAGCTTTTGTCCAATGGAGATCTCTGGATCGACTAACCACAAGCAAAGGAAGCAGGGATATTTCGTATAACCTGCCTGCTGGCCCAACAACACGGTTAGTATTTTGAAGTCTCCACAAAGCATCCAGCGATGTTCTTGATATTTTATTTTCTTAAGAATCATTGCCACATCGTTATAGTTTTCCTCCAAATGCACCGAGTGTCCTACAGGAAGTGATGCAAATTTATTCCCATTATGCAGCAAGACTGCTTTGAGGCTTGTTTTTGAGGAATCAATGAATAGGCGGCACTCAGATGAATCATGTTCTATTTCCAAACACTTCTTTAGCCCTTGAACAGCACTACAAAAAACGAGATTTCCCTCTTTAAAGAAAAATGTAGTGAATTCTCTCACTTGTGCCTGTACCACAAACATGAGGTTCTGGGTGACAGCAGGTTTTTATTTTTTAAACTTGACCCCAGCAATTCGGTAGCATCTTTTGAAAGGCCTAAATCTCTAACCAGGTCATTGAGCTTGCTCTGATAAAAAAGTTGGGGTCCCTCATCAAAGAAAAATCTGAACTAGATTCTTCCTGGGGAGGTAATGTCTCGGAATCACTCAGGATATCATCCAAACTGGAAGGTGGGTGTGGAACTGGTATTGCAGAACTATGAGGCACTGGACGAATAGCTGAATTTATGTTTGGGTAAGATATTTTATTTTTATTTTTTGTATTAAAACGTTTCACATCTACCGTAAGGAAATAGCAGTCGGTAGTGTGGTTTTGCTGTTCACGCCACATCATAGAAATGCCAAAACTAAATGAGTGTTTCTTACCCTTAAATCACAAACAGATATCTTCCTCGCACCTTCTGCACACCTTATGAGGAGCCCAGGCTTTGTCTTGATCCCCAAGTTTCAACTTGAGGTAAGCAAAATATCACTTATGTTTCTTTGTTGACTTTTAGCAGTGTATTCACCACAAATAAAACAAAAGTTGTCAGGAGAAATAACACAACCTCTTGGAGCCATCATATATAACTAAAAACACGAGCACAATCACGTTTCAATGCCAAATGTAAATCGAGTGTGGGTCCTCGCTGTTTGTATACACCGCACTGAGTACACACACTGACTCTCCGCACATCTAGAAGCAAACGTTTTTCCTGTGGTAAAGCAGATGGAAACTAGCCCCGCTCTATTTAAAAAGACCAGTGAAATAACACGTAAAACATAGGTTAACACGAGAGCGAACGAGGTTATGTTGACACCTGCGCGCCTGGCGATCGTCTCTCTCTGTAGCTGGGGAGGTTAATCGGCAACACCTGCTTCTTCCTCTGGCTTGAAAAAAAAATTCCAAAATGGCGCTGCACATAAATAAAAGAAAACAGCAAAAAGTTTCTTTTTTCTTTTTTCTTGTTCTTAAAGATAAAAATTAATGCTTTCGAGGGATTCTCTAGGCACTTTTACCCTCGAATATCCAGTAGTCATCTATATAAGCTATGCAACATAACCAAAGCAACCTAGTTCCTGAACTTATTTAGCATGTTGAAACATGATCAAATCTGACAATACGCTTGTTTATATCATTCCTAATACCCTAGATAACGTGTATAAGCATGCTCAACCCAGCCAGTAAGATTCCTCACTTTTCGCTATAAACAAATTAAACCGGTTGGGACATGATCAACCTGAGCTTCCTCACATCGCCAACACTCCCCTTGCCCTGCCACCCTTCCACTACAATCCCCTTCTCCCATTCCGCTCATTTTCTCTTTGTATTTATTCTTGACTCTCACTCTAATACATATTAAATGAAAGTAAGAAATCATTTTTGCATAGGATTTTTAGAATCAAGAATAGGATACCAGATGTCGAGTTAAACGGGAGTTTCACTCTAAATGAAACTACAAACTCGAGTTTTGCAAGAAAACTTGACGTGATGAAATTTTTTAGTATTTTTCCCGGTTTCAGTGAGTAAAAACCTATAAGAAACAGTATAAAAATCCTGTGAAGTTTTTTGGTTGCAGACCTGTGTAATCTAACAAATATTTCAAAATAAATTCTTGGTACAACGTACAAAAAAAGGATATAGGTGCCCGGAGCTCCAGACATATAAGAACAAACGACAACAACTTAGAATTCTGTACAACAACCCCAACGTGGTTATAACTGCTGATAAAACCGAACAAATTATTATTTTAAATAAAACTGATTATGATAGTAAAATGTTTGAAGCCTTGGAAAAAATACCACGAAATGGTATCAGTGGTGACCCTACCTCCGCGACTATAGCAGCTGTAAGTTAAATAAAAAATTACGGCAATCTTCCTACTTCGATCATTGAAAATATGCAACAGGTTAATGGACCTCGAATCCCTGAGATGTTTGGAAGTATTAAATTACACAAAGACGGTAACCCCTCAGACCGATGGTCTCTGGTTACCCGAGTCCAACAAGACCATTAGAAAAAGCTTTGAAAAAATATCTGATTCATTGACAAAAAAGTCCAGCTACTTCAATAAAAGTTCTACCGAGGCATTACATCATATTAAATCACTCCAACATGACGGTGAAATATATATAATGGCATCTTCGGACGTGACATCTCTGTACCCAAATGTACCTGTCGACATTACTAACGACATTATTTCTTCGAAACTCCAGTCTGAGGGTCATCCCTCCGATACCAAGATACAAGCTGTATTAAACGTTTTAAAGGTAATCCAAAACCGTACATACTTCAAATTCAATGGAATAATACACTATATCAACAGACTGAGGGGCGGGGCGCCCATGGGTTCCCGACTCTCCCCTGTATTAGCGAAGCTGATCCTCCAGGATATAGAAACTAAAGTACTTACCGAGTATAAAAGAGGACCAGTGCTGTACATTCGCTACGTAGACAACATCCTGATATTTTGGAAATATTCACGTGAGAAATTACATATATTTGAAGAATAAATGTGCTCTAGATATGCTACAATAAAATTCACTACAGAATTTGAGACTAACTACTCACTGCCTTTTTTGGACATACTACTCGAACGTGACCTTGAAACGTACAACATCCGACATTCTTTGTATGCACAACAGTAATTCCCATGGAATCCTTCCACCCGATGAGATATAAGCAATCATCAATTCATTTTATGTTAAATCGGGCATTTACGCACTGCTATTCCCAATCATCACGATAGCACGAGATTAACAACATCAAGGATATTGCAGCAAGACATGGATACAATGGATCTACCGTAAACCGTGTACTTGGTAAAATAAAAAGAGCCCGACAAAGCACTTTATCCCGGGACAACAATAAAAAGAGGTTCGTTGGGTCACTTGATTATAACCCCCGCATTATACCTGTTGTAAAAAATATTTGCAAAGGAAATCATATTGATTTTGGTGTTAAAGCAGAAAATATACTATCCATGATCGAAAAAGACAGAGATCCTATTGAAATGTCAAAGAAGTTTGGTATATATAAAATTCCTTTGTAAGCAGAGTCATCTACAGCAGCCGATAAGGTGCACATAGGATCGACTTCCCGTACCCTTGAAACTAGAATTAGAGAACATCGATATAATGTTAAAACTATATCAGAAGCAACAGCCCTTTCACGATTATCGAATGGAGGTGAATATTTTCCCAATTGGAACGAGGCCTCAATCTTAGTCACACCCTTTAAAATATCATCTTTGCTATTTACCGAACGCCTCATAATGCATAGCCTAAGACATTTAAGGTGCAATGACTCCACACCTCTATATATACCACAAGCTTGGAAACGCCTATTGGATCAAACTGAAAACGATGAGAAAAATAACTGACCACCAAATGTATAAAATCAACAAACAAAAATAATGACTTTGGTCCATGACAAATGCGCAGATCATCGTTTCCTCCACACTTTACGGTTTCACGTCACAGTGTTTGAACTATAATGCTTATATACATGAAATTCGAACTATGTTCCACAGTGTACTAACATCTGATGATGGACCCATAGTGAGTCTGAAAGCACTCATGTTTTTAAGGCATTTTTTAACCTGTATATATATTAAAAGCTTTTATTTCGTGATACAATTTTAATTTGTGTTAATCGTGCTCAGGCGGCGGATTAATCCTATGTGTAACTCATAGCACGTACTTCTTGGTGTTGAATCACCGTTATATTGGACGGAGATGTTCCACATCTATTAAATATTTTTTGTCTTCGTATAGGACGCCCAAATCATGGGGTGCTGGAAGAGAGGAGCACCCTAATGTGCTTTCGCACGCCGTCCCCTCCCCCATACACGAACTTTGTTGCAAAGCAACATCTTCACACTGTTCACTACGCCGCAGGTAAATACCTGGACATGGTTTACTGATATTTACACACACTCCCACCACGGTGCACCAGGTAAACCGGGACAACCCCCGAGTCATTCAGATCCTCCGAAGAACTGGAAAGAACCCGCACACAAATTAGCGGCGAGGTCACCTAGAACGGCGGATGCAACCCGAAGGTAGACCCGGAATGCCCATTAAGGCGGACAAAAGTCCCTTGCAGAGGTGACCAAGTGACAGCGACCCGGACGGGAGATTGTCAGAGAGGACACCTGGTCAATAGGTGCACCAAGGCACTCACACGACCCATAGGAGGTGCCTCCCTGGCCCACATGCACACGGAACCGGCACACCACAAGCAGCAGATACACAACACCCTCCCTTCAGACACCATCCATTCACACCCCACTAAAAGACAAAGAGCAGAGGCAGAACCAAAACACTCACTCCCTTCGACTAACACAGCCTCCTGTCGTCTAGGTCAGAGGCCTGCACCGCCAAACTTGACCGCAGACAAGACAAATTAAACTACCAATGAAGGGGTCGGAAGCTAACCTCCACCAAAACAACAAACACAAGTCACAATAAAAACCACTAGAATTTTTTGTCTTCGTATAGGACCCCAAATCATAGGGGCTGGGAGAGTCGAGCGCCCTAATGTGACCTCGCACGACGTCTCGTCCCCATAAACGAAATTTGTTGCAACGCAACATCTTTACACTGCTCCCCACGCCGCACGTAAACACGTGGACAAGGTTCACTGATGTTTGCACACACTCCCACCACGGCCCAACAAGCAACATCAGACAAACCCCCAAGTCATTCAGATCCTCCGAAGAACTCGAAAGGACCCGCACACAAATTGGCGGCGAGGTCCCCTAGAACGGCGGGTGCAACCCGAAAATACACCCGGAATGTCCATGTAGGCGGACAAAAGTCCCCTTCAGAGGTAACCAAGTGACAGCGACCCGGACGAGATACTGTTAGAGAGGACACCGGGCCGACAGGTGCACTAAGGCACTCACATGACCCATAGCAGGTGCCTCCACGGTCCACATCCACACGTAACCGGCACACCACAAGCAGCAAATGCACAACACCCTCCCTTCAGACACCATCCATTCACACCACACCAAAGACAAAGAGCGGAGACACAACCAAAACACTCACTCCTCCCTACTCACACAGCCTCCTGCCGTTTCGGTCAGCGGTCTGCACCGCCAACCTCGACTGGAGGCAAGACAAATTAAACTACCGATGAAGGGGTCGGAAGCTAACCTCCACACCCTTCATCAAAACAACAAACACAAGTCACAAAACCAAAACACTTGAAAAAGCCCAACACCCCTGGAGAGATCCCTCAAGTTTCAAGGGCCGAAACTAAGGATATAATTTACCCAAATGAAAGGTGTAGTTGTTCTTGGTCCCGGTAACAATCCGATGCCAAGTCTCCCACCAATACCTAAAGGCACGGTCCGTCAAAGTGCGGGCGCCTACTCTCGCTCTGCCCCGCAACTCACACTTGACCTGAAGGATGACCGTTGTCGGAAAGAAGCCTGAGTTAGCCGTCTGGTAACGCATAACCCTGTTCCTCTTCGTCCACATCTTATAACAGACCTCGGTGATAATTATCCTCCAGACCTCTCTGCCCACCGCTGGGGCAGGATGTAGATAAAACACATTAGCCGGGTGAAACTGGAAGGCGTCAAGCCTTTTGTGCCAAGCCCAAGTCCAGATTCCCTGCCAAACATGATGTGCCATGGGGCAGGCCCAAAAAAGATGGAACCTGTCCTCAATACCCGCACACGAAAGGCACCTATCGGAAGAAATGCCACCCCACCAAAGCTGCCTACTCCTGCTTGGAAGGACATTGTAGGCAAACCGCCACCAAAAGTCCCTCTTCTTGCAGTCCACACCCGTCGAGTGAATGCTCATCCAAGCCTTTCTCATAGAGAAGTTCCTAGGAACGTTGAAGTCTTTTACGACGTGTTCCCCAGGCCTAGGGAGCAGGTCAATGTACATCTGCTGCGTGTTCTTACCGGTGCGGTCAGCTTCCGCCAAGTCCGGCAGGTGACATCCAAGCTGGTAAGGCTTATGCATCCTCTCGCGCAGAGGGCCAACAAATCTGTGGCCGGGCACGTATTTGAACAAGTACCACTCCGTGAAATAGGAGGCCAGGGCTGTACACGGATGCTCGGCGACCAGGGCGCTCTTCACACTCTTAAACTGGAGTGCACTGAGCCATGTCGGAAGGTGCTTGACTTCTAAACCCCACTTCAACCTGGGACAGTACAGGACCGTCCGAGCCACCTCCTCGGGCTTCTTCCCGGCCTAAATGAAGCCAAAGACCACTCTCTCCATCTGCTTCATGAGACTAACGGGTGGTGATTCAATTTCCCCGGCAACAGTGCATTTCGAAACCTAAAGTGCATTTTCTAACTTGGCCCGATTCACTCTCGAAATGCCCACCTTCTGCCACCATTCATGCTCCTTCTTCATCTCCGCCAGAACTTTACCCTAGGAGCTCACGTGGACCCCGTCCTGAGAAAATTGGATTCCGAGTATCCGAACGAGTCCATCGGTCGCACTAAACCTGTAACCGCTGACCTGTCCCACTTACCCCAGAGCATAATGCTCGACTTCTCCTCATTAAGACGGGCTCCGGTCGCACTATAGTACTCAGCGAAAGCATCCCGCATCCCGTTCAAGCTCCTTTTCGAGTCGACGAAGGAGAAGACATCATCGGCGTACGCAAGGTACTTCAACGATTCCCCTCTCCTCGGAACCGGGAAACCCCTAATACTATCCTTCCCAGCAACTGTTCTCAAAAGGGTCTCCAAGACCATAACAGACAAAAGGGAGAGAGAGCGCATCCCTGCCTCACTCCTCTTTGAACTTCAAGGAGGAGAGAGAGCGGGCATCCCTGCCTCACTCCTCTTTGAACTTCAAGGAGGAGAGAGAGCTGGTATCCCTGCCTCACTCCTCTTTGAACTTCAAGGAGGAGAGAGAGCGGGCATCCCTACCTCACTCCTCTTTGAACTTCAAGGAGGAGAGAGAGCGGGCATCCCTGCCTCACTCCTCTTTGAACTTCAAGGAGGAGAGAGAGCGGGCATCCCTGCCTCACTCCTCTTTGAACTTCAAGGAGGAGAGAGCGGGCATCCCTGCCTCACTCCTCTTTGAACTTCAAGGAGGAGAGAGCGTGCATCTCTGCCTCACTCCTCTTTGAACTTCAAAGAGGGGTGAGAGACGACCGGGAATAATGACTCTCCCGGAGAGGTCCCTATACAATGCCCCAATCGCACTTCGGACAAATACTCCGAAGTTGTGGGCTTCTAACAATCTTCCGACAAACTCGTGCGATACCCTATCGAAAGCCTTGCTCTGGTCAGCCAAGAAAAGCCTTATCTTATTGCCTTCCTCGCTCAGGTAAGTGATAGCATCTCTGATACACCTAGTATTCCATTGCATCCGGCGCCCCGCAATACCACACGTCTGGATAGCACCAATGAGATGAACGGCCACCTTAGCAAGCCTGCTGTTGATGACCCTCGCAAGGATCTTACAGTACACTGTGGACAGATACACTGGTCTCCAACCACTTAGCTCCATCGACGGGGCATCTGGGGTCTTGCACAGCAAAGTGACCATGCTCCTCCGCATAGTCCCTGTCATAAGACCCTCCTTCACAATCTCGTTGTACACCCTGCTAAGCCAGGGCGCTAACACATTAACAAAAAATATTTAATAGTTAATGCTAACACATTAACTATTAAATATTTACTACAACACAATGGATAGCAAAGCATCGAGGATTCCACCCATCCTTAAACCGGTATCCGAAACCGATCTCAGACGAAATTGCATAACTAGCAGCCGACCGCGTTGCCACGTCAGCTGTCAATTAATAAAAAAATGTATTTCATGTCTAACTTGTGCCATTTTGATTGGATTAATATATTAAAAGTTTCAAAGAAATCACTGCGTACAAAATTTTTCTATAATACAGTCAATCCTTGGGTAAGGAACGTCCGACTTACGTACAACCCGTAGTTACGAACCAACTCCCGTAAAGCCTATTATATTAAAAATTCGATTTTCATATAACAGTCCGTAATAACAAACTGTGACTACTTTGAGACGCGCATCAAAAAACATTGCGTGTCCACAGCTGTTCGTCGGCCCCAGGCAGGACAGAGACTTTGTTAACAGCTACGTGGTCCGACTGAAAATAATCTCTCGTGTGCGTGTTAGTATATTTGCATTTAATTTTTCTTTTCTTTTGTTTTACCCTCGTAACCATGTCACCAAAGCGTAAATGTGATGCAAGTGATGGTGATTCGTAAACGAAAATGAAAACGATCACAATTAAAACCAAAGTAGAAATAATAAAGTTATCGGAAAAAAGTGAAACACCCACGAACATAGGATAAGTTTTAGTATACAGTCGGTCAACGATAGGAACAATTTTAAAAGACAAAGAGAAAACGATTAAGAATGAAAGAGGCTGTGTCCCGATGAAATCTACAATTATCTATAAGCAACGCAGTGATTTAATTATGGAATTGTTAAGGTATTGATAATTTGCACCACGTGCCTGCAAGGGGGAGAAGTCGTGAACACGTTTTTCTCGCTATCTATGCTTCCGGGTGACGTATTTGAAACGTTATTTTTCCTTGGACTAACTGCATAGCTTTTGCATTGAAGAAGGCTTTTCGTATATTTTCAGCTCTTCCCTTATGCAGAACTCTTCAGTCAGGACGCCTAGATATATATTATGTTTCCTTCTATGTTTATTCTTTTAACTCTTCGATTTGAAAATCTGCCTTTCCTTGATGTCTTCCTTTTGCTATGAGAGACTTTCTATGCACAATTTGTTAATTTTACTGACATACCTTTTACGTACTGCTTAAAGTAAGTAGCCTTTTTCTGTTTCAAATATCTTATCGATGGTAGAAATCCAGTTTATTTTATTTTCAAACGGGTTCAATTGATTATGAATGATTTCGAAGAATTTTAATCGCGTCGGAAATGTTTCAAAAGTTGTGCTCATCGCAACCAGAAATTCGGTGTTAACTTTACTGATTTTTGCCGTTGTCCCCACCATTGAATTTAAAATGTAGCACCAATTTCTTTTGATATTTCGTATTTACATACCTTTTATTTCCTAGAATAGCAAAACAATTAGCGAAAAATATGCTCATTTGAAATCTAAAAAACTTCTCTATGAAAAATATTATAAAAACACCAAGGTAAATCAATATCCAGGTTTGTATGTTATCATTTTAATGAACAGAAAAAAATCGGGTACGGAGAACTGGCCACACTGCAATTTCAGAGCCATAAAATTATTCTGAATGAACAAATACCGTGTAGCTATATTTCCCACTATAAAACAAAGTTTAACACTGGAGTATTAAAATCTGAAAATGTAATATGTACTTTGTTAAAATTCAAAACTGATTGTCAGTAATAAGTTCTTCTAATGCAAAATGCAGGTCAAAAGTTCAGTGTTACGACCTGGAGCGTCAGCATTTGGTTAATATGCACATTATCGTTCTTCCGGAGAAAGGGATAGCTGATTTTGATACTTACCTGTGCAGTTTGTGGTGTTGCCTTGGACATGTTACCGATTGACCGAACAAAGGTGTGTGTATCATGTTTGGGTAAACAAATTTTGTGTTGCACTGTTCGTTCTTTATGTCTCTGAATCAGACGGAGAGAGTGTCGGGCTTAGTGCAGATATTAATCAAGTTGCCAACATTACTGAGAACTCATGAATGGCAATTTGACAGTCCTTTACAAAGGTTAATCATATAATGCTGTACCCACCGCAGGAAATTGCTCAAATTCATACCCTAAGATATAGGTTTCTTGTATCGTTACGAGAAATCTATTTCATCAGCTTCTGGAGAATTATACTTCATACGTAGATTTGTGTAAAGCGACAATAGAAAGTGCTTTTATTTCTAACATTTATAAGAGCAGTTTAATGCTGGTTAAAATGTCATCGCACTCTGTTATAATTATGTGTAATCGATTAGAATTCTCAGCAATCGGTGGTTACAGTTTCAGCGCGGTCTACGGTTGTTAATTGCTCCTATATCGCAACGGTTAATAGATTTGAGCAAATGTAGACCTTCGTGTTTTTGTATCAGTATTTTACTTCAGCGCATTTCACTTTGGTTTCTTAAAAGACGTTACGTTTTGCGTTTTTTTGTTCGGAGAGAAGTTTCTTCCGGGAATGAGAATTTCTGTTGTTGTATTGACTTTGCTGGAAGTGGCAGGCTATTATCAGAGATGCTTAAATTTCAGAGTGAATTTCGGTAGTATGATCGCGTTGCAGTGCCACATAGGAACTGCACACAGAAGTTGGAATTATTGACAAGTTTCCTTTCCGAGCACTACTACATTGAAACATGATATTTCACGGTATCGAACACTGCCCGCAGAACAATGTTTTCAACAAAGTCAGTTAAAAGTACGTGTTAGAATTTCGAGAAAATCAGGTGAAATTGGTTTTTCGAAAACTCAGTTGTCCAGAAAAAAAAACTCAGCCTCTCAATATCGTTAATATCAGAATGCTTCCTTACACGTAATGCCTAAAACACATTAATCGGCATATATATTTGTAGGTACATGCACGTGCATTTGTACTAAGAAAATAGAAGTTTCTCATATCGATTAAAATGGATAATGAAATCAGTGAGGGATTGAGGTGACACACAAGCAAATTTTCATGTGAAAATTTTAAATGAGAGAAACATAGCCTTGCTTGAAATGGGTGGTTAGAATGAAAGACTTCTGGACACAAATTTCTTGATATTTGCAGCTGACACGCTGGTTGTACTGGCTGGAAAACAGCAAAACACTGTATTTTTTCTATGTGACAACGCGTATTTTCAAAAATGTTGAAATTGTTATGTTAATAGTTTTAGAGAGATATGTAAAGTAGACTTTTTCATTCGAAAAGTAATTTCTGCAGAGACTGCTTTGTACTTTGAGTTTCCATAACGCTATATATATATGTTGCATGTTAACTCTTTACAGAAGGGTTTAGCTCTACGTATCATAGTTTTTAAGACAATTTTCGTAAGAGCAAACAGCAATATTTAACCCAAATTCTAATATCAACCGTAATTTCCTTCGAATCTCATTAAATAGATTTGCTATCAGTGGGATTATTTATATTTCAGTATTTACGAGAAACGACCCACGAAGAAATTTTATTATGTGACCATTGAACTTACTTTTTGATTCAACATTGTACTTCATGGAGTTTGACGAGTTATGGGGTTCTTCATTGAACTAAAAGAAACACAAGCGTTGAAATATAACGTATTGACATTAAAGAAATACTTGCAAAACATATATATCACAAAACAGTCGCCTATGGAGTACACTGGCCTGATTAAATCCTTGCCATTCTCCAAATTTTCTGGTCACCTGTACTCACTCAGGTTTCGGTACTTTACTTCATTTCCTAGACAGCAAAGATTTGCTGAAAAGCAGTGAAGAGTCCGCCCTTCATGTTCTTTATATTTCAGTGTGTAAGAAAACGACCCAGGAACCAATTCTTTTTATGTGGACAACGACTGCAATTTGCAATGTTAGTGAAATCAATTATACCACGCACATAGTCAAACGTAGAATTTCATACATACATGAGCATAAAACGAAGTTTAACGCTGGAATATTAAAATCTGAAAATACAATATATACTTTGTTAAAATTCAAAACTGATTTTCAGTGATAAATTGGAAAAATAAATTATTATATTCAAAGCTGTAAAATCTTTTTTAAGCAATTTCAATAATTACCTTTCTTAATGAATTTGTTATTGCGTGCGTTCTTCTTATGCAACATGTCGGAGAGATATTAACTACTTTTTTATTATTAAAAAAGTAGGTTACACCTTGCCTGCATGTCGCAGGCGCGATATAACTAATTTCATCATTTATTCGATTCAAAAGGTGCCTCGTTATCCATGGTTTCCGATTATTTTTTATTTTGTTATATTTCAACAGAATAGGAAAATCTTGGTTACATGAATCTTTTAGCAGTGTTATAAGTATATTATATGATATATTTGGAATTTCTGCTTGAGTAAGATTCTTCCAATTTTTACTTTGAAGTAAGTTTCGCAATTTTCCAAGCTATTGGTATCTATTAATCGTATTTTCTATTTATTGACTGTTTGTTCATTAAATGTGAGGAATGATTTTTATTGGAGACAAAATTGAATTAATAAAGCCCGCCGCACTCAATATTTGAGTATGGTGCTGAGTCAATAAATTATTGTGAGAAATATCAATATTTAAGTCTCCCAATAAATATACGCTTTTCCCAGTTAAATTCACATAGTTTAATACTACCTCTAATTTATTGAAAAATATATATTGTATAAGATCTTGGAGGGTAGTAACACACCATTATAATATAATATTGATCTTCTATTGTCAAAATTTCCATGTTAGAGTCAGTAAAAGTTAAATCTTTTTTGATTGAATCATCCTGAAAATTTTCATTAACGTACATGCATAGCTACCCACCTCACCTTGGAATGGATTGTATTTTAATAAAAAAATTATAATTGTGAAGCCTATACTATAAATTTCCGTGGGAAACCATGTCTCAGTTATACACAAAATATCTATTTGTTAGATGCTGATTTCAATCATTGCTTCAACAAGAGTAAATTTATTTAATGGGGTTCTGGTATTACTCTGTATAATTTTGAAAGAGTTCGTGAGACTATTAGAAAAATATTATTATTGTGTTGTATTGTTTAAGCATACTTTGTATTAGTCAATTTTTCCATACCAAAACCCAAGTAGAAGAAAAATACAATAAAAAGAATTGTATCAAACAAAAAAAGATATATTAAGTCTTGTCTACTTCTGACTGTTAAGCTACCTTCCAATCGAAGTTCAGTTAAACTCAAAAGCCACCAATTACATCAACTTCGAAAAACAACAAGCTTAATTTCGCTTTCTTTAATAGCGTCAAAATGACATAAAAAAATAATGCTTCAATTATACACACAAAACAAATCATTCTCTCAGGGCACCAGACCGAATTCATATAATTCTTTCAACATATATTTTTTTCTTTGGGTCATGACCACTCTTTCTAATAAAAACACTACCATTGCTCACCCATGCATAATTACAGAGGGTGAGTGGAAAGTTTTGTTTGCATAAACTCATGTTCTGCGTTGGGCATGTGACGTGTTTAAACTAGTTCAAGTCGCGCACTGCAGTCAGTCAAAAGGGATATAAGGTGGTAGTCGTTATTGTGAACAGCATTGCATGTCGTCGTTCTGTCTGTGGCTGGGACGCCTAAAAGATGAACAGCCACAACCGGCAAGTTAGGGAACTTTTGCTTTAAGAGTTTAAACTGGGCCATAACGCTGCTCAAGCAGCACCAAGTTAATGAACAGGAGCCAGTCTGTTTTATCATCTTCATGACCCAATGCTTCCATTGCAGAGCAAAAGAGATATTAAATTGCTTTCTTGTGAAGCAAAGTTTTAAATTCAACGTGTCCGTTGCGAAAAAAACATAATTTAATATCTCGTGGATAAGATTCCACCCTTTTCAACCTTCGTTCTAAACGTCCAGCCTGCTTTTTGGACAAACTGAAATCACGTATGAAGTCACTAAGGTCTCACTGTGTTAACAAAATAAACTCACATGAAGAAGTAGTTGCTTCAAAATCAGGATCATAATGAACGTTTATCTATTGTTCTTGGCGAATATCATTAGTGTTCGAGTCATCACCACTACGTCCCACTTTTTCTGGATGTTCTGGTGCAGGTAAATATTCTCTGTGAAGAACAGGACTCCTTGATGAAAGCAAATCAGGGTATTTCAGGGTGTGTTGTTTCTTAGATACGAACCCTGTTATGTTTGCTTAAATAAAACCTGAGGCGTCTGTTGTTTCTCTCCAAAACATTAGAAATTCAAAAGGCATATGGTGGAAAAATTGATCCATTCCGTGAGAAACCTAGCACATGCTACACAGCAGATAGGAGTGGCCCAAATTGGTCACCAACTTTACAACCAAAACGAAGCCATAACACTCATTTATTTAACTGGGAAAAGTTTAGTCTCTGAGTTTTGAAGGATACTTCCCCACACACGTAACAGAAAGTATCAAAGAGATTAATGTACATCGTTGGCATAATGACACGATTTAAAACCCAGCACTATTGAGCAAGTATAATTCATTTCAGAAGGGATAACACAACACTCGCAATGCTAACACCGTGACGATCAATGGTTGCCCCTATGTTGCGATAAGTCGATGCATGAATCAAAACTGATTGTGGCAAAACACATACACTTGTGCCCTTATAATGTAGAATGCTTTTCCCACTCTGTATCCGAAATAATATTAACCAAATAGTAATTGAAAAACATGTTTCGGGTCCGCGTTCGAATCCCGGTGAGGCATGGATGTTGTGTTTGTCTTACGGCAAACCCTTTCCTGGAATCAGTGACTCTAAATTAGGGACGGGCGACTGCTTGTAGCCTGTGGAGTTGCTCACGGTGGTAGTTAAACCTCCAATGAAAAAACACGTTTCATAAACAATATTTCTGTTGATGTAACACCTACGATTTCAGTAACCAATACCCCCCCCCCCGCTACACACATTGTTCATAAAACGTGTAAATATATTCTGATTACAAATTCCAATATTCTGATCACAAATTTGAATCCCTATTTTTATGCCGTACCAGGCTTTTATGTTTCTCATTGTTTATCTCGCACATTGCTTCTCATGTTTCAATAAAATTTGTATGTTCTTAACATCGATGCATTTAACAGAATTCGTAAAAGAATAACTTGCAACACTCTATGTATCAGCAAAGCTGATATAAATCAAGAATTCCAAGAAAGGAATGATTACGTGTTAGTTATAACATAAATCATTCCTTTTTTGGAGTTCATTCGCCATTCACGCGGAAGAGTCATTCACGAGTGATTCAATTTCACGGTTGTCACCACGCTCACTAAGTAAGTCATTCATTACAGTTCTCCAAATTTAACTGCCGAGGAAAGGCAATATGGTTGGTCTCGGTCAAGTCGAGTTGAGGGAAAAAATGCGAACGAGGCATTTTCTAAGACGATGGTTCAAGTTCATTTCTGTTCGCATAGGAAAAATGAAGTGTGAGGGTGGAACAATGGAAGTATTAACAAAGTTTTGTGGGTGGTGGTAATGTAAGAATAAGAAAGCTTGATGTCTACTTGTTTGAGATGTGATTTGTGCGCCATGTGTGGGTGAGTCGCCATGTTGGATGACATCATGGTGCTAGCGGTCGCCGCCATTTTTATTTTTTCTGTGCTCGACGTTTTATGACCACCGTCATTTTTTTCTCACACGTGGTCGATGCTATTTTTCCCCATCGGGATATTTTGCTTTAGACATGCTTATTTGACAATGGTTTTAAAGCGACGTGCTTAATTCTTGAACATTTGCACGTGTCCGTAACGCGTTCGTGCTTGCATCACCGATGACTCAATAGTTTAGGCACTCGTTTGTCGTACGTCTTATCTCAAGTCTTTCTGCCTCATTCTCGTTTCGTTGCTAGGTGTGAGGATATTGAATTTTCAATTGCTGCTACATTTTCTTTCGCCTGAAGAAATGCATTCTTCTACGATGTATCATAAGAAGGGTCTACTTTTCAAATGTGGCAAGTTGTTTTCTGATTCTGAAGCTAAAGATTATTTTCATCGTTATGAAAATGAAGTTGAATATTTCAGTGATGATCTAAGCAAAATCAAGATTTATGTATAATCATATAATATTCCTAGACAGCACGTTGCCTTTGGCGATGATTACCTCCATTACTCATTCAGTGGATAGACTGTAAAAGCTAAACCTTAGATTCCAGTACTTCGCGAAATCAAGAGCGCTCTTGAGAACGTATGTGGTTAAACATCCAAATTTTGTGTTGTTTAATAAGTACAAAAATGGAATTCACTCCATCAGATTTCACAATAATGACGAAAGTGACATCATTAAAATTTCATGTATTGCTTCAGTTTCTCTAGGTCAAACAAGAAACTTTGTTTTTAAAAGAGAACGTTTTCACTCCATTGACCTAACATTGGAAAGTGGATCGCTTCTACAAATACTACTCCCCACCAATGAGTCATGTTATCATGGTCTACCACGTTGCAAGAATGCACCCGATGTTCGAAAAAATTTGACCTTTAGAAAGATGAAAACTGAGGCTGCTTTATCGCGTGGCTACACTGCAAATCCTTAGAACACATTAAGAACACATTAGGACCTTATTTTAGAACGCAATGTGTGCCAGATTAAGAACACTTTAATGTGTTCTTATTTAGAACATATTTGGAACACATTTTAAGAACATATTTTGAGAACACATTAATGTGTTCCCAATATGTTCTTATTTAGAACACATTGGGAGTAAGTTTTAGAACACATTTTGTTCCAATTTAGGAACACATTAATGTGTTCTCAATGTGCTCTTGCTGAGAACACATTAATGAAATGCGTTCCTAATGTGTTACTATTAGAACACATTTTTAAATGCCTTCTGAAATGTGTTCCCATTGTGTTTCAATCAGAACACAATAGCAGCAAAATGCAGAACACGTTCTGTGCTAGATTAAGAACACATTTTATGTGTTCTTAATGTGTTTGAATTTAGAACACATCGGGTGTAAATTTTAGAACACATTGAGAACATATCAGGAGCACATTCATAATTGAATGGGAATACATGCAAAATATGTTAGGAGCCCATTACCAACATATTGGGGACATTCAAAACGTATTTTGAACACATTCTGGGCAACTCATTGACAAAATGGATTGCTGTGAAATACAGGTGTACCATGTCAGCAAACTCTGAATTCCAAGTGTGTATTGTGGATTAGAAATTTATTTCAGATATTTGCTTCTGGAAACTGATGATAATTTTGAAACTTCTCTTAAGGATGGGTAACGTTCATCTAAGACAGTTAATTGCTCAAGCTAAATTTATTCTTTTGAAATTAATAGTGCTGAGTGATGAAATATGTTTTTAATGTTTGTGGGTAAATTTTGAACTATGTTTACCAATGGAATTTTCACCATAAAGTAATAACATATTGCTTTAATAGGAATGAAAAATAAATGTTCATATAAATGTAACACAAACAGTCCACTATACAGCAAAATAATTTATTGACAATATTTTTATTTTTAATAAGGACTTTATTTAGTTTCCCAAACAACATATGGGGTTATTTTTTTGTTCCGTCAGTTTTATGATAATGAGCTGATAGCCTTTTTGATTTTTGACCTATATATATATATATATATATTTTTTTTTTTTGAGGTAGTTCAGTTCAAATGTGTAGTAAAATGTTAGCAGCACAGTTAACAGCGACAGCGTCTGGGCAATAGCGATAAAATTCCCCTGGAACAGAACAGCAGCATCTGTTGTTTGTTTCCACTCTATTTGTACTATTGCATAGGGTAAAACATACTCTTCCACACTCTGCACTTTTTCTATGAATTCCACAGCATCCTGAAATTAAAAAAGACAAACAAATAAGCTGTATATGCCACTCTGAACAATGACTTAAGATATTTGAAATTATGGATAGCAAAATTAAATTTGACATTTTTTAAAAATAAAATTTAGGACAAACATGCTTAGAAAATAAAAATAAAAAAATCACAATTTGCATTTGCAGGTTTAAGAGCAAATCACTTGTTTAATAGAGAACTGATCTTCTCCCATAGTCTGGTTTCCTCTTAAGTATATTTACAGAAACACATATATTTTATGTGAAATCCAAACTGCTATTCATTTGTGTTATTTCTCCTCCCCTAAAATATGTGTTCTTTTTACAAACACAAAAGTTATAGATTGTATGAGGTGGTACTGAGAAGTAGTATGTGCTAATGTAATTACATTTCACCACTTTTTCCATTGCCACAATTGTATACAATGATTTTTATGGATATACACTAACAGGCTTTGCACTTGTAACTTATTCGGATATCATATAAAGCATTATGTTAAAATGTACTGTATGCCAGGTTGTTTCTCTAGTATCTATAGAAATATTCTTAGTTATAATCACAGTAAAAAAAGGCAATTCCGGTAACGTGATATACGCATTTTGCTAGATCACTAAGAACCTTTCTGCATTCCATAAATCAGCTATTTTATCTGCCTTCCATTTCTTTTTCTCACTTTTCTTTATCCTTTAGCTGTTCTAAGTATGAAGCATATGTATATAGCATGGGACTGCTTCACATAATTCAAGAGCTGTTTAGGAATTAGAATGGAATTAATGGAGTTCTTATGCAGTCAGATTGCATCGTTACAGACATACGGAGTGAATGCATGAATCCAAAATAAATTCTTTCCTTTGTAACAATGCAATTGTTTTATGAAAAGCTCCTTTCCAGCTGTATGCTAGCAGGCAATAGTGTTAGACCTGCTTGGAGAAGTTTGATACAGCAACAGCAATCAGTTAAAAATTATCTGTTTTTTCTTTGTGGAGCTAACCTCTGAATCCCAGAGAACAGTTTAGTGATATGTATATGATGATGTAATAAGGACCCACCAGCTGAATCTTTAATATCTGGAATCTCGAACCAATATTTACAGATATTTGCATCTTCTGAGTTTTATAAATTCTGTAACTAACCTTCAATTTTTACTCAAATCCAATGAAAACTTATCGAATTACACATAAACAAATTTTAGGTTGCTATTTAGAGAAACACTGCCATTATAGCTTGGAGCATCATGTTTTGAGGAAACTAATATCTAGACTTTGGCCCATTATTAGAAATGCTGACACTTTTATTGGCAGGAACACTATTGTTCCTTGTTATTGCTTGAGGAGGAGAGGAAGTGGGAAGTGTTGCAAGTGGTAGTTATAACATTCTAATCTAGGGCAAGTTCTTTTTTTCACTATTGCTATTTGTAGCTGCCTAAAAAAAAAAAGACAGGTCAAATTTTAAGAGTGAATTATTATATCTTCAAAATTTCAGAACAAAATGGTAAAATCTAAGGATTTTTCAGGGCACGAAAAAAGAAAAATCAAGAATTTCAGGACAACTCTAATCCCTGCTTTACTTATAATACAAATATTGTTCTTTAGTTACATGGTAATATTACCATGGTTCTAGGAATTAAATGCTTTTAACATGATTTAAATTATTCACTGATCAGTGCAAAGTTTCAAGCCTTTATTATGTTAACAATCAACACTTTACAATGCATACTGTGATTTCAAGTGAAACTGCTAAAATATTCCTTTCATGATACTGACTGAGCAGATTTTACATTTTCCCTAAGATTACCTAGTTTTCTCCTAAACATATTTGTCACATGTTGACCCCATCATGTAATTTTTTGATTCCCTATAAATTGTAATATTTTTCAGTAGCTAACTCACAGTTTATGGCAAATTATCATTCTAGGGTATTTACACAAATAAAAAAAATCAAAATTCCAGTTTTTGAGATACTCAACATCAAATTTAATATTGCATGACACTGAATTTAAAATAAAAAAATTGTGCACTAAAGTATCATTTTGAAGCCTGAAAAAAGGCACTTAAGAGAGACCAATTTTCTTACTCTGCGGTAAAGTTAACTTGATTTACATTTCTCCAATGTAAGAATTTGGCAGATTTTCTAATTTTTTTACTTCATCAGTTTGTTAATTAAAAAATTATGGCACTGAAAACTTAACACATAATCACGCCTTGTTTCTGCTAACAAAACTGCAAAGTTTCATGAAAATCCAAGGTTCTCAAGTTGAAAATGCTTTGTTGGTTTAACATAAATAACCCTAGTGAGAATAATTGGCAGTGAAACACGTAACACATGAAACATTAGAATATTTTCAGAAACACTCTCTGTTTGAACTTATATCCTCCATAACTTCCAAATTCCTTCATATAAAATTCTCGTATCAAGAACAGATCGACATTAGTTTTCTGGATGTTAACATCAACCCAGACTTTTCACTTGGTCCCTCTGTTTACAAGAAACCTTCTGCCACCCATAATATCATCTCTTACCATTCCTGCACCTTTGGAAAATACAAATTGACTGTATTAAAGGCATACATCCACAGAGCTAACCTTATTTGTAACAGCCCTTCAGCTCTTCAAAACAAATATCAGATCATCAACATTGGCAAATTACATGGCTTTCCACCTCTCTTAGCACATGGGCTAATTAAAAATTTGAATCACAGAATAGATCTACTACTTTACTGCCTGAACTTTCCACCACTCAGTTTGTTGGCACTTTGCCCTTTAGCCTGGCCTTCACTCACAAAGTTTGCTCTGATTTCAAATCTTTTGGCTACAGGATTGCTGTTAAACCACCTCCACATCTTCTTAACCTTATCCTTAATGACAGATATCCCAATAAACCCCTAGAGTTACAAGGTATCTACTCTATCCCTGTCAACACTTCCACAGGCGTTACCTACTATATTGGTAGCTTACTTAACAAAGCATCAACCTGTGATTGGTGAAACATATCGCTGATGCTAAGAAAAGCAACCCTTCTACCCCCGCACTTTCAATTTTAACTATCAGCGATACGTCCGCGATTCCCGATTGGCAAAATGTTAAATGTATTGCTCCGTTCAGCAATCGAAAAGCCCTCTGGTACCGCAAAAGCATTGAAATCTTCTGTACTCCTAACACCTGCAATACAGATGCACCTTTTAACATACTTATCATTTGTAAAGCTATTTTGAAATCTGGCAACAACTAATGCTTATACCACATGTTTCATTCCATGGCTGATGAAGGTAGAAGTCACTACCGAAAGGTCCCACCACTTGTAATTTTTACATAACTTATGCGTGATATGTGAACATCAAGAACTATTCTAACATAAATAACCCATTTCTTGCACAGAAAAAAAGTGTCTTAAATAATTTGCAAAAAATATTTGAGAGGTATTTTTTAACCAGCCAATATCTATACAAGCTTTAAAAATGAATGGCACAGTATTTTAAAACCCAACATGACCAGTACAAAAACGTCGGCATGCAATTATTCCACATCACCTTTTCCCTGTCATTCATCCAAAGGTATTCAGATTGGAGGGGCACAAAACAAACAGCACCAATAAAAAAAAATTGAAAATCAGATTAATCTCAACTCTCTTATTTCTTTTCATTGCAATATTTATTGGAAATATGCTTCCTTTACCACTAGCAGACAAACTAGTTTTGCACCATCAATTGATATCTTTCTAGGTATTTGGACTATGACCAGTTAATTTAGAATGTAACAGCTGTCAAATCAAACCTTCCTCTTTTGTGGTGGTTTTAGCCACCACAAGCAACTCATAGGGCTATAAACAATAGTTATAGTATCTGAAAAGAGTAATTTCATTTAAATAAATTTTATGTTAAGTATATAGTATCAACAGTAAATATAAAAAAGATTTGAGTTGACTGTACATCAGGGCTATAGCTAGCAGGGAGTCAGAGGAAGCTCAGCCCCCACTCCCACAAGGCAAGCAAAGTTCCCCTGGAAAGTTGATGCTATCGTTAATTATCTGCAATTTTATTTTCAGTGGTTTATGGAAATTCCTTTTGCATTTCATTATAAGCACAAATATTTTGCTTTGTATATTCATGTAATTTAAGAAAAGCAAAATTGCACTGATACACCATGAACAATGGATAACTGAAAAAAATTCCTTCTGGAAATGAATCTGTAGGAACAGCTGTGCCAACGATTCTCTGCCATATGGGCACCAGACTTGCTGCTGCTAAGGGTCAGAAAAAGTATTATTAAAAGTTTAGCTTTAACCATCTTTACACGATATTTCAGAAATGATTAAAACAATATTTAAATTTCAAAATTTAATTATAGTTAAAATCATCAGATCCTTCAAAACGCCTTGCGATTAATGAGATTAGATCTTGATTGTAGCTGTGGGCATGCATTTCTTGAACCCCATGGCTGATGTCTATAAAACAGTGTTCCCTGTTGTGCTTGCATGTCATTTTACCTGATGGTGAAACGCAGTGTTTTGAAAGAACTCGTGATTTTAACTATCATTAAATTTTAGAATTTAAATGTTTTAATCATTTCTGAAATATCATGTAAATATGGCGAAAGCTACACTTGTAATGTTCTTACAGCATGATTTTAGTCTAGCCTACATTGTTTAGAGCATTATTATTAATGTTATTATTATTATTTGAGAAACATGAAATGTAAAAGAACGTAAAAAAGGGGGAGGGCAAAAGCACAGTTCGCCATATGAATAAAACATTTCATCATCATCAGGTAGTTGACTATGACATATGTTAGACTGCTGTTAAAATGTTCCAGTTGGTTAATTTCATACTCCTACAAAGAAGTGTTGTCATGGGAATGTTTTAGCTAAACATTCTTCAGGTGATGTAGAACAGTACTAAAGAGGTTTTTTTTGTACGAGAGAGAGAAAGCTTTTAACTTCTTACTGTCGATTGTTTTTCAGTACGAGTTTTTCGATGCATGTGTGGGAGAAGTGTTTATCGGCAGGAATCTACGGGTTTTTGAGTAGGGGTAGGGATGTTTGACTGTTCATCCTGTTAAGAAGAGGTTACCTCTGAGCACCAGCAAAGGAGAATGCATGATTAATGATGGAGAAGAAAGGGCCAAAATTTGGCATCAACTCCTTGATGCCATTGCATGTATTCATGAAAAAAAAAAAACCAGAATAGTAAACTAAAAAATCGTTTTCTCATGCTGTTGGAAGTTATGTTTCCTCCAGTGATAATGACCCTGACACTTAGCCACCATTGAACGAATTCTGAAAATGCAATTTATTTTTTCCCTTCCAAAGTTTCCTTCATCCTTCTCCTCTTTTTCATATTCTAATCCCCCCTACTTTTCGGCTGGAGAAATCATTGGGTCGTGAAATATTCATAAAAGGAATAAAAACACAAAGCAAAACTTGTATTTGTATTCATGAATGAATGTACTTTGCCATTTGAACAATGACCTCCCCCCTTCCCATCCCATCCCATTCCAATGTATCATCAGCCTTCCCTGGTGGAGATCTAGCTACGGCCCTGCTGTACATACAATACACCAGAAAAAAATTTATACTTTTTTGTTCCGAGCTTGTTTTAAGGTTCTTAATGACCACTTAAGGAACTCTGAGGGCTATAAACAGTTTTCCATCCCTAATTAAGGACCACTGGTAAGTGGTTTTAGGAAAGACAGTCAATGCTGTAAGATAGTAAAACACATCACCTGTGCCGTATCCAGGAGCTGAACTTGGGCCCAGCTTGGACAATTCATCACAAACCAGTGTACCCACCCAGGCGTGTCACAGAGTGCATGTGACAAGGACGACCACATGGAGATATAAGCGGCCGGTCAGGACAGATGAGCCATAGTGTGTTAAGTAAACGCAATGGACAGAGGCAGTGATTTGACAGATGTTCAAAGGGAATGATAATTGGCTACCACACCAAAGGTGAAAGCATCTCAGAAACAGCACAATTTGCGGGCTGTTTGTAAGGTGCTGTAGTAAGGGTGTACTAAGGATGGACCGCTGGCACACCGAATATCTCCCGACGTCATAACTGTGGAGCCCAAAGCCATCGACCCCTATGGAGAACGTCGCCTCCGTTGACTGGTAAAGGGCAATTGATGCGCACCAGTGCAGCAATTGACCACGCAAATGCACACTGGGGCACCCAGGTACGTGTCCCCAATAACAGTACAGCCAATCCTCTCACACATGGGTCTCTGGAGTCAACGCTCCGTCAAGGCACCCATGATAACCTAGGTCCATCGACAACAAGGTCTGCAGTTTACATAGGATTACTGTCATTGGACAGTGGAAGAGTGGGAAAAGGTTGCCTTCTCAGATAAATCGAAGTTTCTACTCCACAGAAGTGACGGGCAGTGGCGATAGAACATCGGACACATGAGAACTAACACCCGGTCACGCTTGTTGGCCAAGTACAGGCTGGCAATGGCAGTTTGCATGTCTGGGATGTATTTTCCTGGTATGACCTGGGACCGCTGGTACTACTGGATGGGTCCCTGAACACCAATGGCTACCTGTCCATCCTCGCTGACCACATGCATCCCTTCATGTTAGATGTTTTTCCTGGTGGTGATGGTGTCTACCAACAGGACAATGTGCCCTGTCATGTCGCTAAGGGGGTGCATGACTGGTTCCAGGAACATGTCAGTGGTGTCTCTGTTCTCCCTTGGCCGGTGAAATCGCCCGACCTCAATCCCATAGAGCACTTGTGGAACTATTTGGATTGACAGGTTTGACGTGCTGACCCACAAACCATGCCATTTCCAGGACCCTCGTGCTCTGCTGCAGTCCCGATGGGCCCGTGTGCCTCAGGCAATGTTCCAGGGCCTCATTGTGTCCATACTACTCCGTCTCGCCGAGCTGTCATCCAGGCCAAGGGTGGTTATTCCCATTATCAGGTAGGTGGTCATATTAATCTGATACAACCGTGTATGTTTTCTATGAAGGAAATAATTTCACTGATGCCTTTTTTTTAAATGACATTAATGAAAAATAAACAATACAAATCAAGCTTTCTATTATGGAAGCAAACTGGTATGCTTTTAAACCTGCAGTTTAACAAGTATAGGGAGAAAAATAATATTTGCACTTCATACATGTTCTTTCTAGGGGCTAAGTTTACCAAAAGCTTTCACCGAATCTTAATGTACAATATTTCACCACTATTCTATTTCCTGCCTTCATTTGTACAATACAAAGAAATTACTTATGTATTCACAGGCAATCAGGCATCAGAGATTGTTGCAATTTGATGCACACATGGTGTTAAATATCATAGAAATGGTTACGAATTAAAGCTTCCCTTGTACACACAGTGAAGTAATTAATTGAAGCCATGTTCTGTTAATCAATTTAAATATATTTTTGTTTAGGATCTCTGAGACCTCAATTATTATTTTTCGTATAGACACTACTACAAAAACAGCTGAAGAGAAAATGTTTGTTGTGATAGTCAGCAAAAAGAATTTTCAAAGTATTACGAATCTAACTTTAGATAACTTTGCTGAGGAAAAATTCCTGGGTAAAAGCTCAAAGGGTTTGATATTTTGATTGATAAATATTTCTTTTCATCTGGGCTGCTGGACAGAAAAGAATAGAAAAAGGGCATTAACAAACTTTTCTGATTATCAACTTTTTTTATCGTTATTTAGTTCTGACAGAACACCCCTTTCCACAGAAAAAGTAAATGCAAGACATTTCAGAATCTGAAAAAATGCTGGATGTGTGTGTGGTTTTATTGAATCTATTCAAAATCTAATTTTAGAATGATGAAGTACATAAAAACAATAAATGAACACAAAAAACATCCACATCTAGTAACCATTTATATTAGTACACTTTCACCTAGAAACCTAACTTCTTTTCACAGAAAGATCGTTTATTTTTACTTTACCAAAATATACTGTAGCTGTGAACCTTCTTACATTAGCAACAATGTATAAATGGAATAAAGTTTCACTTACTTCATCACATTCTTCTTGAAGCTTTCATTAGTTTAAATCTATTTCAATTTGTTATAGAATTTATTTACATTAATATATTCTGCATTAGGCTTTTCATTTTCATTATGAAAAACTAAGATCACAATTTGGTATGAACATTTTTAACAGAAGAGATTTATATTTCACATATATATAATTTGTGACTACAGAACTTGTGGTGGTGAGATAGAATGAAAATACCAATGTTTTCCACAATCAAAGGGTTATTATGCATTGACTATAGTTTCGCAGAGCGTTAGGCTCGGCATCATCAGGACGAATGGAGCATAACATTCAAATCATTGTGACATTATCAAAGTTCTGGTCAGTCACGGTTTTTCGTGAGTTGATTCCACTCGCTTGAAAGAAATGGAGTTGATGTCATGTTGGTGACAAGCCGTGAAGAATTCCGGTATATGTGGAAAGCTTCTAATACATTAAGCTTGACAGTCGAATCAGATTTATCAATAAGCGTAGCGTTTCCAAACAAAAATGTATGGTTATTTTTGTGATAATGTTGGGCTACAGATGACTTCTTCAGTTCACAGTTCTGTACGCAAGCCTTGTGTTCCTTCACACAGAAACTTAAGCCCTGTGGGTCTGTCCTATACATGAAAGTCCACATTCACAAGGTATCTAATAAATTCCCCAGGAATTTATGTCTTCGACGTAGTCTTTTGATCTGTAAAAATTTATCTTGTTTATGGGTTTAAAAACCACTTTGAAATTAAAACTTTTGAGAATTTTTGAAATTCCAAAGCAAATCTGAGGAGCAAAAGGTATAACCGCCGAATTCTCTCGTATTGCGAGGTCTATTGGCATGAGCGAGCAGACTGGTTTCAGTTTCCTAAATTTTTGGACAGCTTTATCCATAACGGAAAGGCTATATCCTCTGTGTACTGCAATTTGTAAGAAAATCAAGCTCTTTCTGCAAGGAATCCTCAGTGGAGCATATGTTGTTGTTTTTTTATTTATTTTTTTATTTTTTTTTATTGGAGGTTTAACGACTACTGTGAGCAAGTGGGGCATATGTGTATTGCCCGATATACGTATATGTAGAAGGCGGAGATTTTTTTGTTTCCATGGGTGATTTGGTTTTGCATGTGGGAGTAAGGGAACAGCAAATGGTTTTCGATAAGCTGTTGTACTAAAGTATCCTTCAGAGCATGGCACAAGGTCGTCAAAGAATGGTTAGCAGCCATTATTTTCAGTCTCACATATGTACTGTATGAGGATCAATTTAATTGATAAGTTCAACTAATTTAGGTATTTTCGAGTTCATGCTATTCCAGAGAATAAAAGTATAATCTACATATCGAATCTACAGATCAAATGTGACAAGCTCTAAGAGTTTGTCCTCAAAGTGACACATATAGACTTTGCATGAAATAGGCGACAGTGGTCTGCCCATTGCAAGGCCTTCCGTCTGTTGGAAAAATCTTCCACAATGATTTGAATGTTTACAAAATGTTACAATGATTTGAATGTTTATGCTCCATTCATCCTGATGATGTCGAGCCAAACGCTCTGCGAAACTATAGTCAATGCATAATAAACCTTTTATTGTGGTAAATGTTGGTATTTTCATTCTATTTATATTTCACATATCAAAATATTCTGACCACATCCACTTGCAAAAGTGTGTATGTGTGTGTCTGTGCAGGATGATCTAAAAGTTACACTCACTGTTAATACACTGTACTTAACAAAGCTGTGTGTTATGGTTAGAGTAGCAGAATGTAGACGTACGCAGATAGTTTTCAAATTATTAGCAGATTTTGCAGATACGTTCTAAATTATTGGCTGATTTTGCAGATACTTCAAATAAATTGTGTCAGCAAAAATCAGTGTTAATATCATAAAATACCACAGAAAACCTGTTTTCATTCAAACATTTTGCATACTGTACACTTTTGTGCTAAAGACAGCACAGAAAAATATTCACATTTCCTATCATTGACTGCATGAAAGTAATGCAATTTCATTGACCACAGAAAATATTTTTAGTTGTATGTTTTGTGTCCAAAAGATGTATTACCATTAAATTTGCAAAAATCTCTCTCACCGAGGTAATATTAAAACAGGAGGCCTTTCCAAAGCATGCAGCATCATTGAAGTCCGTTCACACCATAAATTAAAATTTACTGAAATTAATTTTATGTTTGCTTTTTTTACTGAGCACACACAATTTTTTTAAGGAATTGAAATCTAAGAATATAAAATTTTCGAATTATGTGAATTTTCACTTCTTCTGCATGAACTCAAGTGTGTATATTGGTTAAACTAGTCACACTGAAAGTAAAGAAATATGCATGAAAAGGGGTTTTGATTCTGTTTTCAATACAAATTGCGTTGCAACTGATGATATTAACTGAACAGGTGTTGAAAACTACATTTTGAATCCAGCTCTAAGTTGATCTGATCAGTTGCGTTCAACAAATAACAAAAATATATATAAGTGGATAATCAAGTTAATTTGCCATCTGTATTTGGCTAGTTGTTTCAGCATACTGTTTCTTGTCACTTATTAATGGATAAAATAGCCCTACAGTGTTTTACATCATAAATGCATAGTAGCCACTGCTAAATAGTTTGATGCATATAGTTGTTTCTCTTCCAATTATACGTTAAAACAAGCAATATTAAGGATTCATGCCTTTTGAAAGAATGAACAGTGCAAAACATACCTAAAGATATAAATCCTTAATGTGTCTTTTTATTTACTAATTACCATCCTAAAATTATGTCAGATGAATTATTTATAAGTTTCTTCAAAATTATATTTTAGACTCAAGACAAAAAAATTTAGCCTTAAATAACTCTCCCCAAAGAAAACTAAACCCCTACAGCCAGTCCTTTGATGCAAGACAACAGTATGCCAAAATATCAAGAATTGAGAACAGTAAAATGTTTGCAGACAGCACAAGCAACTTGCTGCCATCATTACACATATAGTGTATCAAACAGCAGATGGGAAACAGAAGCATGCAACTTGTTTTATGTTTTCTGACACACAAATGAAAAACAACAACTAAAAAGCCAAAGCAAATAAAGTAATCTGGCAAAATTATTACTGACAAACTTACCCTGATTTAAATTTTGGATACTGTCGAAGTAACCAAAACGAAATGCTGAAACACAGGCAGAATCGGCTCATGTCAGACAGTTGTCTCATGCACAGGTACAGATGTTTACTTCCTGAACATAACAAAAAAATAACCATGGGATGAAACCAAATGCATTGGAGGGAGGTAGATGGGCAAATGTAATGCTGTCACTTCTAAAAAAAAAAAATGAAGGAAATCAATTGAGCTAGCAATGCCCTCTGTGATTGTGGAAGTTGGTGGAAAATACATGGCTATTGGAAAGGTACGGCATTTGATTCAACTCATAAAGTATTGCATAAATAATGCAGAAAGAATATTCATGTATGAACACATTTCAAAATCAAATTGCAATTAACAAGTTCTCAATTTCGACAAAAATCAGCTATTATCGTAAATAGAAAATACGGTGTTATACAGGGTGTCCGAGAATTATTGGACACATTACAAAATTATGTACAAAAAAAAAAAAAAAAAAAAAAAACTATGAGCGCTGTCTGTTTTTCTATGTCACGTATTACTAACACAGTTTCTATATTTTTGTTTTGCAGAATTGTTATTCCCAGAATCCGATAGATGGCGCTAGGTGGGGCCTGATGAGGAATGTGTGAGAAGTGCGCAATCAGTAGTTATGTCATTCGTACAGCAGAAGGCGATGTGTATGTTATGGCTGGCGGAATTAAAGTCTGTCATTAAAATTAAAAGACGGTACCGTTTAAAGTATGGTTGCAATCCTCCGTTAACAAATTCAACTAAGCGGTGGATGAAACAGTTTAAAGAAACTGGCAATGTGGAACATCGTGGAGGAGCCGGCAGGCCTAGCGTCAGCGGTGAGGCGGTTGACCAAGTTAATGAAAGTTTCCGACGAAGCCCCAGGAAATCCGTTAATAAAGCAAGCAGAGAACTGTGCATTCCGAAATTGACAGTTCACGATATCTTGCACAAGAAATTAAAGTTTCATGATTATAAAATTCAAATAGTGCAAAAGATGCATGTAAATGATCACATTTTGCGATATGATTTCACTGTGGATATGCTGCATCGAGTGGAAAACTAAGAAAACTTTCTCAGTACTGTAATTTTTAGTGATGAATTCACATTTCATGTATCAGATATTATGAATCGTCACAACTGTAGGATATGGGGCAGTGAACTGCCTCATGCTGCTATTGAACTGGAGCGTGATTCTCCAAAAGTTAATGTGTGGTGCGCCCAATCAAAAAGAAAAGTGATTGGCCCTTTCTTCTTCGGCAAAAAACCATAAATAGTGACATTTACCTCGATATGCTAGAAAATTTTGCTATATCCCAGATCAAAATATATGACGTTGTTTTCCAACAAGACGGCGCGCCACCGCATTGGTCAACGTTTGTACGTAAGTGCCTAAATAAGCATTTCCCCAACGGATGGATTGGGTATGGTGGTTCAATTCCGTGGCCTCTCCAGATCTAACTCCATTGGATTATTTCATGTGGGGTTATGCGAAGGACCGCGTCTATCAAACGCCTTGTACTGATTTGCAGGAACTGAAGCAGCCTATCACAGCTGCTATTAATTCCATAATTCCTCAGATGCTTGCCAATACATGGCATGAAATTGAGTATCGCTTGGACGTACTACGAGCAACCAAGGGATCTCACATTGAAATTTATTAACTTGTGTGGTTACACTGTACATAAGTTAGTACAGTCAGTTTCTTTGTATCTGTTTAATGTTTTGTTTTATATAATTTTGTAATGTGTCCAATAATTCTCGGACACCCTGTATATAAGCTCACCAAGCATGAACATTAATACATGAAGTTGCAGAAATACAAATTTAAGTATACTGCATTATCTTTCCCTCATTTTTCTTAACTTCCTAAAACTGTTATTGAAAAATATTTTTACCCCATGAGCTGATGCAAAGTAAATGTTACATATAGTATAAGAAATAAAGGGGGTATAAATGTTTTAAGTTTACAAGACCATTGCTGCTTTTCCTTAGACATCCAAATTGCAGTGCTACTTTCATACTCAATGAATTATAATTTTAACAGCTATCTCTACATACAGTATGACTTGAATGAACAAAACAGCACTCAATGTCATCTAATTTTATAACCGAGCACTTTTGATTTTGATCATCCATAAACATGTTCATATGAAGTAAATAGACAAGTGAACAATTAATATATCACTCCCTCTAACTGATACATGTAAGTAGTAATGGCTTTCTTAAATTTAATTTTTTCTTTGACTAAACTTGTGTTTTTTTTTGTTTTTGTTTTTTGCTGAGGAACAAGTTATAACACAATTTTTTTTTAAGTTCTCTTGAAAAACATCAAAAAGATGAAAATGGCATAGGATAGACACTAAAAGATTGAAATGGTGATGAATAAGTTCTGATTTTCTTCTTGCAATGATTCGATCTTTTACATGAACTAAAAGTCACCAAATTGTATTTTTTTTTCATTGGAAGTTTAACGACCACCGTGAGCAACTCAATGGGCTATAAGCAGTCGCCCTTCCCTAATTTAGGGTCACTGTTTTCAGGGAAGGGAGAGCCAGTGCCATAAGACAAACACAACATCCATGCCTTACTGGGTTTCGAACCCGGACCCCTTTCGGACGAATGATTTTTTTTTTTTTTTTTTTGATTGGAGGTTTAACGACTACCGTGAGCAACTTAATGGGCTATAAGCAGTCGCCCGTCCCTAATTTAGGGTCAGTGGTTCCAGGGAAGGGAGAGAGCCAGTGCCGTAAGACAAACACCCATGCCTGACCGGCATTCGAACCCGGACCCCTTACGGACGAATGATCAGAGGCCACCGCCTTAGACCACTGCGCCACCGGGGCGACCGGACGAATGATCAGAGGCCATCGCTTAGACCACTGCGCCACCGAGGCGGTGTCAGCAAATTGACTTGACTGCAGTAGGAACAAAATGGTAGAAAGGAAGCTTTTCTTTTTCTTCTTAAAAACATGTTTTTATAATGCAAAAATAAAATTTCCAGCTGGAAGATATGTAACTAGATAGTCCATTATTATTGCTTTTAATTTATTAAAAGCACTGCTGCTTTTAATAAATTTGCATAAGTTTAAATATTTATCATAGTGTTTGAAATTCAAAAGCAATCTTTTGCGTGGAAGTTCTTCATACACTGCTTAAAGAAATTTTGCTTCTATATTCTGCTTCTGTGGTGTATTGTGCCTATGGTATATATTAAGAATACCTTCTCCACCAACTTGCAGAGCCATAGCTACAGGAAGGACAAGGAGAATGGTCATTCCAGGGGCATAAATTCATGCTCTGGGAAATGTAAAAAATATAAATTCTAACTAAAAAAGATAGGTATACCCTTCAGAATTTTCTTTTTAAAGACTTGACTAAGTCTCATACAGCATTCCATGCAGTAAAGAGTAACATACACTATGAGGTGTGAATACCTCATATATGCAGGAAAGGAATGTTCTAAAACAGTGGAAGCCCATAAATCAAATGCTGATATGCCTGACCCCCATGACCTTTTCAAATATGTAGTTGGGATGAAGACCTAATTTATAATTTGTGCTCTGTTGCAAGAAGTCTATCCCAGTGTTTAACCTTTAACAGAATTTTCCCCAAGTCCTACGCCTAAAGCTTTTTCCTATTGTTACGTTCTTTTTTTTTTTTTTTTTTATTGAAGGTTTAAACGTCCACCATGAGCAACTCAATGGGCTATAAGCAGTCGCCCGTCCCTAATTTAGGGTCACTGGCTCCAAGGAAGGGAGAGAGCCAGTGCCATAGGACAGACACAACATCCATGACTCACCGGGATTCAAACCCAGACCCCTTCCGGACGAATGATCAGAGGCTATAGCTTAGACCACTGCACTACCAGGGTGGCATTGTCACTATCCGGTACTCATTTGTTCTGCACTGGTTTGTTTTTCGCTATGCATTTCTGTGGAGTGTTGTGTTGTTGGCATTCACACAACGTTTACACTTTATTTGGTATTTACAACCTGTGGTCCTTGAGTATTTACTCAGTTTTTACATTTTTAATAAAATTATATCAAAAACCTGATGTGTAATTCTTGAATGATCATAATATCTTCCTATATAACCGCAACGTGTAAGAAAATAAAAACCATGTATTATTTGAATGGAAGTCAAAGGGACATAATTTCCAGTCTCACTCTACCAGATAAGAAAAGCTTATCTGGTAGGGTGAGACTGGAAATTATCCAGCTGTCTTGTGATGAGCATATAAACACCACCGGGATGGTTAAAAATATCTTATTGTTATTAAAGAACATGCTGTAGTCTTTCTGAAAAATCAGTTTCAAAGCATATTACAGAGGACAGTCAGTGTAATTTGAAATAGACTCTATCTATAATCACTGCAAGACATGATATGCTATTTTGGATTTTGAAGGGCACATAACTTACAATATGAACTAGTTTTCTTGATATCATGAATATTTAGCAATATTAATTATTATTGCAACACAACCTTTCTGAAATGAATTAATCTGCTTTTCGATAAATTCTCGTAGATCAGGTTAAAAATATATTTTTCTTACTAATAGGAGTGATGCAAAAGAAGTGAGGGAAATTATTACAGAGTGGTTGAAAAATTTGAATAAAAAGCCTGAACACTGCTATCTAAAAAGGACGCTAATCTACACATTTAACAGCGTATAAACGACAGTGTGAGCGAAACAATTTAAATTACCTGACAAATGACATATCCATAAGAGCTGGGTGATATTTCAAATCTCACGAACACACATCAACACGCCAGCCATGTGAGCCATCAATGGCGGAACTTCCTGTTTCTCAAGAATAGCGGAAGTGACGAAGAACTCGCTTTACGGAGTAGCTTGTTTAGATTACCGCTCATTCTGTGTCTGAACCTCGTTGGTCTGAACTCTGAATGTAATGCAACGGGTTTTTTTTTTTGGTTTTTTTTTTTTTTGAGTGGCGGGGAGCGGCTTTTTAAATCATTATTATTTTATGCACGATGTGTTTATCTTCTAAAATTCAGTTTCGTACTGCAGAAATAAAGCACAATAAATATACAACTTGAACCAGTATCTGCTGCTCCTGTGGCGCATGGTCTAAGCGCTGGCTTTTGACTATTCGTCCGTGAAGGGATCCGGGTTCGAATCCCGGTGAGGCATGATGTGTTTGTCTTACGGCACTGGATCTCTCTTCCATGGAGCCAGTGACCCTAAGTTAGAGACGGGCAACTGCTTATAGCCCATCGAGTTGCTCAGGGTAGTCGTTAACCCTTCAATAAAAAAAAAAAAAAGATCCAGTATCTACAAAATTATGCCGTCAGTTTTTAAACAGATATTTTGAAATTATTTTATGTATAGTAAAAGTATGAAAAAAACTCGAGCCATAAGATTCATTCTACTTACTTGAAATTGTGGAAATATCCAGTTGTAGCACGTGCTGTTTGGACAACAGTGGAACCAAAGCCTTCGTGTTGCTCACATGTTGCTCCACAAAAGCTGCTTGCATGTTGCCTCAGGTGGTAAAGGTTGGAACTTTGTTCCTTTGCTGCTAATCGGATTAGTGAATCCACACCGTGGTTGTTAGAAAAGTGTAGGCTGTTCTACCTACGTCAACATACAACGGAAACACTGTGCCAACGAATTTAGGAATAGAAAAGTAGAGACGGTAGCTCAGTGTTGGGCCCATAGCCTGATTTCCGCACGTGCACAGGACCTCAAATTTTTTTATTTTTTTTGGGGGGGGGGGCGGTCTGAACTATCTTGATAATAATATAGATCATCAGCAAATATTCTTTTAAACGATTGATTGAAAACTTTAATCGAGCGGAGGAGGGTATACACAGGATGTCCACAGGGCCTTGACTACAGCCTAGGTCGATCCCTGCTTGGGCCTACGTTAAATTGCAAGCCTGCGTGTGTGCTGCCTGGATTAGGAGGAACGCAAAACTTATTCTAGCAGCATAGTAGTCTATGCAAAAGCCATATTATTATCTCATGCTTAGCTTTCTTAATCGGGGACCGACTTAGACAGTTTGGGGCACTGGGCAAGAGGCTTTCAGGGGTCCCCCGGCATCCCGTGTGAATCGCTTTGCTGCAAAGCAAGTAATATATAGCTATATCTTAGGGGCCCCTCAAAGTTCGGGGCCCAGAGCACGTGCCCCGAATGACCTCTCTTAAATCAGGCCCTGTTTTTAATGCCTTCATCAGCTGAGCTCTCTCGAAATGAAATTCTCAAGATTTCGTAAAAAGAACAAATACATAATAAACGAAGTTCATAAAATGGGCACCTGCTTCAATTCATGAAAAATATTACTGACACTTTACAATAGAAAAAATTACGAAATTTCTTGAAAATATTGTTTTTCAACAGCGATTGGATTATTGATTTTCAAATAATAAGTCTACGTAGGAATCAATCAATATGTTGTGACTATAAACTCACAGTAAACTGAGTAACAACAAATTCTTCTATCAAAAGTTCGCTGACAGGCAGGTACACTGAGCGTATGTACGTATAAATGGCATGAAAAGTCAGTATGTATGCAGCTTGAACCAGTATTATACCTTTCTTTGTTTTGAAAAACAAATCATAAAACTTGGATTATAACTTTTTGAGCACTTTGTATAAATCTTCATATCATGGCAAATGCGAGTGAGAGGCAGCGCTGCTGAAATGGAATAATCGATTCGTGCAATTGAGAGAAAAAAATTACTAAAGTAAAAATTCGTAAAATTCAGATCATGAGCTTTGTGTCTTTCCTCACTGTACAAATAGAACTCAGTATCGCGGAATGTGCTGTTCGTATACAGTACATTCCGAGACTTGAAAGTGTGTAAATAATGGGTTAATGTAATCGTATAAGAAAAACACAACGAAAAAAAAAAACCGTAAAGTATATGATTTAAAAATATATTATTTGGGGGGGGGGGTACGCCCACCTCCCCATTAAAACTCCGTATGGTGGCAAATACGAGTGCTGTAGCCCACGTAATGGTGCGTTTGTTCAACCATCTCATTTGCCGATTTGTTAAATTATATTAAGCTATGATTTCATTGTGTTTCAACCAGAACAAAAATTTCTGATATGGGAACGCCCAAGAGATGAAAAATTGCTCAAAACGAAAGCAAATATGAGACATAACAGTTCGGAAAACATTTAGAACACATTCGTAATGTGTTCCCAATGCTTTCTAAATGTGTTCCGAATGTGTTCCATTCTCACGCATAAAATGTTCCATTCTCACGCGCAAAGTGTTCCGAATGTGATCTGGAAAATAATATGTTCTAAAAATTAACACTAGAGCACATTGTACAGGAGAAGAACACATGAGGAACATATTTGGAGCGCATTGGGAACACATTTGTCGTCAGCAGAACACAACCGAAACACATTTGGAACGCATTTATAAAAAAGCGTTCCCAACGTGTTCCAAATGTGTGCCGAGCGTTTGCAGTGTATGCAATCCCGTCATCGCGCAGTGAACAACATGCATGTGCTAACAACAATCTCTTATCAGTTTTGCCCGTGGAAAAAAACCAGCTCTCTCTATATATATCATCCTGTACTCAGTTTTTGGACTGTACGCCAGCTTCGTTGTCTGTCTCATCGTCGACCGCTATATCGCTACAACCTACCAGGAACTTTTCCTTCGTTTCTTGTCGACCAGCCTATAATATGAGGCGAACTTCTTCGTCTAAGGAAATTTCCGGTGCAAAGAGAAAAGTATGTGTTCCCTCCCATGATGATCCGCGCTTAAAGGAGGCTCGATGGAAGCGTTTAGACTATTTATGTCTTGACCCGTCTGCCGAACCTCCTCCTCATTACATTTCATTAGAAAGCATGCCTCCTCATCACATGTCCCTCGGGGAAAACAAAGTTGCTGAAGTGACTGATTTTTCCGAAACTGAGGGTGCGCATTTTAAGCTATATTGCCAAAGGAGAAAAAACTGTATCTGAGTAAAAACGGAGTGACCATGTCGGCTAGAACGTTCAAGATATTCACGGACCGCTCGCATTCCTACAATGCTCTCAACAAAATCAAAGAGATCAATAAAGAACTGTTGATGAATTGCTCCCCTTAATCTGATGGGCCTGTGTACACCTTTTAACAACTGACCACATGCTCCAATGATGCTTTGCAATTGAATCGTGCTTCAGTGTCCCTAACCTGGGAAAGATTCAACACTCTTCGTGATGCTTGTGAAAAGCTATGGAACAGTATTCTACAATTGCAGTTTGGAACTGTTTTTCGTGACGCAGCGAGATTTGAATGCGAAAACTTCGGACTCGAACGTACGATATCTGATAAAGACACCAATCATCTCATGCTTGCTGTATTTCGCGCTACTCAAGAAAGCATTAAAAAATGTACTACTGCAGGGAATGTCATTTGCCTCCCAATCTCATGTCAAACAATCAGCTAAGACAAGCTTGTTTTAACTTAACAGAAAAAGACAAATGGACTGTGTTCTTTGACGAAGCATTTGTTTTTGTTGATCCAAAGACTTTGGAAAAATCTTTTGGTGAACGTCTTGAATCAACGATACGTCTTACCATTACCTACTTTCTTTTTCGAGAACATTAATGTGAGAAAATTCTTTACGAAGCTCGAGACTATGGACGCATTGGAGCAATAGGGTTCAGATGAGAGAAAGAAAAAGTCGAGGAGATTAAGGTTTTTTTGTTGAGTTGAGAAAGTTGGAATCTACCGACTCTCATAAAAACGTAAGTATGAGGCATTGGGAATATAGTAACTGATATTTATAACTCTCATGTTGGTTTATTAAATCTGCATCTCGAATGAGTATTGGGCTCCCTCTAATTCGCCATTTCTTTGGGCGCCCTGAAGTGGCGTAGACGAATTAGATAGCGAATTGGCGTGTTCGTTTGAAATCCATGTCAAACGTGTGATGATAAAACAGAAAAAGCAGATATGAGTTCCAAAATGTAAGAATATCGCGGCGCTTCAATATTAAACGTTGTACCATCTTTCATGGATAGCGGCTAGGATACATACTTGTGATACAAAAAGGATTGAATTGCAGTACAATAAGATTAATGCGAGTTACTATGAGTTTAAATTATTTTCATTCATTAATCCTATCAACATCCAAAGCTTAATCTGGTTTTATCGTTTAAACCCATGATTATGATATACCTTATTAATACGTAATAAGATAAATGCTATTACTGTTCCTTCAAAGCTTCGTAAGATCAATTGAAAGCAATCATACGCACTGAAATAGCGAAGAAAATATTCAAAAGCAATAACAATGCTGTCTTAATTCTTCTAATTTTTTTCTCCAATGTGAAAACTAATATTTCAGTCTGGATTCAGTGCATATCACGATAATTTTGAGAAGTGCTCAAATCGCTGAGCACCTGCATAGTAAACACAGCTGGCCTGTTAATCTATAATTTATGACGAATGAAACATAACTAGCTATGCTCTCTATCCATGATGTGGGGCTGCATTCTAGATTTTTATCACCCACTTATTGTTACAAGCAGTACCTCATAAACAGTCACTACTAGTGATAACCAAAGAATTTTCATTATTCTACAGATTGCGTTATTGAATAAGGTCACCAATGCACATCTGCCTGTATATGGAGTGATAGTATAATCACATGTATGTTTTTCAGTTTTGAAACAGCCCTTTGAGAGAAAATTCAGTAGTATCCAGCAACATATCCTTGAACAGTATTACATAAATTCTTTCAAAAGGTAATATTTTATGTAACAATCATTCTCCTATGTAGTCCATCACTACATCTAGTTACGTAAATACCCAAAAGAATATACTGATCACGCTGATGTTAATTTTTAATTCCAATTTTACATTTGTATATTCTTATTTTCAAAAAGTGGAGTATGTCACCTGTCTCTGCACTACATTTTCCCCATAACTAAGGGAATAAGTAGGGTTTGCTTGTTTCCACGTAAAACTTCTAGAAATAACTGAAAATGTGGTGATACTTCAAACTCCGGCCCGCGCTCCGCGATTTACAAGTCAGCGCGGACGTGCTGTCATCTTTTGCGCGCTATGAAAGAGGATGCGCGTCAGAACCTCGTTTAGTGACTATCTTGTCTGGACAAATAAAAGCACCCTTGGGAAAGCATATTGTGACCCTACTCCGAAACATTTATTACGGCGGAGAAGGTTTGTTTCTTCGTGAATGGGAAGATCTAAATTTGGAAAAAATAAATCAATCGATTATGTGACTATAAGATCAATATGTGCAAGGAAAGAACTGTCTGACGACTCTTCCGTTTGGAGCAGTCATGCCAAGAATTGATACAATTGGCCAAAAATCTACAAGGTTTCATGCAAATATCTTACGTAACTACAGAGGAAAACGGTTCGTCAACCGGGTCCCCCGTGACATCCTCATACACTGATAGTATATCCGTTACAACTGTTTCGTTTCATCACATGTTCGACACGCATTTTTAAGGAATACTACAATTTAATTATTTTTATCTGCTATCAAATCGGCTTCGCCGTTTCGGCGCGGCCCAGTGAGATAACGAATAGAAGGAACCCAAGACTTATTCTAGACACTTGTGGCGAAGTTGGCATTGAATTTGGCGAAATGTCCATGGATTTCGCATTAGGCATATGTCTCAGCTGCAAACGTTTGTTCCCGAGTGCCTCAGAAACGAGATTGACGCTCTGATGTTTATTTATTTTATTACTACATGAGAGATACTACAAATTGTATGAGGAATGTAAAAACTACGGCAAAAGTCATGTAAATATTGCTCTTCTTTATCTGTTTCTCTTGGATCATCGTTCTAAATCATAAAAGTTTTACTGTCACTAGAACGTGTTGAGGTTATCATCAAACGTCAACCCGTTTGATGCCCGGAGCTCGGAGTTTGCACTTACATACAGCGCCAATTCGTGGAACCAAAGCTGGTTTATGTTGTCATATCTGCGTTCTCCGAAAGAAATATCGCTTGAAAACCCGAACATTTTCAACTACTTTCAGGATCATCAGTAGTTTTCTGACGTTTGAGAGTAAGCGAGGAGCAAGCCATCGTTGCACGATATATGAAGACAAACGGTCAGAGATGGATAATTTAAAAACATTTATTTACAATTAAAATAAGTGCAATAAAATGACCACATGAGATCTTTCGATTACCGCTTTGGCGTCATCATCAGATGTTTGACAAAGAGTGGCACGGAGACCGGCATTAAATAAAGTAAATACGTAACATGTGACCAGTACAATCACATAGAGTGATTTACATAAAGAGTCATATATTCATAACATTCAGAACTGTTTTTTCCCTGAGGGATCAGTGATCTCCAAGTTTGGGATACATAACTAGCAAATTATCATTACAGGAAACGGTAGTGTTAGCTATAATATGTAAACTTTCGCACAAAAGTAAATAATTATTATTATTAGGTGTTTGATTTATAAATTCCCGCTGTTGCCCAATAGAGCGCAGCAGTAGTGTGCTGTGACCCGGTCCACACGTGACCTCTCTGCCATACGCCCGTACCGTCCGTAGTCTGGGCGAAGCAGTGTGTGACACGCGATGGGAGGTCACAGAACACGAGTTTTTATCGCATTCACGATGTCGAGTTTCGTACCAAAAAAGGAGCATTTGCAGGAAGCATTACTCTTCTGCTTTCATCTCAAGAAATCTGCAGCGGAAAATCGTCGTTTTCTAGTGCAGGCCTATGCGGAACATGCCCTATCGGAAACAGCCTGCAGAGAGTGGTTCCGACTCTTCAAAGCCAAAGAACATGACGTGAAGGACAAAGAGCGCCCTGGGCAGCCAAAAAAGATCGAAGATGGCGCATTGCAGGCCTTAGTGGACGAGTATTCATGTCAGACGCTCCACGAGTTGTCTGAAACACTACGGGTCGATGAGTCAATGGTTAGCAAATGTTTAAAAGCAACGGAAATGATCCAAAAGCTCGGAAACTGGATCCCACATGACATGGTTATTCTTCTACACGACAAAGCTAAACCTCATGTCGCCAAATCCGTGAAGGAACTTTTGGAAGCACTTGGCTGGGACTTCTTACACCACCCGCCTTATTCCCCGGATATTGCTCCCTCGGACTTCCGTTTGTACCGGTCGCTACAACTTGGCTTGTCAGAGCAGCACTTCCTTTCTGTTGCGGATATCCAAAAAATGGCTTGATGAAGGGTTCGCCTCGAAAGAACCTGCACTTTTATACCGCGCAATCCATTTGTTACCCCAACGGTGGGAAAAGGTCGTAGCTGCCAACGGACACTACTTTGAAGAGACTATCCTGTACTGTTCTGTGGGAACACACAGGTGTTTGTGTGCCAAAAAACAGCGGGAATTAATTCAAGCACCTAATAGATTTTCTTTGCAGAATAGCTGTTTCCTTCCATTGTGGATAATGCTCTCCTTCCTGTACACAACAGGCTAGAGCCGTAGGTAACTTACCATTTTTGAGATCATACTTGTGCTCATTTATTCTGCTCTTTAATGTCCTCTTGGTGGAACTAATATATAATTTTTTGGTTTGCGATGGGTCATGGGGAAACAGAGCAATGGAATGAATTCCGTGTATGTTTTTAACACTCACCTTGTCACGATCACTCCTGATCAGTTGTAAGAGATTAAAAGTCTTTGAGCCAAAATCAGTGCCATGACGTCTGCACAGGTTCTTTAACAGCGGGGTTAAACTTGGGTGGTAGTCGAGTGAACCTACGTACCTCCTTTGTGGGGTATTACGAATTAAGGAGCATTCTCGTGAAAACAGGTTTTTACTGTAGAGTCTGTCTACAGCAGTTTTATTGAAACCAAAACAAGGAGGCCCGTTCTTTGATCTTTAAAAGTTCAGAACATATGAGAGCGTCATTACAGCAGTGGGTTATTGCCCGTCTAACCATAAACGAAATTGAATCTACCTTATAGTTATTCGGGGAAAAGAGTCCTCAGTTATCATCGTAGGCGAAAACGTTTGTTTTCGATAAAGTGTAAAGTTGATTTGATGGGTGACAGGATTGCTTATTAAGCTAAAATCCAGATATGTGGTGTAGTTTTCTTCACACTCCACTGTAAAGGATATGGTGGGATATTGTTGTGGAGTTTAAAGAAAACTACACCTTGCCATATCTGGATTTTAGCTTAATAATGAATCCGGTCACCCATCAACTCAGCTTTACAGTTTATCGAAAACCAACCTCTTCGCCTTGGCCTACGATGATACCTAAGGACTCTTTTCACCCGAATAACTATGAGTTAGCCTCAATTTCGTTTATGGTTAGACGGGCAATAATTCATTGCTCGAATGACGCGCTCAGATGTTCTGAACTTTTAAAGATCAAAGAACTGGCCTCCTTGTTTGGTTTTAATAACACTACTGTAGACAGACTCTACAGTAAAAATCTGTTCTCACGGGAATGCTCCTTAATTCGTGATACCCCGCAAAGGAGGTACGTAGGTTCAATCGACTACCACCCAAGTTTAACTCCGGTATTAAAGAACCTGTGCGCCGCCCCGGTGGCGCAGTGGTCTAAGCGATGTCCTCTGATCATTCGTCCGAAAGGGGTCCGGGTTCGAATCCCGGTCAGGCATGGATGTTGTGTTTGTCTTACGGCACTGGCTCTCTCCCTTCCCTGGAACCAGTGCCCCTAAATTAGGGACGGGCGACTGCTTATAGCCCATTGAGTTGCTCACGGTAGTCGTTAAACCTCCAATAAAAAAAAGAAAACCCTGTGCAGACGTCATGACATTGATTTTGTCTCAAAGACTTTTAATCTCTTACATCTGATCAGGAGTGATCGTGACAAGGTGAATGTGGAAAACATGCATGGAATTTATTCCAGTCTTCTATTTCCCCATGACCCATCGCAAACCAAAAAACTATATATCGATTCCACCAGGAGAACATTAAAGACCAGAATAAACGAACACAAGTATGATCTCAAGAATGGTAAGTTAACTACGGTTCTAGCAAAATGTGTTCAGGAAGGACCCCATTATCCATAATGGAAGGAAGCAGCTATTCTGCAAAGAACATCTAATAATAATTATTTACTTTTAATAATAATTATTTACTTTTGTGCGAAAGTTTACATATTATAGCTAACACTACCTTTTGCTGTAATGATAATTTGCCCAGTTATGTACCACAAACTTGAAGATCACTGATCCCTCATGGTCAAAACTCAGTTCTGGATGTTACGCACAGATAACTCTTTATGTAAATCACTCTATGCAATGGCACTAGTCACATGTTACGTATTTACTTTATTTAATTCCTGTCTCCTTTCCGCTGTATGTCAAACATCTGATGATGACGCCAAAGTGGTAGTCGAAAGATCTCATGTGATCATTTTATTTCATTTATTTTAATTGAAAGTAAATGTTTTTAAATTATCCATCGCTGACCGTTTGTCTTCACATATCGGGCAACGATGGCTCGCTCCTCATTTATTTCCAAAGTATAAAATGCACGAAAATTCTTCAAGTCAAGTTTTCTGACCTTCTGCCAGATATATCTACAGCCTTGTCCCCACCGTTTGAGGGTGGAGCACTGCTACGTTTAATAACTCGCATGTCGATCAGTACGGGAAGTAACATTTCAGAAAACTGCATAATTTAACTACCCTTTTTAAAAATCTGGTCAATTTTACTGCGGTAACAAAGCCAGTATAGTACGATGTCGCTCTTCTACTGCAAAACACAATTGAGAAATACCACTCCTTCTATTAACCAATGGACATCTTTGTTTATTGTCACCAGACCAGTAGCTCTCTTGCACTGCTAAGGTGCATGAGAAGGCTTAGTTTGACAATGATTTTCCTTCAGTGATCTTCCAGTTTAATGATGCGGAACTTTAGATATTTGTTCGCAGAAGTTTCTGTGACAAGGTGGTGTGTGCTATATAGTACGAGGAAAATGGGGTTTTGCGTACAACAATAGGTACAACAATAACCCATCCAAAACGGGTTTTCGGGCCCGCTAAAAGGGAAAGAAATATACTGAATCGTTGTTCCGCTCCTGCCGGCACCGAAAGTAAATAGAAACCTACAGTTTCTTGGAGCTTCTTGCTGTTTACTTCCTTTTTTTTAGTTTAACCAAGTTATAATGAATAAAGTTCTCCGCTGGACGTGTAGTGCAGGGAAGTTTACGTTAAGTCACGTTAGGGTTATTGGAAGGTTACTTGACGTAGCTAAAGTGTACCTAATCTTCAAAGTGCTAGAGTTTGTTTAGGTAAGACTCGTACGTGCGATAAATTCATTGAATATGGAACTTCTTTTTACTCAGCGTTCCTCATTATCTTGACTATCAGTACTATAACTTCGGTTTTAGTACATTAGTACCTTGGAGGCTCCTTATTAGAGCGGTAAACACAATATACCCTGGACTTAATGGAGACACTTAATGAAAGAGACTTAACGGCCACACAGAGGTCTGACAATAATATGAACTGAGAAAACGTACTCACTTTAACCTTTTATTGGAGAACTCCTGGTATTATCAAACACACTCTTGGCAAATCACACTACTACTGAATATCCGAACTTTCGTAGAATCGCATAACAATAATTAAGAAGAACCTATCACATAAAACGAAGCTCACTTGGTATATTTGAGCGCGCCTATATATACTGCATACCACCACGTCATGACTTACACTCGTTGCCACATATCATTCAGCGGGAGAAATAACATCTCGTTAAGTGAGAAGATAATTTGCATAGGAAAATAAAATAACAAGAGATAGTAAAATCAAAAGGAAACTGAATCTACAGTATACGTTACATCATCTCCCCCTTAATTTTATTTTTTCGAAAAACCTATCAAATTTTGAGTGTAGTCTTACATTTCGCTAACTGACGTTTATCGTCCTACTTTTTTTTTTGGTGGCAGCGGTATTTACAACATCAAACTTGGCATAACAAATTCAGTAAACCTGTGTCCGCAGCAATTGTCGTCTGTGAAGCAGGAAACACTTTTTATACTTGAACAGAACAAACCTGCATCGGCATACCTTATTTTAATTCTGCCTAGCAGGAATCACTTTTTTGATTTCATATTACTTCCTCATTATATCGTTGATTACAAACCAACTGTATCAGCAGCGAAGATTGCCTGTAGCTGCCTAACAGTAACAACAATTTTCACTACTTTACCCCTAACACACACACACATATATATATATATATATATATATATATATATATACAGCCTCTCCTTGACAAATGTCAACCCCGCCTTCTCGTGGTGCATCCTGTTCCCACTAAAGGGGCTCTGACGACCGCCAATAGCGGTATAACTATACCATCGGGATCAGAGGAAATGCTATCCCACACTCACCAACCCGCTTGGCCAGCGTGGTGAGTTATGGCCAAACACCTCCAAAATGACTCCACAACTGAAATCTTGGCCCTCAGTCTCCGGCAGCTGGAATGTACCTGGCCAAGGCAGCGGCCAGTGCGACATGAAGGCAGAGGGTGCTAAGAATCCCCGGAGGACCGGACTAGGCTGCCATTTGATGCTGACCTTGGCTACCTATAACGGACGCTCCCTATCTTCTGATTCAAGGCTTCTTGAATTGGAAGAGGAACTACAAAGGATCAAGTGGGACATCGTCGGGCTAAGTGAGGTAAGGAGAAAAGGAGAAGATCTCATTGAACTGAAAAGTGGACATCTCTTCTATTATCGTGGGACAGATACTGGCAGAACTAGTGGTGTTGGATTTATAATAAACAAGAAACTGAAGGATAAAGTGGTAGAAGTTGAAAGTTCCTCTGACAGAGCTGCACGACTCGTTATCCAACTATCGAGAAGATACCAGGCTCAGATTATTCAAACTTATGCACCCACCACAAGTCATCCTGAAGAAGAAATTGAAGAATTTTATGAGGAAATTCGTCATCTAAATAATAAAGGTAAGCAGCACTTGAAGATAATTATGGGAGATTTCAATGCAAAAATAGGGCAACGGCAACAGAATGAAACTTCTGTAGGTAAATTCGGTCACGGCAACAGAAACCAGCGTGGAAATACTCTCGTTGAGTTTGCAGAGGCAGAAGGATTTTTCATCTTGAACTCCTTTTTCAAGAAAAAGCCACACAGGAAATGGACATGGAGACATCCAATTGGGACGACAAGTGAAATTGATTTTATTATGTGTAACAAAAAATTCGTCATCGAAGACTGCAGTGTGCTGAACAAGTTCAACACAGGTAGTGACCATAGATTGGTGAGATGTAAGATGCACCTCAACACTAAACTGGAACGTGGCAAGCTCATAAGACAAACAAAATGTATTGACATAACCAACCTTAAAAAACACCATAATACTTTCAAGTTGGAACTGAAGAACAGATTCTCTGCTTTAGAAGGCCTAACATCGGAAGAAGTGGATATTTCGGAAGTTAACAGAAAAGTAACCAAAGCTCTAATGGAAACAGCAACAAAATTAGCTGGGTCTAAGAACAAGTTGCATGTGAACAAATTATCAGGAAAAACCAAAATATTGATGCAAAAAAGAAGAGAGATGAGGACAACTAAAGAAGATGTGACTTCCAAAGTGGAATATATAGAGCTATGCAAGACAACACGAAAAAGTATCACTGAAGACGTAAGGAAATTCAACTGTGAGCTAGTAAGGAAAGCAATTGAAAACAACCAAAGCCTTAAGATAGCAAAGGGACATCTCAGTAAGGGAAGAAAACAGATTATGGCTCTGAGAAAAGAAGATGGTTCTATAACAAGAAATAGAGGCGAAATTTTGACAAGAGTGAAAGATTTCTACTCCAAATTATATGAAAGGGATGATACATGTACTCCAGACATCATGAAAGGTACCAGAGTTATTCCAGTCCTCCCAGCAGAAGTTGCTCATGCAATCAAGAACATGAAGCTGGGGAAAGCTCCAGGAGAAGATGGAATTACTATAGACATCATACAAGAAGCAAGTGGAGAAATTGAAACAGTACTCGCCCAAATTTTCACTCGATGCCTTAATGAAGGGAAGATTCCTGAGGATTGGAACAATGCTACAATGATCCTGCTACATAAAAAAGGTGACATTGAGGATCTCAGGAACTACAGACCTATCAGCCTCCTATCAGTGGTTTATAAAATCTTCACTAAAGTTCTATCACACCGCTTGAAGGTAACACTGGACATGGCTCAACCGAGAGAACAAGCTGGATTCAGGAGTGGCTACAGCACAATAGATCATATCCACGTACTGAGAGAACTAATTGAAAGAGCGAGGGAATATGAACTTCCATTGTGCATGGCTTTTATCGATTATGAAAAAGCCTTTGATTCGGTGAAAAAATCAGCAGTTACCACGGCTCTTAAATCCTGCGGTATTGAAGATGCATACATTAATATTATTAATAACATCTATGAAAATGCAAGTGCAAAGATTCGGCTGTTTGAAAATACAACACACATAAAAATTGGAAAGGGAGTGAGACAAGGTGACACCATATCTCCGAAGCTCTTTAATGCCACATTGGAAAATGTCTTTCAATCACTGAACTGGGAAAACAAAGGGATAAAGATTAATGGAGATTATCTAACCCACCTTCGTTTTGCTGATGACGTAGTCATTTTTGCAACTACCCCATCAGAGCTGCAGAGTATGATCCAGGAACTTGCTGACAAGAGTAAAGAAGTGGGATTAAAAATGAACTTTCAGAAGACAAAAGTGATGTTCAATGCTTTTACAAGAAATGAAGATTTATCGATTGATGGAGAAAAACTGGAGATAACAGATACGTATGTTTATCTTGGACAGCAGATATCAAGTGAGGGTCACATTGATGAAGAAATTAATCGGCGTACAAAACTTGCCTGGAGAGCTTTTGGAAGAAACAGCATAATTTTCAAGAGCAATATGCCATTATGTCTTAAAAGAAAAGTGTTTGATCAATGCATCCTTCCAGTGCTTACGTATGGTGCAGAGACGTGGACCTTAACTAAAAGAGACATACAAAGGCTGCAGACAACTCAAAGAAGTATGGAGAGGTGCATGCTTGGTATAACCAGGAGAGATAAGAAGAGGAACTCGTGGATCCGAAAAATGACGAGAGTGGAAGACATCATGATCAGAGTTAAATCCCTGAAATGGCAATGGGCTGGACATACTGCCAGAAGGACAGACCATAGATGGACAGCCGAAATTTTAGATTGGATTCCAAGGGACAGGAAAAGACCCAGAAAAAGACCACATGGGAGATGGGTGGATGAAATTCGTAAATATGCGGGAGTGACATGGAGGAGACTGGCACAAGTTAGACCGTTGTGGAGGAAACTTGGGGAGACCTTCGTCCAGCAGTGGATTGATAATGGTTGACAATGATGATGATGATGATATATATATATATATATAAATTGTATTAGTAGACGGACATAGAAGATATATATAAAAAAAACCACATATATACACAAAAAGAATGCATAGGCCCACACGAAAAAAAAAAAAAAAATTCTGACACGCCAACTGGTCGTGCAGGAAAAACAACAGAATGAGAAAATAACCTGTCCACGAGAACTTACTTATCTCGAGGACGCATAAAAACTTTAGTACGATAACGTTTTCCAGGCCTAATCGGACTGGTAAATTTAGGTGGCGTCGATCTTTTCTGAGACTTGAATGGATCTGGAACATCTGTAGTCTGTCGGTCAAGAAATCCCTGCGGCTGACAGGAACTGTCAGGAGCGGCTGCAGTCTATCGGTCAGGAACGGCTGAAGGCTGTCGGTCAGGAAATCCCTGCGTCTGACAGGAACGGTCAGAAACGGCTGAAGTCCGTCAGTCAGGAACGGCTGAAGTCCGTCAGTCAGGAACGACTGAAGTCCATCAGTCAGGAACGGCTGAAGTCGGTCGGTCAGGAAATCCCTGCGTCTGACAGGAACGGGCTCCCCCAGGCTTTCAATATGTTGTCCCTTTGTGCTGGGGCCCGTGTTGTCCTTCCAGCATTCTTTTGAAGGGACGTGGCTCCGGCGACATCGCTTGTTATCGCTTTCTGCCTCTTGGCACGACAGTTGAAGCAGGCATCGGCCCTGTTTGCCCTGAGCGTAAGCTCCAGGGGCGAAACCTGGGCGGATGCAAGGATCTCTGCCTTCGTCGCTGTTGCGGCGAAGCAGATTGGGGAGACAAGTTGCGTTTTTGACCAGCTTTTGGTGTTGCTGGACGGTTTGTAATTTGTGTCTGACGTTTAGGAATCGTCAAACTACTGTCTATATCTGATAAATCAGAAATATGTGATGACTCTGAAACGCTCCTGTAAGTCACTGGTCGTGCAGGGCGATGTTTATTTCTGCCTATAGGAATACTCTCTGACGAGGTATTCAAGGAAGTAGGAGCTTGTGTTGGTGCAGAGTTATTAGGCAATGGTGCAGCAAAAGTCTCGGCAATGGTTGGAGGGAAGAGAATGATACTAGAATTTGAAGAACTTGATTCGAGCCTTCGTCTTATGGTAAAATCAGGTTGCGTTCTTGGAAACCAGTCTTGTGGAGGAGGGTGAAGAAAAAATCACTGGAGATTCTTCAAAAAGGTTTTTCGGTTCGTCCAAAATTTCTGGAGGTTGATCGTGTGATATAGACTCTTGAGTCTGTGGAACAGAAGGTTGAGTAGGGTTGATTATAAAATCTATATTTCGTTCATGATACTTGCGACACTGAGCAACGTGTACGTATTGAAATTGATTGTCAGGTTTTTCAAGGATAATGTTATTTTCATACACATTTACCACCCGATATGGACCTTCGTAGTTGGGTGCAAGTTTTTTTACTAAAGTATGAGAAACAGAAGACTGGAAGTGTGTCTCCACGAGAGTTAGATCTCCAACGACAAGATCTGGTTCCCTACGCCTAGTATTATAGTATCTTGCTTGAGCCGCTTGTGCTCCTATCATTGCAACACGAACTTTCTCTGCCGTGATTCGTACTGATTGCGGAGTTGGTCGCTGGTTTAGTTAGTCGATAATCCCCGTTAAGTTTTCAAAAGGGGTCTGAATTTTTCGACCCAAAAAAAGTTCTGCGGGAGTAAATTTAGTAGATTCGTGAACAGACGAGCGGAGGGCGAACGAAAAAAGCTCAAGATGTTCGTCCCACCGCTCGTGATGATCCATGACAAATGTAGCAATCATTTTAACTAGCGAGCGGTTTACCCGTTCCGCGGGATTACTCTGGGGATGATATGGGGAAATGAATTTATGCTTTATGTGTAGTCTCGCACACATTCTTTCAAAAATGTCAGAAATAAATTGGGGACCATTATCCGAAACTACTTGATTAGGTGCACCATATCTAGAGAATACTTCATTAATTAATACATTACAAATAACTTCCGCCGTAGCGGCTTTAATGGGAAAAACTTCGACCCATTTAGAGAAATAAACCAGTTAATATTAAAACGTAACGAGCTTTGTTTTTAACAGATAAAGGATAAGTTCGCAATAAATCTATTGAAATAATGTCAAAAACATGAGAACTTGAACTAGATTTCAAGTGACCTGCCGGTCTTACATTACGGTAATTATAAATCTGACACAAGTGACATTACTGAACGTATGCGAGCACACTTTGGCACATGCCAGGCCAATAGGCAACATCCCGCAATTTACAACGGGTCTTGCGAATACCTAAATGGCTTGCAATAGGTTTGTCATGAAATTCGTTTAAAAGGGCCATTCTAAGGGTTCGCGGAATACATGGGCGAAACTCTGCCTTAGTATTCCTAGATTTCGTATAGAAAAGAAGACCCTCTATGACTTCAAAATGCTGTGACCTCCCAGCCAGAGAAGGGTCACTTTGTAATGGTCAATCCGCAAGCAAAAAATTATAGATATCCCCAAAATCTGGATCATTTACTAATTCTGCCATTATCTGCTCTCTGGATGTTATATCAGCTATTAGAAGTAAAGGCTGACATCCAGGAGTAGTTTCTGTGGGAACCCCACTAATCGGGACGCGAGACAATGCATCCGGTAATTGATTCTTATGACCTGGCTGGTACGAAATTTTGATATTGCTCTCTTGTAACTTAACAGCCCACTTCATAAGTGTTTGAGAGAGGTGCTTAGCAGAATTCAAATACTGAAGGGCAGAATGATCCGTAATTATATTAACTGTCAATTCGTTGAGATAACATTGGAATTTGTCAAGAGCATACACTACAGCAAGACATTCGCGTTCCGTAGCTGAATAATTGCCTTCAGCTTTGGCTAATTATGGGACGCAAAAGCTATTGGATGCCCAGCTTGTGACAAAACGCAACCAAGACCAACTCCGGATGCGTCAGTGTAAATATCAAATTCCTTAGTATGATCTGGGAAAGCTAATACAGGAAGCTGAGTCAACGCAGAATTTAGTGCTTCAAACGCAGCGTTAGCCTCAGGTGTCCAAACAAACTTCTTGTATTTACGTTTCAAAGCATACAATGGCTCACAGATTGTAGCATAAGCGGGGACGAACTGCTGATACCATCCGGTCATTCCCAGAAAGCGTGATAGTTCTTTGGCTGTTTGTGGCCGTGGAAAGTCAACAATAAGCCTGATTTTTTCATCATCCGTAAAGAAGCCGTGGGGAGTGATTTTTAACCACAGATATAGAATCTTGTCTCTCGCTATCTATCATTTACTAAGTTTTAACGTCAAGCCAGCATTGTATATGAGTTGGAACACCTGTTTGAGCAGAGAAAGGTGCTCGTCAAAAGTCTCGGATGTAATAATAATGTCATCCAAATATACATGCACATGGGGACCTAGAAGAGGTCTGAGAACCGTATCCTTAAGCTTTTGGAAAGTAGCAGGTGCAGAGGCTAGTCCAAAGGGCATACGCAGGTATTCATAAGCCCCAAAAGGAGTTACAAAGCCTGTTTTATCAACGGAGTCTGGATGTACCGCAACCTGCCAATATCCACTCGCCAAATCCAAGGTTGACATCCATTTAGTTGACGATAGGTCATGCAAAATATGCGACATGACAGGTAGTGGATAATTTATCGCTTTCGTGACTTGGTTTAGCTTGCGGAAATCTGTCACGAAACGAAATTCGTTGGGTTGTTTCTTTTGAACAAGAAAAGCAGGTGCGGCCCAGGCGCTTGTTGATTCCCTTATTATGCCCTGTTTAATCATCTCGGAAATTTGACGTTGCATTTCCTGTTTTTTATGGGGAGCACAAGGGTAATGTTTCGTCGCTATCGGTTTCGAACCATCAGTGTCAATGACGTGATAAACCACCTGTGTGAAACCAGGTTGGTCGGAAAATAAACCAGGTCTTTCATGCAAAAGTAGAGAAAGCTGGTTTCGTTGCCTCTCATTCAGTTGGCTACTCAGTAACAAACTCGTTATGTCTATAGGATCTGTAGGAATCACTTCGACAGGTTGCGGAAAGGAAATAACATGTTGTACGAAATTCAGGGTAACTTGAAAAGTATTGATAAAATCTATGCCCATTAGATATTTAACAGGTAGGTCGTCTATGAGCAGGAAAGAATGCGTAAAACGAGCCTTTCCCAGCCCTAGAGATAATGTGACAGTTCCTGTGATACTGAATATTTCGTTATTTGCACCTCGCAAATACTGCGTCGCAGGCTGGACGTGGATTGCAGGAAAACTTTCAGTGCAAAACCTCGTATTTAGGGCCGATATTTCAGAACCAGTGTCGAACGTTGTCTCGACAATAATATCTTCAATTTTCAATAACACATCAGGCAACTGAGGAGTTTGGACAGTCAATAATACTACTTTAGGGTTAGAATTATTGGTATCAGGAAGCAGTACCGACCCTTGGTCTACTTCCTTTGGAAGTTTAAAAGATTCCTAGTTGTATTATCATGCGGTCTGAAACCTCGGCCCTGCCGGGTATCGGGAAAGGTCTCACGCTTAGGAAAACTTCGTGAAAACTGCTGCGGGAACTCCGCATGTCTGTTGAAATTTCCATCGCTATTACTTCCTCCCTCAGCACGGGCAGAAAAATCATTATTGCCCTTAGCATAAAAATGTTCCGAATTCTGCGGATTGGAACAGGGTTGAGCATACTGTGCATTTCTACTGTACCCCGAAAATTGTTTAGAAACTAGCGGTTGGTGTACCACTCTTCTATGCGGTGGGACGTATGATGCTTGGACTTGCACCTGTGTACGCTCGCGTTGAAAGTCATTAGGCCTATTACGCCGGTGAGGATTTTCGTGATAAGCCTACCGTGGTACCCGAGCATGTTGAGTTGGACCATGTTTGCCGTGTCGCTCCTCATACGTTCGTATGAGTCGAAGGCAGTCATGAATTGTAGCAGTGTGTCGAAGCACAAGGAAATCCTGTAGAAATGGATCGAGCTGTTGCAATAGGGTGTCCAACATGTCGACATGACTGGCATGTGGATCCTATAATTTATACAAGCGTGTTGTTTCTAAAGCAAACGCAACAGGGCTATCGTTGGGTCCTTGCTTACGAGAAAAAAGTTGTTGTGCAAGGCCAGCTCCACCGAGGCCGAAAAGAAAGACTTCCAAAAATTCCGCTCGGAAATTCTCATAATGAGAATCCGGGTTCGATACTCTCCACTGCCGATACAAGGTCTTAGCGGTATCTTTCATGTAAGTGCCTGCTATTTGCACTTTGCAATCTTGAGGAATATTGTACAAGTCGAAATGATCCTCCAAATCCTAGAGAAATTTCAAGGACCCCTCCAAAACATTGAAAGTAATTGTTCCCTCATGCGGCACGAAATGTGCAAGCACTTTGCTTCCTTGAGAGGATTGAAATACCTCAGGTACGACCCGCGACTCAGAGTGATATGAAGCTGGTGAATGACGAAATTGTGAGGAATGCCTGGGTACTTGCAAATCATTGACATCAAAGTTAGACCCACATGCTTCTTGCAAATTGTCGAAAATAACCCCACCTCCACCGAAACTTGATTCAGGTTAAAATAGGGAAGTTTTCTCAGGTAATGAAGACATAGTCACTAACTGTCAACACCTCGTGTTCAAGAAATGTTCGGGCGCCAATTATAATGAATAAAGTTTTACGCCTGGAAGTGTAGTGCAAGGAAGTTTACGTTAAGTAACGTTAGGTTTATTGGAAGGTTACTTGACGTAGCTAAAGTGTACCTAATCTTCAAAGTGCTAGAGTTTGTTTAGGTAAGACTCGCACGTGCAATAAATTCATTGAATATGGAAATTCTTTTTACTCAGCGTTCCTCATTATCTTGACTATCAGTACTATAACTTCGGTTTTAGTACATTAGTACCTTGGAGGCTCCTTATTAGAGCGGTAAACACAATATACCCTGGTCTTAATGGAGACACTTAATGAAAGAGACTTAACGGCCAGACAGAGGTCTGACAATAATATGAACTGAGAAAACGTACTCACTTTAAACCTTTTATTGGAGAACTCCTGGTATTATCAAACACACTCTCGGCAAATCACACTACTACTGAATATCCGAACTTTCGTAGAATCGCATAACAATAATTAAGAAGAACCTATCACATGAAACGAAGCTCACTTGGTATAGTTGAGCGCGCCTATATATACTGCATACCACCACGTCATGACTTACACTCGTTGCCACATATCATTCAGCGGGAGAAATAACATCTCGTTAAGTAAGAAGATAATTTGCATAGGAAAATAAGATAACAAGAGATAGTAAAATCAAAAGGAAACTGAATCTAGAGTATACGTTACATCATCTCCCCCTTAATTTTTTTTTTTCGAAAAACCTATCAAATTTTGAGTGTAGTCTTACATTTCGCTGACTGACGTTTATCGTCCTACTTTTTTTTTTTTTTGGTGGCAGCGGTATTTACAACATCAAACTTGGCATAACAAATTCAGTAAACCTGTGTCCGCAGCAATTGTCGTCTGTGAAGCAGGAAACACTTTTTATACTTGAACAGAACAAACCTGCATCGGCATACCTTATTTTTATTCTGCCTAGCAGGAATCACTTTTTGATTTCATATTACTTCCTCATTATATCGTTGATTACAAACCAACTGTATCAGCAGCGAAGATTGCCTGTAGCTGCCTAACAGTAACAATTTTCACTACTTTACCCCTAACACATATATATATATATAAAAATTGGATTAGTAGACGGACATAGAAGATATATATAAAAAAAACACATATATACACAAATAGAATGCATAGGCCCACACGAAAAAAAAAAAAAATTCTGACACGCTAACTGGTCGTGCAGGAAAAACAACAGAATGAGAAAATAACTTGTCCACGAGAACTTACTTATCTCGAGGACGCATAAAAAACCCTAGTACGATAACGTTTTCCAGGCCTAATCGGACTGGTAAATTCAGGTGGCGTCGATCTTTTCTGAGACTTGAATGGATCTGGAACATCTGTAGTCTGTCGGTCAAGAAATCCCTGCGGCTGACAGGAACTGTCAGGAACGGCTGCAGTCTGTCGGTCAGGAAATCCCTGCGTCTGACAGAAACTGTCAGGAACGGCTGAAGTCTGTCGGTCAGGAAATCCCTGCGTCTGACAGGAACGGGCTCCCCCAGGCTTTCGATAATGTTGTCCCTTTGTGCTGGGGCCCGTGTTGTCCTACCAGCATTCTTTTGAAGGGACGTGGCTCCGGCCACATCGCTTGTTTTCGCTTTCTACGTCTTGGCATGACAGTAGAAGCAGGCATCGGCCCTGTTTGCCCTGAGCGTAAGTTCCAGGGGCGAAATCCGGGCGGATGCAAGGATCTCTGCCTTCGTCGCTGTTGCGGCGAAGCAAATTAGGGAGACAAGTTGCGTTTTCGACCGGCTTTTGGTGTTGCTGGACGGTTTGTAATTTGTGTCTGACGTTTATGAATCGTCAAACTATTGTCTATATCTGATAAATCAGAAATATGAGATGACTCTGAGTCGCTGCTGTAAGTTACTGGTCGTGCAGGGCGATGTTTATTTCTGCCTATAGGAATACTCTCTGACGAGGTATTCAAGGAAGTAGGAGCTTGTGTTGGTGCAGAGTTATTAGGGAATGGTGCAGCAAAAGTCTCGGCAATGGTTGGAGGGAAGAAAATGATACTAAAATTTGAAGAACTTGATTCGAGCCTTCGTCTTATGGTAGAATCAGGTTGCGTTCTTGGAAACCAGTCTTGTGGAGTGGAGGGTGAAGAAAAAATCACTGGAAATTCTTCGAAAAGGTTTGTCGGTTCGTCCAAAATTTCTGGAGGTTGATCGTGTGATATAGACTCTTGAGTCTGTGGAACAGAAGGTTGAGTAGGGTTGATTATAAAATCTATATTTCGTTCATGATACTTGCGACACTGGGCAACGTGTACGTATTGAAATTGATTGTCAGGCTTTTCAAGGATATTGTTATTTTCATACACATTTGCCACCTGATATGGACCGTCGTAGCTGGGTGCAAGTTTTTTACTAAAGTATGAGAAACAGAAGACTGGAAGTGTGTCTCCACGAGAGTTAGATCTCCAACGACAAGATCTGGTTCCCTACGCCTAGTATTATAGTATCTTGCTTGAGCCTCTTGTGCTCCTATCATTGCAACACGAACTTTCTCTGCCGTGATTCGTACTGATTGCGGAGTTGGTCGCTGGTTTAGTTCTTTGATAATCGCCGTTAAATTATTAAAAGGGGTCTTAATTTTTCTACCCAAAAAAAGTTCTGCGGGAGTAAATTTAGTAGATTCGTGAACAGACGAGCGGAGGGCGAACGAAAAAAGCTCAAGATGTTCGTCCCACCGCTCGTGATAATCCATGACAAATGTAGCAATCATTTTAACTAGCGTGCGAGTTAACTCGTTCTGCGGGATTACTCTGAGGATGATATGGGGAAATGAATTTATGCTTTATGTGTAGTCTCGCACACATTCTTTCAAAAATGTCAGAAATAAATTGGGGACCATTATCCGAAACTACTTGATTAGGTGCACCATATCTAGAGAATACTTCATTAATTAATACATTACAAATAACTTCCGCCGTAGCGGCTTTAATGGGAAAAACTTCGACCCATTTAGAGAAATTATCAGTTAATACTAAAACGTAACGAGCTTTGTTTTTAACAGATAAAGGATAAGGTCCCAATAAATCTATTGAAATAATGTCAAAAACATGAGAACTTGAACTAGATTTCAAGTGACCGGCCGCTCTTACATTACGGTAATTATAAATCTGACACAAGTGACATTATTGAACGTATGCGAGCACACTTTGGCACATGCCAGGCCAATAGGCAACATCCCGCAATTTACAGCGGGTCTTGCGAATACCTAAATGGCCTGCAATAGGTTTGTCATGAAATTCGTTTAAAAGGGCCATTCTAAGGGTTCGCGGAATACATGGGCGAAACTCTGCCCTAGTAGTCCTAGATTTCGTATAGTAAAGAAGACCCTCTATGACTTCAAAATGCTGTGATCTCCCATCTAGAGAAGGGTCACTTTGTAGTGGTGAGCCCGCAAGCAAAAAATTATAGATATCACCAAAATCTGGATCATTTACTAATTCTGCCATTATCTGCTCTCTGGATGTTATATCAGCTATTAGAAGTAAAGGCTGACATCCAGGAGTAGTTTCTTTGGGAACCCCACTAATCGGGACGCGAGACAATGCATCCGGTAATTGATTCTTATGACATAGCTGGTACGAAATTTTGATATTGCTCTCTTGTAACTTAAGAGCGCACTTCACAAGTCTTTGAGAGAGGTGCTTAGCAGAATTCAAATACTGAAGGGCAGAATGATCCGTAATTATATTAACTGTCAATTTGTTGAGATAACATTGGAATTTGTCAAGAGCATACACTACAGCAAGACATTCGCGTTCCGTAGCTGAATAATTGCGTTCAGCTTTGGCTAAAGTACGGGAAGCAAAATCTATTGGATGCCCAGCTTGTGACAAAACGCAACCAAGACTAACTCCGGATGCGTCAGTGTAAATATCGAATTCCTTAGTATGATCTGGGAAAGCTAATACAGGAAGCTGAGTCAACGCAGAATTTAGTGCTTCAAACGCAGCGTTAGCCTCAGGTGTCCAAACAAACTTCTTGTATTTACGTTTCAAAGCATACAATGGCTCACAGATTGTAGCATAAGCGGGGACGAACTGCTGATACCATCCGGTCATTCCCAGAAAGCGTGATAGTTCTTTGGCTGTTTGTGGCCGTGGAAAGTCAACAATAGTCCTGATTTTTTCATCATCCGTAAATAAGCCGTGGGGAGTGATTTTTAACCACAGATGTACAATCTCTTCTCTCGCTATCTGGCATTTACTAGGTTTTAACGTCAAGCCAGCATTGTATATGAGTTGGAACACCTGTTTGAGCAGAGAAAGGTGCTCGTCAAAAGTCTCGGATGTAATAATAATGTCATCCAAATATACATGCGCATGGGGACCTAGAACAGGTCTGAGAACCGTATCCATAAGCTTTTGGAAAGGAGCAGGTGCAGAGGCTAGTCCAAAGGGCATACGCAGGTATTCATAAGCCCCAAAAGGAGTCACAAAGCCTGTTTTATCGACGGAGTCTAGATGTACCGCAACCTGCCAATATCCACTCTCCAAATCCAAGGTTGACATCCATTTAGTTGACGGTAGGTCATGCAAAATATGCGACATGACAGGTAGTGGATAATTTATCGCTTTCGTGACTTGGTTTAGCTTGCGGAAATCTGTCACGAAACGAAATTCGTTGGGTTCTTTCTTTGGAAAAAATTTCCGAGATTTAATCATCTCGGAAATTTGACGTTGTATTTCCTGTTTTTTATGGGGAGCACAAGGGTAAGGTTTCGTCGCTATCGGTTTCGAACCATCAGTGTCAATGACGTGATAAACCACCGGTGTGAAACCAGGTTGGTCGGAAAATAAACCAGGTCTTTCATGCAAAAGTAGAGAAAGCTGGTTTCGTTGCCTCTCATTCAGTTGGTTACTCAGTAACAAACTCGTTATGTCTATAGGATTTGTAGGAATCACTTCGACAGGTTCCGGAAAGGAAATAACATGTTGTACAAAATTCAGGGTAACTTGAAAAGTATTGATAAAATCTATGCCCATTAGATATTTAACAGGTAGGTCGTCTATGAGCAGGAAAGAATGCGTAAAACGAGCCTTTCCCAGCCCTAGATATAATGTGACAGTTCCTGTGATACTGAATATTTCGTTATTTGCACCTCGCAAATACTGCGTCGCAGGCTGGACGTGGATTGCAGGAAAACTTTCAGTGCAAAACCTCGTATTTAGGGCCGATATTTCAGAACCAGTGTCGAACGTTGTCTCGACAATAATATCTTCAATTGTCAATAACACATCAGGCAACTGAGGAGTTTGGACAGTCAATAATACTACTTTAGGGTTAGAATTATTGGTATCAGGAAGCAGTACCGACCCTTGGTCTACTTCCTTTGGAAGTTTAAAAGATTCCTAGTTGTATTATCATGCGGTCTGAAACCTCGGCCCTGCCGGGTATCGGGAAAGGTCTCACGCTTAGGAAAACTTCGTGAAAACTGCTGCGGGAACTCCGCATGTCTGTTGAAATTTCCATCGCTATTACTTCCTCCCTCAGCACGGGCAGAAAAATCATTATTGCCCTTAGCATAAAAATGTTCCGAATTCTGCGGATTGGAACAGGGTTGAGCATACTGTGCATTTGTACTGTACCCCGAAAATTGTTTAGAAACTAGCGGTTGGTGTACCACTCTTCTATGCGGTGGGACGTATGATGCTTGGACTTGCACCTGTGTACGCTGGCGTTGAAAGTCATTAGGCCTATTACGCCGGTGAGGATTTTCGTGATAAGCCTACCGTGGTACCCGAGCATGTTCAGTTGGACCATGTTTGCCGTGTCGCTCCTCATACGTTCGTATGAGGCGAAGGCAGTCATGAATTGTAGCAGTGTGTCGAGCCACAAGGAAATCCTGTAGAAATGGATCGAGCTGTTGCAATAGGGTGTCCAACATGTCGACATGACTGGCATGTGGATCCTATAATTTATACAAGCGTGTTGTTTCTAAAGCAAACGCAACAGGGCTATCGTTGGGTCCTTGCTTACGAGAAAAAAGTTGTTGTGCAAGGCCAGCTCCACCGAGGCCGAAAGGAAAGACTTTCAAAAATTCCGCTCGGAAATTCTCATAATGAGAATCCGGGTTCGATACTCTCCACTGCCGATACCAGGTCTTAGCGGTATCTTTCAAGCAAGTGCCTGCTATTTGCACTTTGCAATCTTGAGGAATATTGTATAAGTCGAAATGATCCTCCAAATCCTTGAGAAATTTCAAGGAACCCTCCAAATCTTTGAAAGTAATTGTTCCCTTATGCGGCACGAAATGTGCAAGCATTTTGCTTCCGTGAGAGGATTGAAATACCTCAGGTACTACCCGCGACTCAGAGTGATATGAAGCTGGTGAATGACGAAATTGTGAGGAATGCCTGGGTACTTGCAAATCATTGACATCAAAGTTAGACCCACAGGCTTCTTGCAAATTGTCGAAAATAACCCCACCTCCATCGAAACTTGATTCAGGTTTAAATAGGGAAGTTTTCTCAGGTAATGAAGACATAGTAACTAATTGTCAACACCTCGTATTCAAGAAATGTTCGGGCGCCAATTATAATGGATAAAGTTTTACGCCTGGAAGTGTAGTGCAAGGAAGTTTACGTTAAGTAACGTTAGGGTTATTGGAAGGTTACTTGACGTAGCTAAAGTGTACCTAATCTTCAAAGTGCTAGAGTTTGTTTAGGTAAGACTCGTACGTGCGATAAATTCATTGAATATGGAACTTCTTTTTACTCAGCGTTCCTCATTATCTTGACTATCAGTACTATAACTTCGGTTTTAGTACATTAGTACCTTGGAGGCTCCTTATTAGAGCGGTAAACACCATATACCCTGGACTTAATGGAGACACTTAATGAAAGAGACTTAACGGCCAGACAGAGATCTGACAATAACATGAACTTAGAAAACGTACTCACTTTAAACCTTTTATTGGAGAACTCCTGGTATTATCAAACACCCTCTCAACAAATCACACTACTACTGAATACCCGAACATTCGTAGTATCGCATAACAATAATTAAGAAGAACCTATCACATAAAACGAAGCTCACTTGGTATAGTTCAGCGCGCCTATATATACTGCATACCACCACGTCATGACTTACACTCGTTGCCACATATCATTCAGCGGGAGAAATAACATCTCGTTAAGTGAGAAGATAATTTGCATTGGAAAATAAAATAACAAGAGATAGTAAAATCAAAAGGAAACGGAATCTAGAGTATACGTTACAATGTACTGAAGTAAAATTTTGCAATAAGATGAACTTATAACTTGTGAATTCGGAAGCTAAGTTATAAGGTTTGTAGTTACAAGATTTAAATACTAATGGGAAATCTGAACTACGCTGTTTACATATTGAAAACTGTCGAATTAGGCAAACAAATCACCAGAGCCGGATTAACGGTGACAAAAATACTCTACGACAAAAATACACTACTGCGTAAAAGAAGTACTTCAAAAAGTATCTAGTAAATCGTCCATTCGTCTAAAAGAGATCCGGGTTAAAATCCCGCGTGGCATGGATGTGGTGGTTGTCTTACGTCAGTGGCTCTCTCCTTTCCCTGGAACCAGTAGTCCTAAATAACAGATGGGCGATTGCTTATAGCCTATCGAGTTGTTCACGGTGGTCTTTACACCCACAATCAAAAACAAAACAAAATATTTTCTTATGTTATTGACGCTTTTCTAAGTCATAACTGCTTTTGGTTCGGCGATGACTTCTTGGAGAAAATCAACAGTGTAACACCTGAGTTAACCCAGAATAGTTTCTGTAATAAAAAGTATGACAATTCCCCTGCACACGGGAATTGAAATGCCTAACATCGATGATTAAAGAAGTAGAAGAGCAATCAAAATTCATTTTCCATCGGAACTTATGAAATGTGGGCAGCTATCAACGGAGTATGAATTTAATACTTTAATCCAAAGACATGAAAAGCATCGTAACTGCACATAATGAAAGCAATGCCTCATTCACGTCTACTGAAGCAATTTCTAGCAGAATTAATTAATATAAGTCACTTTCATGAAAGATGCTAACCCGAACGATTGATTTGAATATATCTATTAAATTATTTAGATATTTTGCTTAAAATTTCTAACCTGATTGAATGTTATTTTTGCATTAAATTTTTAAGCACTTATTAGTGTATTGTTCATTAAATAATCGCAAATTTCAGAGCACAGGGTCAAGGTTTCAAACCTAACTTGTACATTTCCGTTTGATACACTACGACTGACTAAAAGGTAAGGGTACTACTATGAAAAACGTTTATCATTTGATGTTTTTATAACATTCCTATGTGCCAAAAAATGAAATTATATTTAATGAATCTGACTTTTAAGGCTGCCTACCGTTTATGAGAGAAAACCATGGGCATCGCTGGCGGCGGGGGTGGGGGGGGGGTCGGGTTGAGATATGTCTCCTCCAATATTTCTTACCCTCCATATTTATGATTTTTTAATTTCGCAAACAAAATTGCGATACCTATCAAAATTACTACAGTACATTCAGATATGCATTTATTGAATTCACTCAGTAGACGCTTTGCTGTCCCCAGTACATTTTGCAAAACCTTTTTAAGAAACAAAGAAATTGGCTATTATTACTGCACGCTTACGTCCCCCCTCTAATTTCTAATTGCCAGCGACACCCATGATGGAGGTAACGAAATGCACAGCACGTTCTGTTTCGCTTTTTTTTGTTTACGCTTTTTAAAATGGAGAAAAGGCAAATAACGTAATTTATTATACCTTTGAAACGTGCGATTTTTGACGACGAAATCGAAATTTTTCAGTCGTAGCACTTCATATCTGGCTCTTCCTGAAAAAGGATCCATAGCTTTGATTGTGGTTAGTAATTCACAAAAATAATTTTAAAACTAATGAACAGATGAATAGCCCTGAATGCTAGTTGATAGTATAGAACCATGTTTCCCAAAATATATTCGCGTTACACTTGCGTTCCCTGGGATACGAATAGATGTTCTGTGAAAAAACCGTTATTAAAAATAGGGATGTTTAATTATTTATTTATCTATTTATTTCTTTTTGAATTAAAAGTAAGCGAAGTTGAAGCATTTTTTATAATAGCTTTCCTATGATTAAATTTGTCATTTATCTTTTTTTTTCCAGATATTGATAGATTTCGTATTGAATGTAGAGCTTTGTACGTACCTTGTGCAAATGAATATGAGGCCAGGTGAATTAAAAAATCTATTATGCTAGTTACACGTAGAATGAGACAGCAAACGAGGCAATCATACATTTTTAGCGCTTCTTTTCTAAAACAAGATCGTACTGATATTATCATTTTGTCAGACGGACCGGACCCTATGTGCGTCCGTCTCTCTGTGGACACCACATTTCAGCAAAAAAAATGTTTGCATTGTGAAGCTTGAAATGGAAAAACGATGATCATTGCTTTATGGTCTCTTAAGAATTTACAGTTTCCCCACTAGCAGGCGTAAATGCAGATGATATCGAATTCAAAATAAATTTTATTCCACATATTTGCTTCTGAATATCCCATTGAAAAATAATATTTCTTCCTTTCCATGCCATTTACAGCGAAAACTATTTTGGGTACAGTTTGTTTTTAAGAAATTTGTAGATTTTCCGCTAGGGGACGTAAAGGTACTTTGCGTTTTCCCTAATATATCAGCTTCTAAACGTCCAATTACAAACATTATTCCTGCAACGGACACAGCTCCTAATGGGAAATGTTTTGCACGTATACTTTCTTATTTTTGGAAAAGAAAGATTTCGCCGTAAGGGAACGTAAATGTTTATTTCTGCACCTATGCTTCAAAATCTGAGCTTCTGGGAACTCAACTGTAGAAATTATTTCGCGGACCTATACCGCCCACCTCGGATAACCTTTTGACAATACCTCCTGCTTAAAATAGTGCATAGTTTTTCCACCAGGAGCGTAGTCGTTTATCTCATTTTTGTCAATATCTCTGCATCTAAATGTCCGATTTGAAAAATTATTTCTGTGTGGAACAGCGTTTCTGGTGAGAAATGTTTCTGATATAATTTAAAATTTTTCTTAACGCAAAAGTGTACCACTAACGGGCTTAAAAGTAATATCTGCGGGACTGAAAACATTATTGAAAAAATTATTTTTTGGTCAGATACTACTGACTATAAAAATAATTTTTCTGTATTTTCTTCAAACAATTTCGCCGTTACGGGCGCAAATGTTTTATCTGCTTTTCTAAATATCTCTGCTTCTAAACGTGCGATTTAAAAAATAATTTTAATAATGGATACCATTAACCTTATGGAACACTTTAGGTCTGTATTTGAGGTGTTTTGCAGCAAGTAGTTACGACGCTAGATGGTGTTTGTGTACCTATGTTTGCAGCTGCAATTCCGCTTCTAAATCTCCATTTAAAATTTTTGATTTTTACTATATGCCATTCGCTGCAATAAAGATGAACTCATAGATTTTCCTCAGGGAGGGAGGTGGATATCCTCTATAAATAATACACAGAAGGTTTCTCGCTAAGGATCGTAAAAGTGAAAACATTTTCCTCGCTCCCTCTGCTTCCGGGACACATATTTGTTAAGCTCTTACTCCTTAACACAGCTTTTTCCATGAAAAATATTTTTCGCCTATTTGTCAACCTTTCCATTATGCAAAGTTCTTCCTGTAGAATACGTAGAGTTATGTCATATTAACTTCTATAATACTTCTTTTAACTGTTCGATTTGAAAATCGATTTGTCTGTGCTATTCGTTGTGCTATGATAAACTGTTTGTGCACCACTTGTTAATTGTCGTGACATACTCTTCAGCCGCTGGTGGGTGTAAATAGTTGTTTCCATTTCTGGATGTTTCATCGATTGTTGAAATCCGGTTTATTGTTTTTCCTAACCGGTTCCATTGACTTCGAATAACTTTAATAGATTTTATTTGCTTCGAAAAGGATTTAAAAGATTTACAACCGAAAATTCGGTGTCATTTTTTCTTGTTAAAGATGACGTGATGTAAACGAAATAACAGAAACTTATCAGCGCGAAGGAAAGAGAGATAAGTACACGCATTTCCCTTTCTCGAGTTCTGATCAAAGCCATGATACAGAATGGTATGGAAGAAGAGAGCTGCACTAATAAATTATTCAAAAATAATCGTTTTAATGAAAACGTCATGAATTTAAGAGAGTTACTAGCTAAGTAACGATCTGAACGGTACGATATCAGCTGTCCTGGTGGTCGAATGGTATGTGGCGAGGGATTTTGGCTAATAGCTTGAGATGGATTCAAATCCCGGATGCTCCGGTATTTTAGACTGCATGTGTGCACTAAATTGCACCGTTCTGTGCGGCTGCAAATTATGCTTCATGAGATTAACACGGTAATTGGTAACTTTGTCACTAAAGGTTTGAATGAAAAAAAGAGCAATATTTATTACCAGAGAAATCTATTAGCCAACGTCAAACTGCAAGTCTCATGAAGCTATCATTTTTCAGTGTTATTGGTAGCATTTATATTTTGTTTTTATATAATTCTGTAAGTGGGTTATATATTTAATAAATAAGATGCCTTTGTTCAGAAGTATGTCTACCATAGAGATCTCCTTACCTGAGTTTGAAGCGTGAGAAGAAACCAGTGAAACCTGGATATTGAACTATTTTAAGGTGTTTGTCATATTTTTCTTTTCCTCTAAATGTTTGTTCAAAGAAATAATTTTCAGTGGTTTTACATTTCTTCAGTACATTTTCTACCGACCTGGGATTCATGTACACTAGGATTATAAATGCTTCCTAGGAACTCTGATCAATAACATTACACCAGAAAAAATAACACAGAATATATTAAAGATATTTCAATTGCGGAAAGTTATTTTAGACAAAAAGGAAATCAAAACCAGAAAGTGACAAATATTTACATGGTATAGCCGTTACATTACTTCATCGTCTCCTGTTTTCATATGCAGGTATTTCTTACTTTGAGTTGCAATTTTATGTTTCATTTTATTCCTTCTTTTCTGCAATTCTGCTGATATTGATCATTAAGAAACAGGGAATAAAATGGTTTCTTTGGCAGAAAATGTTCATTTGGCACACGCAGCCCTTCATCCAGGCAGAGATTAAGTTATTCGCAGGTTTATGTATAATTAGAATTAACAGTTCTTCATCTGGGCGAAATCTGTTTGTACGAATCTAAGGAAAACTTAGGATATTCAGAAGTCTGAGTCAAGTTATAAACATCTAAGGCTGGTGCAATTTAATATGACTATGTAAATCATGTAATGCAGCAACCTTCTTACTCGTTAACTGTACTTACAGGCAAAATAAAAATTCATCTCTCAGGCTATCTAAAGAAATTGCATTTTTGAATAATCAAGTATGAAAACGCGTTCATTTACATCAGAAGAAAATTTACAGGTAAGTGTTCTTGGCTGATATGATTTTAAAGAAAACTTATAATTCCTTTGAGTCGAATTAGTTTTTAAGTAGTCGCCTCCAGGCAAGTGCCCTGTCCTCTTGAATCACCGGAATTCTCTAAGCAAGACTTTAGTTAATTTAAAATAAGTCTTGACTCTTCCCTCTGTTAAATCAACTTTGTTTGTTTATATATATGTGAAAAGACATAAATCCAAACTAGATGTTTACTTCATAAAACAGCGAGAATCATGAAATAACTAGATTATATATGAAAACGCATCATCTGTTTTAGTGCTTTGGAAGAAAGGTACTCATGTTAATTTGTAATATACACTGACGGAAAAAAATCCCAACACCAAGAAGGGGTTGTGTTAGATAAACGACAGTTGGTAGGCGGTGAGAGTACATCTGTAAGATGACGTGTATGCAAATTTCGTGCTCGGCGCATACCTGTGGCGCTAGTAGCGCCCCTCGGAACATGCAAAGCAGGCTTGCTGTAAATACGCGCTGTAACGTTCGTGAGCGTTAGTTATCGTTGAGATTCGATGTAGTGTTTATGTTAGTCAAGAATGCCTTTAAGAAGACGAAGAAGCCATTATCAACAGCTCACGGAGTTTGAACGAGGTCGTGTAATAGGGCTGCGAGAAGGTGGATTTTCTTTCCGCAATATTGCAGAACGACTTGGCAAGAAAGTAGCCACAGTGCATGATTATTGGCAGCGGTGGTCAAGGAAAAGTACTGCCTCAAGAAGACCGGGTTCCAGCCAGCCACGTGGCACTATATAGAAGGAAGACCGCCGTGTACGGCGTATGGCGGTGGCGCATCGTACTGCGTCTGCGGCAGCAATTCGAGCTGCAGTTGCCACCACAGTGACACAACGAACTGTTACAAATCGGTTACTTGAAGGACAGCTCCGAGCCAGACGCAGTGCAGTGTGCATTCCACTTACTCCAAACCACTGCCGTTTGCGACGTCAGTGGTGTCAAGCTAGAGCTCATTGGAGGACGGAGTGGAGATCTGTTGTGTTTTCTGATGAAAGCCTGTTCTGCCTGGGTGCCAGTGATGGCCGTGTGTTGGTTAGAAGGAGGCCAGGTGAGCGCCTGCAACCAACCTGTCTGCGGCCGAGACACACTGGACCTACACCTGGAGTTATGGTCTGGGGAGCAATTTCCTATGACAGCAGGAGCACTCTCGTGATTATCCCACGCACCCTGACGGCACAGTTGTACGTCGGTCTGGTGATTCAACCTGTTGTGCTGCCATTCATGAACAGCATTACAGAGGGTGTTTTCCAACAGGATAACGCTCGCTTGCATACCGCTGTTGTAACCCAACATGCTCAACAGAGTGTCGACATGTTGTAGTGGCCTGCTAGATCACCAGATCTTTCTTCAATCGAGCACGTATGGGACATCATTGGACGACAACTACAGCGTCACCCCCAACCAGCATTAACCGTCCCTGTATTGACCGACCAAATGCAACAGGCATGGAACTCCATCCCACAAACTGACATCCAGCACCTGTACGACACAGTGCATGAACGTTTGCGTGCTTGCATTCAACATTCTGGCGGTTATACCGGTTATTAATGTACCAGCATTTCACATTTAAAATGGCTCTTCTCGCGTTTACATTAAGCTGTGATCTTGAAACCTTAATCGATTAAATATGTTCCCTATACAAATGTATTTCCCCCATTTCATTCCTCTTCAACTATTTTCTCGTGGTGTTGGGATTTTTTTTCCGTCAGTGTACAAAGTTAAATTTTTAGTACCCAGTAAACTGTTCTAAAATTAAAATTATAATAACTAATTTTTCATTCCATGACCACTGTGATTGAAGCCTGTGCTGTAATTATATAAAGCACCTACGAACAGGAGATGTTAATTTTAGGAAGAATCTTGGCATGATTGCCAAACTAGCGTCTTAGCTGGCGATGTTTCGTCCGGGACGTCGTCACTGAGTCACCTCTGAAGGATGATGTTCCTCCTACCTATACGATTCAGCAGCGCCCGCCGTCGAAGGTGACCCTGCCGACGTGATAATAATCGACGGTTTGCGAACAGGGCTATTGATACAAGTTCTGGTTTATCGCGAATCGTACCTGGCTTACCGACGAAGAGACTAACGTAGCTACGATACCAGCTGTCTTCGCGAGAGAAGAATCCCCTCCGAATCTATTTGCATGAAGCAAGAGTGTGGATGAATTAAGAAGAAAACGTATTTACTCCAGTGTAACCAAAGAATATAATTGAAGCACTTTAAAACAGGAGGAATATTTGTTTTCAAACCCTTAAGTAGATATTCCCTATTCGAAGATCTAGAAGCTAAATATTGTGTTAGCCGAGAAGTCAGTATTTATTTCACATTGAATGATCCTACATCGTCGTACAATACGGTAAGTGAATTTATTGAAATTGTAATTTCTTTCTGAAAAGGTAAAAGCGACTTCTTTCTTCGGACCTTTATGCCATTCATTGTATTTTTAATGGAAATAAACATTCTACTTGAAGTTTATGATTCTGTTCTCCCACCTCAAATGCAGCTTTGAAGGGCTTGTCGTTGGCAGTAAATGATCGAGTGCTATTCATGATATCAAAATATGAATCAATAAGTTGAAAAAATTCCAATGCTTATAAATTTCCGGTGTTATGTAGTATTCTCTTCGCTGTGGTCCACGAGAACTATATTTTTGCTGGGCTATCGTTCATTTCCTCCTACAATGAGATACTGAGGTTTCAGTTCATGGCATATTTTGATTTCACCTGAGACTTTGCTAAAAATTTCATTGATGATCTCTGCTGTTAAAATATTTCCATCCCCCATTGTGAAACCGCTGTCGATGAAGAGATTCCTCAGAAGTTTTACACAGCCAGGAAATAAAATATCTGAACAAAAGAATTATCATCAAAAAAAGATCTAAACAAAGAATTATCGGAACAAAAGAATTATCATCAAAGATAGATCTTTCCATGAAATTTCAAGTTCTCTCCACAACATATTGCATCTTCCCAAGTCAGAAACAACAGTTTTCAGTTCAATCTCAGTAGATTCCAAACCTTGAATATTTGGAAACAAAAGCAAAACTTTGTCATTTGGGAGTCAAAAAATATTGACTATTTCAATTGTGATAATAATCCTCGGATCATAACATATTGAGCTTTCTTGAAAGAGCTGAGAATTTGGTCCATTCTGTTTTTTATTTTATTTTTTATTGGAGGTTTAACGACCACCGTGAGCAACTCAATGATCTATAAGTAGTCGGGTGCATTCTTGTGTCGTAGCATAGCCTAGCGTCAATACGAATTTTGTCAAAGCTTAAAACACAAAGATTTTCAGGGGGACTTAAATTTTCACATATTTTTTCATCAACAGTAGACATCGTGCTGAATACCTGGATTACAGATAGATTTTGCCCACCAACTTTTCAAAGTGCTTGAACTCAGTAAAGGGATGCCGATTTTCTCCCACCAGAAACTATGTAATTTGGTAGAGATAGCTCTGATTACGATGCATTTCGATACATCTTCGGATGACCATTTTATCAATTGCTTCCTTTCTGTAAGAGCACTTACTTTGGCGTCCGTGAATGCATTATTGATACCTATACAACATCTTTCCATCTTGCTGTTTCTTTTTTTTATTTATTTTAACTGCTTCTCCGGTTGGCTAATTTGTTTTAACCAAACTTTTCTATATGATGTATATCTTTTTGATTTCTGCAGAGACATCTCAGTAATAGTGCATTTCTCATTCTTTGATTACTCTAGATACTTTCAAGAAACTTTCAAGATCAGATATTTTTTCCTGCAGTTGTATATTACTCTTCTTCATCTCTTCATATTTCAAATATTCTGAATTTGTGGAATTACAATCACGATCGTTCTGAATCGAATCTACTCCGCTGCTGATACGGGATATATTTGGACTTCAAGTTGTAATTCGATACAAAGCACTAACTAAAGTTTTTCTCTTCTGCCGCCTCTCATCTCTTGGTGTTATCATTTTTTGGATTTAATGCCGGAAAATAATTATTCGGTACAGCAGATGCTTTCAGAATCTTTCTTTCCAACTGAAGAAGTAAATGGTTTATCATGTGTTATTCCATTCTAAAAATCATTTCTTTGGAAATGCTCACAGCAATACTTAGGCATTCTCTACATCGACATCGTCTTGTGTTTTGCATCTGTTTATCCGTTCTCCGAGTACTTGTAGATTTTCTGAGGAGAACGACGAAAATCACATTTCCTCCTTTTTATTCCTGTACCTATTGTTGCTAGTAGCAACGGCAATCCAATATCATATATATATATATATATATATATATATATTTGATTGGAGGTTTAACGACCACCATGAGCAACGCAATGGGTTTTAAGCAGTCGACCGTCTCTAATTTACTGTCACTGGTTCCAGGGAAGGGAGAGATCCAGTGCCGTAAGACAAACACGACATCCATGCCTCACCGGGGTTCGAACCCGGACCCCTTTCGGACGAATGATCAGAGGCCATCGTTTAAACCACTGCGCCACCGGGGCGGTATAAATATAATAATAAGTAATCTCTGGCAAAAAGGAAACACTTCTTTCGGTTTCCCAAAAAAGTAAGAGATATTTAACAAAACTCGAAAAACATAAGCAACTGTCTTTCTCCACTGGCTCACAACTTAAAGCCCAGCTCTCGTTCGACAACTTAGGGACGTCACTGACGCTGCGAAACCTCCCCCGCCAGGTAACAGCGGTGCAGAGGATACTTTAAAGGTAAGGTCCAGAATAGCCCTGGCTTGTGAGTGAGACCGTTCTAGTTCTTCGCCGAAAATTTGTGGCTCCGGGGTTTGGTTATGGCTTGCTGTGGAACCATGGTGGGTGTCTCAGAGCGTGTGTGAAACATCAGTGAACCAACACATACACTCGCGGAAAGTGATAAAAAAACACCAAGAAGGAATTGGCGGACGATCATGAAATTTACATGTGTTAATGGGGTCGAGTTTACGTAGGTGTGATGTTAATTTTGGGACCAACCGGTGACCGCGTACGCCACAGCACGGCATAATATGCAAATTATCGTCGGTGGTATTTAAGGAGTACGGCGAAGTGAATGTAATCAGTCGTCGGCGTACGGACACGTGCGAAGACCCTGAAGAAGCTGCAATGCCTGGACATGGAAGACGTGTACGATTTCAACAGTTATAGGATTATGAGCGAGGTCGTCTTGTCGGACTCCGCGAGACCGGGTGGCCGTATCGTCGTATTGCGGAGCGAATTGGACGGGAAGTATAGGTGGTGGTACGGTGGGGGCGTAGATGATCCGAGGAACATTCCTACACGAGAAGACGTGGAACCGGGAGTCACAGACGGACTGATGAGCGGACCGATCGACGCATAAGAAGTGCGGCGTTGACAAGCAGAACATCCACTGCGACGCAAATCCGAGCTGCCGTTGCACCTGAGGTGACTGTGCGAACAATCCGCAACCGTCTACTGGATTCAGGACTACGTGCATGTGTTCCTCTGGCATGTGTGCTTCTGACTCCAGCCCACCGTGAGAAACGGCTGCAGTGGTGTCTGCAACGTCTGCACTGGAGAAAGCAATGACGATCTGTCGTGTTCAGCGATGAAAGCAGATTCTGTTTGTGAGCGTCCGATGGCCGTATGCGTGTTCGCAGACGCACAGGGGAGCGTCTCCACCCTTCTTGCATCCGCCAGCGACACACAGGGCCTACACTTGGTCTCCTTGTGTGGGGAGCGATCAGCTATCACTCCCGTACACAACTAGTGTTTGTACCGGGTACGTTACACAGCACCTCCTACATCAACAACATCATTCAGCCCGTTGTTGTGTCATTTGTATGGTCGGTCCATCGTGGTGTTTTCCAGCAAGATAACGCACGCCCACACACAGCACGTTTCAACGCAACATGCACTTCAGGGTGTGAGACAACTTCCATTGCCTGCACGTTCACCGGATTTGTCCCCCATTGAGCACGTGTGGGGTTTTATGGGACAACGACTAATCCGGTCTCCACGACCAGCCACGACCTTCCCCGATTTAGGCGTCCAGGTTGAGGATGCTTGGAACTCAATACCCCAAATTTACATCCAACATCTGTACGACAGACTCCATGCCAAAATTGCACAGTGTGACGCAGTTCATGGCATTTTAACCTCGTACTAACCGTGTTACATGGAAATGTTATTATTCAGTTTACCAGCAAACACATCTGTGTTTTGCCATAATGTTTTGATCACGTTATCCTCTGTATTCCGTAATTATGCTGTATAAATTTCGTTGGTATCAGACGTCTCCTTCTTGGTGTTCTTTTTTCAAGTTCCGCCAGTGTATTTGTACAAGTGGCAAGGCGATCAAATGTGTTGATGTTGTGGGCAACAAAATTTCGTGTACTGGGGTAGGGATGGGGGAGGGAGGAGGGCGTCGTACGTGATTAGCACATTTTGGCGTCCCTCTTACCCAGCGTACTCTATTTTGGAGTCTTTTCAAAGACAGAGAGGGTGATATCCATTGTTTTGTGAACTATACGGCTTTCACTATTTAAAAAAGTTCATGCGTTTCTTTGCATTTTCTGGTTCAATACGAAGAAGCTATTAATTGTTTAGCGTAAAAGAAACTGTTCCGCCATAGCTAAAGATCAGATAACATACGGCAAACCCAGATTTTCATCAGAGGGTTACACACAAACTGTTGTGAACTGTGATGTATAGGCTACAATATTTCCAAAAATTTCCGGCGTTTCGTTGTTTTTTCTGGTTCAGGTTTTTTTCTTTCTACTGCATCCCATAATATTTCATATGTGATAATAGTTGCCACTTGTTATTTGCTGCTGTATCAAGAAAACAGTGACTGTTGAACTCGCATAGAACATCTGAACATAATAATAAAATTTTGCTTTGAGTTTGTAGAAAGATGATGCACAGCAATCATGATGTGTCTAAATTGAGATAAGACAGTATAATCTGTGTTACAAAGCATCTGAATGAGTTTGAAGTAGTAAAAAGTAACTCTACTTGTCGTAAACCAAATCTGACAATGAAATGCACTCTGGGACAGACACTTCACTCAAAATATCTGCTGATTTTTCATTTTTTTACACAAGTGGTATGCAATGTGTTGTGGGCCTTAGCACAAACACTGGCAGTGTGCCATTGCAACAGCAGGCCGAACAAAGCAAATTTCCCGCTGATCGTTCTATCAGCGATTTCTTCCTTTAAAAGAAAAGAAGCAAGCTAATATCGGTGGTGACTGGTCTATGTAGGACGTGAGGATAAACCTACACTTTAATTTAAGATAATCACACTCATAACGAAATATTTGAAACGACTCGTTTTATAAACATGGGAGAAAAAAAACGCAAATGAGGCACAACTGCAGTGGGGATCATGCTCGGGGAGTTTCCGTGCTTACAAAGCAGAGCATGATGGTCTTGTTTGAAAGCTCTTCAAAGCTCTGTTCTGAACAGACTGAGGTTTTTTATCAACTGTCCTCTGTTACCAGCTCTGACCACTGAGTGCACGGGGGCTGGGTCGAAGGTATACCTGCAGAAGGTCACAGAACTCAACGACGTGCAAGCCATCCTGCTGCTATTCACTGCTTTCTCTCGTTCCAATGCTCGTTGGTCCCTATCCTGAAACACACAGGATCCCCGACAGCGGCCGAATAACAATTTTTCGGTTGCCGTGCTTTGCTTAACGGGTAAAGAGCGATGGATTTATTTATTTAACTGACGCCACGTATTTAGATGATTTTCACACAGGATTAGCTGGTGTCACGTGACGCCAACGCACAGCTCAAGTGAAAGTGCTTTGTTAGGAAAAGGAATTGTTTGTGTTCCGTTAAGTTTTTTGAAATTTCAGCTTGCGCTGGATTTTGGGTTTTCGTTTACTCTTCAGTGTAATGTTGTGCTCTGGTAAAAAAAGGATCTTCTCTGGATTGAAACGTATCAATACCAACAGTCGAAATTCAGCAGTTGAAGATCGTCTCATAGGATTAGCTTCAATATCCGTACAGAAAATTCATCAAGGTGCAGAAATATTGGTGTACTGTAGCGTCCTAAATTATTTCGTCGGAAAAATGTAACTGTGTGGGAAAAGTGCGACGTACAATTTTTTAGGCATGCAAAATAATAGGGAATGGTGCAAAAATATAGTATTTCTAGATAAAAGGACAGAATTTTCCCGAAGTATTAGCCTGCGAGTACTATGGTTTGAAGCAGTTGGTGTGGAAGGCTGAAGCGAAGCTAACGGCCACCACGTGAAGGTTCCGTGCTTCGGAACGGAGTACGAGTTGCTAGCGAATGCGCGGAAGAATACAACAGGAGTGTGGTGTATTTTTCGGAAGAGTGTGATGCGTCGTGTAATCGTGCGGAAGTAGAAGTAGTTAAAACCTGTTTTATTAATTTTTGAGAAAGATATGTGCGGAATGTCGTTATTATTAGTTTCACAATGTCTCTGAATGGAAAGAAATTTAGGAATGTTAATGAATTTATGTACGACATAAGTTTTGAAGAAGAAGTTTTGGTTACGGTTGAACTCAAAGTTTTGGTTATGGTTTGGAAGATGTGCAGGGGTAGGTGATTTCTTTAAGCAATTCATTCGTAGTTCTGCTGTTATTCCGTACATCGTAGCTCACCTTTTTTCTTCATGAAACGGATATTTTTCAAAATAAACAGTTTCCTTCAATTCAGATATCGTACATCGTAGCTCACATTTTTCTTTGTGATACGGATATTTTTCAAAATTAACGATTTCCTTCAATTGAGATATCGTAGGGAGGCCTACAGCTTCTTGTATTGTGGCGGATAATGAAATTTTAAGCCCTGACGAAATACGAAATAAAGTGTAAAGACTGACAATTTTGTACTTAGGCTTTCTCAAAATTACCCTTTAAAGAAAACAACTTACAATGCTGCGTGAAACCGATCTCTTTCTTTTCGCGTATTCCTACAAGACGTTTCGATGGATACTTACTGCTCGACCGCTTCCATCTGTATTCTTCCACCCGTTAGTTGCCCTTCTGAAAGAAACGTCTGTTCACCGGACTCCGCCTTGACGCCGTCGCCGCTCGGTCGTCTTAGGCCTACCGCACGTACTCTTCCAAACGATCGTACTCCCAGGTAAATACTTCGGAAAAAAACTTTTTTATCAAAAAATGCTATATGTTTTCACCTTTCCACATTATTCAGCATGCTTAAAAAATTGTACGTCGCACTTTTCTCACACACCTAAATTTTTCGGACGAAATAATTTAGGACACTAAAAGTACACATTTACCGAAATATTGCCACAACTTTGATGATGCAATCATCGATATCTTTACCTCCAAGAACTGAAGGGTTGACCTCAAGTGCAAATAAGGGCCGACAGTAAAGTACATTTTTATTTCGTTTTGTTATTGTTATTTATTAAATTTTATTGTGTGGTTTCTTTGCGTTTAACTTTAGGATATACAATATTTATATTTAAGATTATAGCATATTCTCCTCTAAGCCCTATTCCTCACCTTTCCACATTATTTAGCGAGCTTAAAAAATTGTACGTCGCACTTTTCTCACACACTTAAATTTTTCGGACGAAATAATTTAGGACACTAAAAGTACACATTTACCGAAATATTGCCACAACTTTGATGATGCAATCATCGATAGCTTTACCTCCAAGAACTGAAGGGTTGACCTCAAGTGCAAATAAGGGCCGACAGTAAAGTACATTTTTATTTCGTTTTATTATTGTTATTTATTAAATTTTATTGTGTGGTTTCTTTGCGTTTAACTTTAGGATATACAATATTTATATTTAAGATTACAGCATATTCTCCTCTAAGCCTTATTCCCTGAGCTTCGTATATTTACATCTTACACGCCATAAAAACCAAGAGTAACTGTTGGCAAATTTCATTTTGTTAGCCCGCCTTACTCGCATGGAGAGCTAACAAAATGAAAACAATGTCGCCAAACACGAGTATTTGTAATTTTCACAAGAAAGAAGACACCGAATTTTCGGGTGTAATAAGCACGTCGTTTGAATTCGTTCTGACGCAAATTATATTTATCAAAGCTATTCAAAGTGAATGGAACCGGTATGGAAAACAAGAGTATCTGACGGAAGAAAGAAGTCTTTCAATCGGGTTTTTAATCCCTCAGATATTGCTGTAAACGGAATTGTGAGCTTACGAACTCTCAGAAACTGAGTTATCGACAAAAATATGATGTGACTTTACGTCACTTGGTGGGAAAACCATGCATTATTTTAGGAAGAAAGTATTCAAAAAGGGTTTAACCATATGAGCGGTATCGGTCCAAAAAATAAAAAAACTTTAGTCGAGTTTTCTGGATCCCAGATTTTGCTACAAATACATCAGAAACAGAAATTAACACTTATGACCCCTGGTGGCCAAACCATTCTTTACCAAACATTACAAATGACGTTAAAAGTATTTTCCGTCAGGTCTTGTATGCGATACAGGAAGAATTTTTCAAATCGGAGTTTTAGGAGCAGAAAACGCAATTTACCAGTGTGCGCCCTTGCGGAAAGTCTACGAATTACTTGAAAATTTTGAATTTATAGGAAAAACATGTCACACTAGAAACACTATCCAACAAAGAAGGAATTTTTTAAATCGGACTCTTAGAAGTCGAGATATTGACAAAAATAAGATATACATCTACGCCCCCTGGCGGAGAAACCGTGCTCTATTATAAGAAGAAAATGTTTCTGAAACGTTTGTCGGCATGAGTAGTATCGGTCTACAAACGACGTTATTTTCAATCCAGAATTTAGAAGCGTATATTTTGCTGCAAATACATCAGAAGAAGAAACTAAGGTTTACGCCCCTGGTGGCCAAACCATTTTTTTACAAAAATTAGAAATTATGTGCAAACGATTTGCCATCAGGAGCTGTATCCGGTGCAGAAAGAATGTTTCAAATCGGAGATTTAGAAGCAGAGATATAGAGGAAAATGCAATTTACCGATACGCCCCTTAGCGGAAAGTCTATGAATTACTCGAAAAGCTTTTGAAATTATATGAAAAACATGTCTCACGAAAAGCACTATCCAACAAAGAAGGAATTTTTCAAATCGGACTCCTAGAAGTAGAGATATTGACAAAAATAAAATATACATCTACGCCCCCTGGCGGAGAAACTGTGGAATATTTTAGGAAGAAAATATTTCGAAAAGGTTTATCGATGTGAGTGGCATCAGTCCACGAAAGAATTTTTTCAATCGATATTTTAGAAGCTCAAATTTTTATGGCAAATACATCAGAAGCGAAAATTAACACATACGCAGCCTGGTGGCCAAAGTATTCTTTACCAAAAATTGGAAATTATATGCAAAAGATTGTGCATCAGGAGATGATGTATCTGCTGAAAAAAATTTCAAATCGGAGTTTTAGAAGAAGAGTTATCGGAAAACAATGCAATTTACTTTTACGCCCCCTAGCGGAAAATCTACGCGTAATTTGAAAAAGAAGCTATATTTGAAAAGAAGCTAATACTCTTCGACATTAATGGAATCGAAAGATAAAATATTTTCTTTCAATCGGATGTTTAAAAGCAAATATGTGGAATAAAACGTATTTTTCAATTCGACGTCATCTGCATTTACGCCCTCTAGCGGAAAAATCGTACATCGTAAAAAAAACGAAATGAAGGATCATCATTTGCATATTTCAAGCTTTCGAATGCAAAAATAATTTTTCAAATCGGACGAATATTTGCAGAGATACCGTGGGTACAGACGGACGGACGGACGGATAAACCGATAACATAAGCACGATCTTTTTTTACAAAAGAGGTGCTAAAAACGTCACAAAAAGGGCGATCTTCATTTTTTAAAGGTACGTACGGGCGACAAGAAGAAGAACTATGCAGTTTTATCACCAGTTCAAGCTTGCACACAAACGTTTGGATTGGAACTACACTATCTACCAACAAGTAATTGGACATCCCTGCAATCGACGATATCTGCAGTCCTGATACACGTCACGGCCACCGCCGTTAAATATCGTGTGGGAAACAACAACGCAACCAGTCACATGGAAGATGCCACGCAGTTTGGAGCACTCTGATTTCGAGAAAGGTGTAATCGTCGGGTATCACAGGAAATGGCTGATCCATACGGGATATATCCAGCGAGTTGAAGTACCAAAAATCGACAGTGGCCTACGTGATTGGCAAGTGGAAGATGAGATGTGACTGTCGGAATGTGCCTCGACCCGGCAGAGACCCACAAAACTTGGGAATTAGAGACCGACGAGTGCTGGTCAGAGAAATTCGGAAGAACCGCCCCAAATCGATGGGCCACATCCGCCAGGAGTTTTAACAGGCATCCGCGAGTGTTCTTTCGATGAATACCATCCGTAAGAAAGCCCATCTGCTCGGTTATCATGGACGTGCTGCAGCAAACAAGCTTTAGATCACCAAGTCCAATAGCGCTGCTCGTCTAACGTGGTGCAAGAAACGTTGACAGTGGACCGTTGAACAGTGGAAACAGGTTCTTTGAAGCGACAAATCAAGGTTAACCCTCTATCGTTCCGATGGCAGGGTCTGGGTTTGGCGTCTGCCTGAAGAACGCCTACTGCCGCAATGTATTGTGCCAACTGTGAAGTTCGGCGGCGGTGGAACTACGCTATGTGGGTGTTTCTCCTGTTATGGCACAGGACCCTTGGTCGCAGTTATTGGTAGAATCAACGCTGATACCTACTGCACCATTTTGGATGACCATGCGCTTCCTACGTTGTGGCAGTTTTACGGGGTGGACCCATGTTACTTGCAGGATGACAATGCCACCTGTCATGTTGCGAGGTCCCCCATGGCTTGGTATGGTGACAATGGGGTTAATTGAATGGACTGACCTGCGCAGAACCCGGACCTTAACCCTATCGAGCACCTCTGGGATGAGTTGGAACGTCGACTTCAGGGATGCCCCCACCTTTCGAAATCGGTGAAGGAACTGACCTGTCTTCTCCAAGCCGTGTGGAAGAAAATACCACTAGCCGTCGTACAACGCCTGGTTGAGAGTATGCCCTGGAGGGTCGCAGCTGTAATCACCGCTCGTGGTGGCTCCACCAACTATTGAAGGTGAATAAATTTCGTTTTTCTTTGCTATCACAGGTGTCCAATTACTTGTTGGCAGATAGTGTATATCATAGGTGGAAGTACAAACGTAGTGCGTTGCACTGCATAGTCACGTTAGCTTTGCCAGTCGTGAGCTTAGAAACTATGGTAAAGCGAGGGCGGCTAAAAAGTTTTGCTTCTACTTTATGAAAGCTGAGTAGGTTGCGAAAGTTTGTCGTTCGAAAATTATGTCGTAGGTCAAAAAAAGCGGATAAAGTTGTTTGAAAGTTTACCTGGATATCATAAGCAGCACTTATTGCTTTTGTTCCTCGTAGCGTACATTCATAGATATAGTGTTTATCTCTACGACATGAGGATATCGTGAACTTTCGAAAGTTCATAATCGAAATACAATATTTGGGCACGAACGGTAATGAAATGATTTGCGACGACATTTTCTTATGAGCTTCTAAGCTCTTCCTTCACTCAGCGACAATGAAAACGTACCGGGTAAGTACTATTGAAGCAGCCAGGGCCGCCAGAAACATAGGGGCAATCGGAAGGCGCGCTCCGGGCCCGGTGCCTTTCAAAAGGCCTCGTAGTTTAGGAAATAAAACAAAATCATTTTCGGAATATTTTTTATATTATTATTGTTATTTAAATTTTGGATCCAGAGGATCTTTAAAAGATATGTTTTATATGTTTTGTATATAGTTACTTATTCCCCTCCGCCATTTTCAAATAGATTACCGCTCTTTGTCGTAAAGGCACCGTGAGTTGCATATTCAATTCATTTATTTTGCTGAGCGAAAAAAACAAAAGAAACAGTATCACAGGTAAATCAGTTGAAACGATGCCCAGCCAGGAAGCAGGGGAGAAAGGGCATGCAGGCCTGACAAGATGCCATGCTCAATATTATTGTAACCACATTAAGCTTTTCCACAGTCATGAAATAGGAAATGAAATGTCGTCATTATGTGGCTCTCTACTTTTATATGTTCACCAATTTGTGTTTTAATCACATACTTAATTTCAATTAAAAATAATAATATCAAAGTTGTTTTAGTGCTATATGATATGGAGGCCTGTTGTTCAGAGACGGACTTAAAAACAGTCATCATCATCAACCATGGGTACAATTCCCCTAAGTGTCTGTTGCCATTTTAGCTATATTGTCCCATTGAAGTCTGTTCATTGCAGAGTAGCTCAATTCTTGAAGCGTTCCACCGAACCAGTCTTTAAAAAACAGTTCTGGAAATTAAAAGATAAAATAAATTTTAACATTTGAGAATGCATTATTTGTTGCCGCTACACAGATTAGTTGAAGTTATCTTTCTTTAATTTCGTGAGTAAGTTTATATAAGAATCAAAATGTAACCTCAACCCCAACTTCCCGGATACCATTCATAGATTTTTATACTTTTTACTCTCTCTCTCTCTCTCTCTCTCTCTGCCTCTCGGAACTTTCAATCCATATTAAAGTCTTTTTCTCAAGCTTAGAGCAAACACTTCTTTGAGATAATCACTTTTCTTTTTCTTCATAATAGTTTTCATGTGTGTTCTTTAAGGACGACGTTTTTCATGTAACGGCTTTATCAAAATGTGAGACTTATTTTCTAGGGACCGGCAATGAAATTTTTCTCAAATCTCGGTTATAAAATTACGTCCCGGGCACAGCAAATGTTTCTTCCTGCCCTGAAAGCAGTAGAATGTAAAGGTAAAGACGTAGCCGAGAGTGGCATGTATTTGGTTGTTCAGGTACACGCAGCAAACGTAGTTTTAGAATTTCTAAATCAGAAAATTCCTGAAATAGTTGTGTGTTTTACTCTGATAATGTCATTAGTGTTTTACTTGTTTATCGGCGTCAAAATACTTTTGGATTAAAGATTATCGGGGCTTATGCGCAATTTACTCTTTCGTACTGACACAGTACGGATGACTTGTTCTCAGTAGATGACACGCTATTTTTGCGAGGCGCATGCGCAGCAATTGAGCACTTTTGATGGTCGTCCGTGACAGCGAAAACAGAGAACTTCTGTTTGGCATTTTGTATAAGGCAGGAATTTAGTAACTAGCACAACGTTGCACACCTCCCCCCCTGCAAGATTTACTTTAGCACCTCTTAGTACAGTAATTTTCGCAGGATTTCGAGTACGAGAGAGCATGTGTTTTTCGTGGTGTGTGTGTGGGGAAGGGAAGCGAAGTCAGGCAGAGTGTCTGGGAAAAGAAAAGGGATTATCTAGAGTTTTTAACCAAATTTTTGCAGTTCTTAACTTTTCAAGTAATTTTTTGTGAAAAGAAGGACATCATGCAAGGTTGTCAATGAGCCAATCAGGATTAACACGATGCGATGACAGATGCATGAACACGAACATACATTTTATCGCAAGAAACGAATTCGCTAAAATACACTCACAGACAATGAAATTTGCTCACTAAGAAGAAAGCATCGGATTGAACTGAAATTGTGTGGACGTAATGATACAGACTAATGATACACATGATGGCTAAAACAGAGCTACACGACAATTACAGAGGAATCTGTGGCACGCAGTCTAATCATCTTCAATAGCGTGTCGCACCTCCTCGTGCGGCCGTACATTCTGCAATACGGTCCGGCGTGGAGTCGAACAGACGCCTGACTTTCCTGCGGCGGACTGGCCCGCATGTGTTTTGGACGGTGTGCATCAAATCATGAATAGTGCGGCACGGCGGCAGCAGGCGTTCCAACTGGTCCCACACATGTTCTATAGGGAACATGTCCGGGGAGCGGGCAGGCCATGGATGTTTCTGGACATGACGTAGGCAGCTCTGGGCAACCAGAGCCGAGTGCGGGCGGGCATTATCCTGCTGGTATAGCGCTTCCGGAATACCGGCCAGGAAAGGGAGCACATGGGGCCGTAGGATCTCATCCACATACCGCTGGCCCGTCAATGATCCACGTACCGCTACTAGAACTGATCGGCTATCGTAGGCAATGGCTTCCCCAGACCATAATCTCTGCAGTGGGGGAGGTGTGGCTCTCGATAGCGCGGTCGGGATTGTGCCTTTGACCCGGATCCTCCACACCCGGACACGATGATCACCTGTCACCAAAACGAAGCGCATGCATCGCTAAACACCACACGTCGCCAGTCTGTGGCGTTCCACGTCGCTCTGCTCTGCCACCAATGCACAAGGAGCCGGCGATGTTCCGGTGTTAATGGCAGCCCACGTGAGGGGTGCTGGGATCGCAGATTCATTTCTGCGAGGCGTCGGGAAATAATTCATGGGCGCACAGGAGCCGTTACATCTGCCTGCATAGTGAACCGGGTCAACGTGGGATCCGTTCGTGCCTGGCACACGATCCGTCGAACCTCTCTAAGAATGGTCCTTCTGGTCCGTCCGCAGCCGCTCCGCCATGTGGCAGTACCGTCACGTGTTCACTGCTCTCAACACAGTCGGACGGTATGGTCAGAACGATCCACGTGGCGGGCTATACGGCGCGCCGAACACCCTGCGGTTTTCAGCCCAATGATCCGGCCTCATTCAAAGCCCGTACGTTGCGTACATAAACGTCTCTGGCATCGTCTCTTTCTTCTTTTCACTCTGTACCCTTGCTTGCGTCGGCTGGTGCTTTTCGCATTCATGGGGCATCGACTACATGCCAGTTTATGAGGCTGCCGGTTCGTGCTTTCAGCGCCGCCCTAGGGTGTGCTGTCATGCGCTCTCGCACTAAACGTGGATCATTTGCATATCAGCACGCACTCTAGCTATTTGCCAAGTTTCGTGGTTGTAGCATGTTTTCCTCTAGGTGTTCAAATTTCATTGTCCTGAGTGTATATTTAAATGATTAAGGTTATTTAAATGACTACAAGATTAATGATTAATTACCGATTTTACTTTCATTTTTTTGTGAAGTTCTTGGTTTTTATCAAAATGCCTACTTCTGAACTTTGAACAGGTGAAATGCTAAACAAATCATCGGTTTTTTCATCAGAAACGGCACTTGTGCTTAAATGACTGCGTCAAAAACGAACAATTATTATTATTATTATTATTTAGATTCAGGCGGACGTGAGAAACGACGCTGACACAGATGAAATGTGATGCAGCAGCGAAAGTCCGTCTGTGAACGCGCAAGCTAAAGTGTGACCTCAGAATAGAAAGAAAAACTGAATAGCAAGTGTGTTAGTAAGGGGGATTGGTAACTTTTTGTCTAGGATGTCTATAGGTGACACCGCAGTGTGTTATACATCAGTTTAAAGCTTTCCCCAAATAGCATGTAAACGTCCTTTGGGGAACTCGAGAGGATGCCAAATTTAGCTGCAATGCACCGTTTTCGAAATATTTGAGACAATAAACCTAATGTGGCTCACAAACTACTCCTGTTAGCCATTTTCGGTAATTGATTTTTTTTATTGGGATGTCCATTACTACTGTCCGGAACGATGCAGAGCAACGAAAATCTGCTGAGCGAGAACAAAAACTTACCTTTACAAAACAATCTAATAATATCGCTCAGCTTTAACCCAATCATTCAGGCGTTGTTTTGTTGCGTGTAATACTCGGTTAACAGTAAAAGTATACAAACAAAAAGTTTTCGCATTTTGTAGATTTTTTAAAGGGCTTTTTTTGCTGAAAGCAGGAGTTAGCTTTTTAATGTATATATTGGAGTAAAATTAAAAAACAAAGAAAAGAAGAAACATGCATTTTGATATCACCTTTGGGCATAAGAATTTCTCGAAAGAATTCTTATGCCAGATTTGTAGATATTCCTTTTTTCATCAACGCTGTTGACGCATGAGAATTTCTATGAATACAGGAAGAAAAATTTCCAACACCCAGCGACGACGATAACCTAAGTATAATTCCAACCTTAGCCAGCTCGCGCAAATCATGGTGATTACAGATCGCCGTTAGATGGCAGCACGTCATCTCTTTAGCTGGCGCATGCTTTCTTGATCAGTAGCTGTTAGAGAGGATGTTCACAAAATTCTAGAACGTTATTCCAGCAATATAATTAATGTTTAAAATAAAATTATTTCATTCTTAAATGTTTTATCTGATAGCCTTTTCTCTGGACAGGGCCTGCCTGACTACCAGCGTGAAAAAAAGGCAGAGTTACTTGTTGTGACTAGCAGAAAAGTGTTAAAGCCTGATGCTGTAATTACACTAAACCTTTCCACAAACAACAATAATACTAGTATTAATAGGGTAAATACGAGAGCTAGTGTTGACATTTCAGGACCTCATACTTCAACGCCTACTGCACTTAGATGTCATGAACGTGGAGTTCGGAAACGTGCATTGGAAACTCTTCTTAATCTATCACCAAAGAAGAGGAATGTAGAGAAACCGCTGGGAACTGATCAAGAAACACAGTGCATGCTGAGTGATCTGAAAACAATGGAGAAAAGAATAAAGAAATTGGAGGAAGAAAACCAAAGGCTGAACACAGTGTGCATTCAGCTGAAAGTACGGTACCAGTACCTTTGCACTCAGATTGTAACAACTCGACGTTGCTCTCTGGAAGACTTGAAAACAATTGACACTCAGTTAGAAACCGCAGTAAAGAAAAGTTTTAGAAAAACTCTTCACTGCAAATCAGGTCAGGGTTGTTTGATAAAATGTACAAAATGTGTAAAATGGGAAAGAGAATACATCTCTAAGGCCATTATTCTGCGTGCAGGGTCAAGAAGATGCTATATTTTCTTGACAGCAAAGATGGGTTTTTCATTGCCAGGAATTTCAACACTGAAGCAGTGGACTGCTAGCTCATTTTATTGTCCCCCCGGTATACTACATGATGTTCTTCAGCTAATGAAGGCACAGGCAAAGAGACTTAGTACTTTAGAGTGTACATGTGTCATTTATTTGATGAAATGAACATATACAACATAATTTCCTATGACCAAGAAGATAGGATTGTTGGTCCACACAGTAATGTACAAGTAGTCATGGTACAGGGATTGTTTGCAATTTGGAAGCAGGTAATATATTTTGATTTTGACATACAGATGACAGCCCCATTGTTGAACAAAGTAATATCATTTCTGGAAGATATTTAATATAATGTTGTCGTTGCTGTAGCTGACCTCGGTGGCAAAAATCGTGCTGTATGGAAGGAATTACAAGTAACACACAAACCCATGCGTCCCCATTCCTCAAATACCAAATAAACGAGTTTGGGTGTTTGCAGATGTTCCACATCTTTACAAACTGCTAAGAAATCATTTTCTCAATGATGGACTAACACTTCCAGGTAATAAGAAGGTTACAAACGCTAGTATTGATCAGCTCTTTGCTCTGGATTGCAGTGAGATGAAGATATGCCCCAAGTTGTCCCTTCATCACATTAGTGTGAAGGGCCGTGACAGCGAACGTGAATATTTGGCATATCAGCTCTTTTGGAACCCCACTGCACAAGGAATACGCTTCTTCATGCCACATGAAGAACACGTCGCAAAATTTATTCAGCTGGTGAACGACTCGTTGATGTGTTAAATTCAAGAAGGCCTACAGATGAGAAGTCTCTGGCTGGTGGATTTGGAACTCATCGTGAAACCCAAGAGAGGATTCTACGACAGCTGTATCCATGCATACGAGGAATGAAGGTAGGTAATGCAACACATCTGTAATCATTTCAGAAAGGATTCATCACAAACATTCGCTTATTACTGGGACTTTTCACTGACCTGAAGCCTCTGAACATAAACTGCAACTTAACTGCTCGACTCAACCAAGACTGCGCTGAAAGTTTTTTCACACATACCTGAGCTTGACCACTTCTATGACCACCCATTGCCTACAGAAGTGAAATCTCGTTTGCGTCTCTTGGTTCTAGGTGACAATATAAGTGACACTCCAATGTCAAGTGCTGCACCTGTTGCGAAAGGTGGTGGTGATGATGATTACTTTTTGACATCTCAATTTGTTTAGTGCCGTTTTACCTGATATGTCAGAACCTCTCGCAATGATCGAGGGTGAAACTGAGATTCGGGATATTTCACTACAAGACTCTGCAGGTTATCAGGTACCACCTGCTACTCTCTTTGGCTCTGATTGCTCTGTAGAAGGCTTTCGTTACCTTACAGGTTACATAGCTTACCTAGGAAGAAAATATGACCGTTCACTGGGTACGCCAACTGGCAAGCTTCTTAATCCACCATCAACTACAGAACCAGTATCTGTTGGCTGGATTGAGACTCTTTCACGAGGTGGCTTGCTTGTTCCATCAGATCCATGGTTGGAGAAAGTTAGCCAGTTTGAGTTGATGTTTACAGAAGTGCATGGACAGAAGTGCTTTTTATCCTAGGAACACAACATTGTACACAAACTATGAGTAAAAATTGCTCAGAGGTTGGTTTTCAGATGTTTCTACAAAGGTGATAATGTTATATTTCAGTACCCAAGCTTTTATACGGCTAAGACATTTAAATGCGAAAGCAAAAGTTAAGAAGGCAGAAGAAGCTCAACGGAGAAAAGCATGTAAGCGGGAGGCTTCATCAAAGTGAAAGTTTCCTGTGTGCACATTGCCAAGCCAGATTTTTCATGCCACGGAGGGAATGTAATCAACCTGCAGGAATAATGGCAAGGAATTCTGCCATCAGAAAGCTAAGTTTCTTTTTATTTCAATTTTTATTTGTTTGAATGCATGTATGCAAATATTTGCAATTTTTCTGATAGCTATTATATACAGTATACTCACATGAGGAAGAAAAGCTTTATTTGAATACATCTGTCATGGGTACATTGCTTTAAGGATCAAATCTGGTAAAGCAAAAGTTGTAGAATTTAATTAGCACAGCATCAGTGGTAATCAGCATACCAACTTATTTGCTAAATATTAACATAAAAAAAATACCACACACAAACATATATAGGAGAGACAGAGCTTTTAGTTTTTTCTATCTCTCTTAATATTTTTTAAGTATTCCATATAGCTTTTATATCTTCACTTCCAGAAAAATTTTGAACATTCTGTGGGTGTGTACAAACAACATTAAAAAGAAATAAGATAGAAGAGTATCAAAACCCAATCACCGAGCTATATTCTTCCCCTTGATGAGTGCCACAATTAAAAAAAGGAACCCCTAAAAGTGTGAGATTATAAAAGGAGACATGTAATGTGAAACATGTTAAGTATAGTCTCTTATCGCTTCTTCAGTGTCAGACAGAAATGATCCCTCTCTCATTTCTACAAAGACCTGAAAGTGGGTTTCTTCTGTATTTCATCTGTTTCAGTGCCAAATAAATTTTGTAAATTAATAAAATCCTTGAAAATTAAAATCCACTAAACCTTTTAGCTGCTAAAACAACCAGTTAGCACATATGCTAGTAAAAACAGTTTAAAGTGAAAACCACATTCTTAAACTTTGAGCAAATTAAGCTTATTAAACTTTACAAGAAACAATAATTTTGAAGAAAAAGGGACATATAATAATTCTTAACTCAGTCTTGATTTTATTGCGCATAAATTTGCTTTTTCTTTGGCCTGTTTATGTTACACGCCATGAAAGAACGTTGAAATGTTTTTCAAGAATGAATATACAGAGAGACAGAATAGTCTTCGTGTTGTTTCCAGTACGGAACTGATTGATATAGCAGCGATACGTATCGCCGCCTTTGTTGGCATTTTTTGATGATGTAAATTTCAGAAATAATTTAAGTATCAGTGTTTAACTTTAATTCTTGTAGTTGTCTTATTTGTAGTGGTTTGGCTACAAATTTCGTTATTCAGTAAGTATTAAAATGTGAGTCCACATATATGCAAATAAATTTGGAAATGTTACGCTTCATAGAAGATAAATGCTTTGATTTTATTAGATTGATTTATGTATGAGCAGTTTTTCGCAGTTTTATTTCGTTATTGTCAAAAGTGTGATTATCACGATCGTTTCGTACGCCGTTACCCCACGCGACAAGACGCTCAAAGCTGCCGTGCGTTCACACTGACGTCATTTCAGCAGCCAATGGGATGCTGACATCCTAGCGAGCACAACCTTATACCATGTGATGTATCTGAAGACCTTAGGTAAGAAACGACTCTGACACCAATGAAATACGATGTAGATACAAAAGTCCATCTGCGCATGAGGAAGTTAAAATCTGACCTTAAAATAGAAAGAAAACTGGATCTGAAGTGTGTTAGTGAGTGGGACTGGTAACTTTTGGAATAGGATATGTACAGGTTACACCTCATCCTCTTAGAGATACACCATTTTTAAGCTCGCGTCAATAACAATTGGCCTAGTGGTCAGCGTTCGTGACTGCCACGGGGAAACCTCAGGTTCGATCCCAGGTAGGTACGAAAGCTCGAACTACTAAATATCCGCCGTGCGGCGGATGGGCACGTTACGACGTCGGACCAAGGGTACTGGCCCCCGGTAATAAATAAGGGCGTCTTCCTCCCCCTTTCTACCTCGCTTTCGTGTCACTTTCCTATCGGGCACTCTAGCCCATATCTCCCAGCTTCCTATTTCTAAAGGTTGTGTAAGACCTGGGGTCAGACACTCCCTTCCTGAAATCCTCTACATATGATCTGATCGGATTTCGTCAATAACAGGTAACCTCCTATTGGGAGAGGGGAGTCGATATAAAACCAAATTTCGCTGCGACGCATCGTTTTCGAGATATTTGAGAAAATAAAACCCCATCATGTCACACATCATTTTAAAGCTCTGGTGAATACCAGGTAATCCAATTCGTCCCCCATTGTAATGTGAAGCCAAATTTCACTGCTACGCACAGTTTTCGAGATATTTGAGAAACTCAACCTAGGTAGATCACCGACTACTTCCGTAACCCATTTTCGTTACATTGGAATTGTTTAATTAGGATTTAATTTACTACTGTCGGGAAAGAAGTAAAGCATCAAAATGCACTTTTATAATGGATTTTATCATATTTAGCATCAGGTTCTCGTAATTTACACAGAGAGATATTACTTACCTTTATGAAAGACGTGATGAAATAATGTTCGGCCATAGTTCAGTAAAATATTTTGTTCAGTAACAGTGAAATTGACTATTGTTACGTTACTTCATGGGACAGAATGCGGCACGATCAGATTTCAACAATGGTTTTGACAATGACGCACCGCTACCCATTTCTTGCATCGAGTTTGTTCACTTGAATACTTCTGTCTGTAAGAATGCATAGCATCAAAACATACACATGGAAATTGCTCTTCTACTAGAAGCAGCAAGTGAACATGTGTTTTGTGAGTGTGGTGTTAACGTAATAAACATACTATAATGCGGGAAAAGTAAATGAACACGTAATGACGTTTGGCTCTACATAATTGAAGCGCTCATTGGAAAAGTTTTATAGACTCAGTTTTGAACGCTTTCCAAATGTAGATTAAAGAAGCGTATATGCTCCAGCTTTGTCCGTCTCTCCGTCCGTACGATAACTCGCGTAAAAATGGTCCGATTTCGATGAAATTTTAGTATGTGGTAGGGGACCGCCTGGGGACGAATTCTACTGAAAATGGACGAAATAGGGTCAAAGGTCATGACATAGGCGTGGAATACATACGATTGCCTTTATGCGTTATACACTGGCGGAAAGTGAAAAAAGAACACCAAGAAGGAATTGGCGGACGATCATGAAATTTACATATGTTAATCGCGACGAGTTTACGTAGGAGTGATGTTAATTTCGGGACCGACCGGAGGGCGCTTACGCCACAGCACCGCATAATATGCAAATTATCGTCGGTGGTATTTAAGGAGTACGGCGAAGTGAATGTAATCAGTCGTCGGCGTACGGACACATGTGAAGACCCTGAAGAAGCTACAATGAATGCACATGGAAGACGTGTACGATTTCAGCAGTTATCGGACTTTGAGCGAGGTCGTCTTGTCGGACTCAGCGAGGGCGGGTGGTCGTATCGTCGTATTGCGGAGCGAATTGGACGTTAAGTATCGGTGGTGGTACGATGGCGGCGTAGAAGGTCCGAGGAACATTCCCACACGAGAAGACATGGAACCGGGAGTCACAGACGGACTGATGAGCTGACCGATCGACGCATAAGATGAGCGGCGTTGTCAAGCAGAACATCCATTGCGACGCAAATCGGAGCTGCCGTTGCATCTGTGGTGACTGTGCGAACAATCCCAAACCGTCTACTGGATGCAGGACTACGTGCACGTGCGCCTCTGGCATGTGTACCTCTGACACCAGCCAACCGTCAGGAACGGCTGCATTGATGTCGCCAACGTCTGCACTGGAGAACGCAATGGCGATCTGTCGTGTTCAGCGATGAAAGCAGGTTCTGATTGAGAGCCTCCGATGGTCGTATGCGTATTCGCAGACGCACAGGGCAGCGCCTCCACCCTTCTTGCATCCACCAGCGACACACAGGGCCTACACCTGGTCTCCCGGTGTGGGAACCGATCAGCTATCACTCCCGTGCAAAACTAGTGTTTGTACCGGGTACGTTAAACACCACATCTTACATTAACAACATCATTTAGCCCGTTGTTGTGCCATTTGTAAGGTTGGTCCATCGTGGTGTTTTCGAGCAAGATAACGCACGCCTACAAACCGCACGTGCAACGCAACATGCACTTCAGGGTGTGAGGCAACTTCCATGGCCTGCATGTTCAACGGATTTGTCCCCCATTGATCATGTGTGGGATTTTATGGGACAACGACTTATCCGGGCTCCACGGCCAGCCACGACCATCCCCGATTTATGCGTTCAGGTTGAGGATGCTTGGAACTCAATACCCCAAACTTACATCCAACATCTGTACGACAGACTCCATGACAGAATTGCACAGTGTGACGCAGTTCATGGCGGTTCAACCTCGTACTAACCATGTTACATGGAAATGTTATTTTTAAGTTTACCAGCAAATACAGCTGTATTTTGCCATAATGTTTTGATCACGTTATTCTCTGTATTCCGTTATTATGCTGTATAAATTTCGTTGGTATCAGACGTCTCCTTCTTGGTGTTCTTTTTCACTTTCCGCCTCCAGTAGAAAAAGACTCAGAATGTAAACCACATTGGAGATGATCCGATTAAATTCGAAAGCATGCCCGAGTAACATGGAATAGAGTGGCTCAAGACAGACAGTTGTGGAAGAAACTTGGGGAGACCTTCTCCTGCAGTGAATTGATAATATTTGACAATGTTGATGATGATGATATATATATATAGTAGAAGCACAGACGGGGGCGCAATGATGGCTACGGAAGCATCCGCGCACTGTGTATAGCATTCAGGCTGATCCGAGCGGTATGCGGCCAAGAGTTATACTGTGAAAAAACGGCATTTGGGATGTCCTGTAGATATGGTAGCCCCAGCACCTCGTCAACATAGCGGAGTAACGTCAATGTGCCCGTAATGCTTACTAGCGGTGAGCGACTGTTGGCGCTGATAGCACCCTACAACATGATTCCTCGTTGCCGGTCCGTGTGGTGCTCCACAATGGAGGAGCAATCCTCCCGCTGGCCTCGTCGCCTCCAGACTCTCACACGGCGAAAATCCGTGGTGAGACAGAACCCCGATTCGTCGCTGAAAACCGAACTGTACCCTTCGGCACCCACGCAGCTCAGGAGCGACACCACGCCAAGCGGTGACGGCGATGGCTCTCTGTTAAGGGTATCATTTGCAATGGATGGATGGACAGCAAACCAGACGCAGCCAATCGGCGCGACACTCTCTGCCTCGATATCGGAGAATCCAAGCCTCCCAGTACACTTCCCAAAATGTCACCAGTTGTGGCCTGTGCGTCCGCTACAGACTAACGACGGATGCGACGATCGGTGTGCTCCGATGTCCGTGTCTGTGCTCCGGTCCCTGTTCGACGTTGTACAGATCATTCCTGGGAAAACTGTCTCCAGATGCGATCGACGGATGTGCCATCACGTTGCGTTGCTTCCGCAATGCGACGCCTGGTTCATCTGGCGGTACGAAGCCCTACAATGACACCTTTCGTGAACTCATCCGTTTAACGAAATCACGTACGACGGCATCTTAAAGGAATGAATTGGCAGCCCTTGTTCTTTCTCCAGACACAGTTACAACAGAACCACTCACTTCTCGCGGCAGTGACGACGTCTCGACTGATGGCTTCACGGGCTGGTTGTCCGCTTATATCTCGGTAGTTGTTCGTGCGATAGGCCTGCAAATGCAATCATGTTCATAATTTGTACGTGTGCGCCCATCCTGCAATTTGCATTGCAGGGTGGGTGCACACGTACAATATGCGTTCACGCCCACGTACAAATATGCGCTGCGTTCACGTCTTCGTGGCGTGGCATATTCTCTGTCAGGCAGTGTAGATATTCTAAATGTCGTACGTACGCATGTTAAAGATATGAGGATCCCAGTTTCGGTCGAGTTTCTAAACAAGAAAGATGACACCGAATTTTCGGGTGTAATAAGCACGTTTTTTGAACCCGTTCTGACGCAAATTAGATTTCTCAAAGCTATTCACAGTCAATGGAACCGGTACAGAAAACAATAGTATCTGACTGAAAAAGAAGTTTTTCAGTCGGGTTTCTAATCCCTGAGATATTGCTGTAAACGAAATCGTCAGCTTACGCTGTCTGGTTGCAGACTTGTGCTTTAAGAAAAACATGAATTTATATGAGAAACGTTTCGCGGCGGAAACGCCATCCGATACCGAAAGAACTTTTCAAATCGGACTCTTGGAAACAGAGATATCGACAAAAATAAGATGTGACTTTACGTCCCCTGGTGGGAAAACCATGCATTATTTTAGGAAGAAAGTATTCTCAAAAGGGTTTTCCATATGAGCGTCATCGGTCCAAGAAAAAAATTTAGTCAAGTTGTCAGGGGCCCAGATTTTGCTACAAACACATCAGAAGCGGAAATTAAAACTTATGTCCCCTGGTGGTCAAACCATTCTTTACCAAACATTAGAGATTATGTGAAAACTATTTTCCATCAGGTCTTGTGTGCGATGCAGGAAGAATTTTTCAAATCGGAGATTTAGAAGAAGAAATAACGCAGAAAATGCAATTAACCTCTGCGACCCTTAGCGGAAAGTCTACGATTTACATGAAAATTTTGAATTTATAGGAAAAACATTTCGCATCAGAAGCACTATCCAACAAAGGAGGAATTTTTCAAATCGGACTCCTAGAAGTTGAGACATTGACAAATATAAGATATAAACCTACGCCCCTGGCGTAGAAACCATGCATTATTTCAAGAAGAAAATGTTCGTAAAAGGTTTGTTGACATAAGTAGTATCGGTCAACAAATTACTTTTTTTGCAATCGAGATTTGAGAAGCTCATATTTTGGTGCAAATACATCAGAAGCGGAAAGTAAGACTTACGCCACCTGGTGGCCAAACAATTTTTTACAAAAACTAGAAATTATGTACAAAATATTTCCCATCAGGAGCTGTATCCGGTGCAGAATGAATTTTTAAAATCTGAGATTTAGAAGCAGAGATATAGGGGGAAAACAATTTACCTTTACGCCCCTAGCGGAAAGTCTATGGATTATATCATAGGAAGTCGATTACTTGAAAATTTTAAAATTATATGAAAAACATGTCACACTGGAAACACTATCCAACAAAGAAGGAATTTTTCAAATTGGACTCTTAGAAGTAGAGATATTGACAAAAATAAGATATACATCTATGCCCCCTGGCGTAAAAATCGTGGATTATTTTAAGAAGAAAATGTTTCTAAAAGAATTGTCGACATGATTAGCATCGGTTTACAAAAGACTTTTATTTCAATCGAGAATTTAGAACATCATATTTTGCTGCAAATGCACCAGAAGCGGAAATTAAGATTTACGTCCCTGGTGGCCAAACATTTTTATTTTTTTACAAAAATTAGAAATTATGTGAAAACGATTTCTCATCAGGAGCTGTGTCCGGTGCAGAAGCAATCATATCGGAGATTTAGAAGCAGAGATATAGGGGGAAACGCAATTTACTTCTACGCCCGCTAGCGATAAGTCTATCAATTACTTGAAAATTTTGAAATTATATGAAAATCATGTCACACTGAAAACACTATCCAACAGAGAAGGAATGTTTCAAATCGAACTCCTAGAAGTAGAGATATTGACAAAAATAAGATATACATTCACGACCCCTGGCGGAGAAACTGTGGAATATTTTAAGAAGAAAATATTGCGAAAAGGTTTATCGATGTGAGTGGCATCAGTCCACGAAATAATTTTTTCAATCGATATTTTAGAACCTCAGATTTTCTGGCAAATACATCAGAATTAAAAATTAACTCTTACACCCCCTGGTGGCCAAAGTAATATTTACCAAAAAATATAAATTATTTGCAAAAGAGTTTCCATCAGGAGTTGTATCCGCTGAAGAAAAAAAAATCAAGTCTGAGTTTTAGAAAAAGAGTTATTCGGAAAAATGTAATTTACTTTTACGCTTCCTAGCGGAAAATATATGCGTAATTTGAAAAAGTAATTATATCTAAAATACTCTTCTACATAAATGGAATCGAAAGATAAAATATTTTTTTCAATCGGATGTTTAGAAGAAAATACGTGTTATAAAACGTACTTTTTGATTTCGACATCATCTGCATTTACGTCCTCTAGCGGCGAAATTGTACATTGTAAAAAAACGAAATAAAGGATCATCATTAGCATATTTCAAGGTTCCCAATGCAAAAAAAAAAAAATTCAAATCGGACTAATAGTTGCAGAGATATCGTGGGTACAGAAGAACGGACGGACAAACCGGTAACATAATCATGATATTTTTTTACAAAAGAGCGGCTAAAACTACAAATATTCGCATTTTGGCGGCGACATTGTTTCCTCTGCTTTGCTTCGGAGAGTCTAAACAGTTAACACGAGGGCATCTACTGCGAGTGGAAGAGTAGAATTGTTAGCCAGTGGGCTGGAGATAATGGATTTTAGTCATTGAAATGAGCTTACCTTTTCTTCGTGGTTGCTTTTTTAAAATTCTCATTCACAAATCTGATGGTTGACAAGGTTTGGGGGTGGAGGGGATCATCGTGATGGAACCCGGGAGTTTTCCTTTTGTCCCGCCTTTAGTCACCCTTAGGGTGAAGGGTCCGCGACACATAACACCCCATTAGGGTGCAGAGAAATACTGACAAAACAAGAGATATTATTTTGGTGAATCGGTTTCACAACCTTAACTGTGTGATCAGTTTAGGTTTGCACCGAGTATAGTTTCTAAGTAGGCATCGCACTCTGGTTTTCTCTTGTGCACGGAAAAAATAACCATTTTTTTCCTGGAAACAGAAAGATATGGTATATTTTCTATTTTCTATTATCTTCCCTACACGTCATTTTCGTAATAAGTGGCTCATGGCAAACTTCCAGTAAAGCTTTCTAAGTTGGTATTGTACTCTGTACTTCTTCTCGTGAACGGAGCAAAAATATCCTTTCTTTTCCTGAAAACAGAACGATGTGGTATATTTCCAATTTTCTCTTTTTCTTCCTACATGCGAAGAGACGTTTTTTCTTTTACTCAAAGAGCAAAACTGAGATTTATTCTGTAAATGGTTAAAAAGTAAATTCTAGTGCATTATCGTAGACAAAGAAGAACTATCCTTCTGTAAAATCGCTAATCGTGAATAATTTATACTGAGCGTCTTCAAATAATTACCTCAAATGTGAAATTGTTCAGAATTCAGAGCTACTTCTGCAAAAATTAAAATCGAAAGCGTGTTCTTTTTGTTTGTTTTGTATGACACAAAACATAGAAGCAAAATTATTACTTATAAGTTGCAAAATGAAATGCTGAATGAATTGCATACATACTCTAATACAATAAGTTCAGGTGTACAGCTCTATATAATGGACGGAGGAAATTAGCATAACAAAAAAAGCAAGAATGTCAGCCTCCTAAAATCGAAAAACAATCTTGGAAGTTAAAAGAGCAAAGTATGATTTGTCTCATGCTGTGGCAGAGAGAGCGAGAAATTAAAATAAATTAATGTTAGGTTAGAGAGGAAACTAGAAAGAGACTAGAGAAAATAGAAAATACGGGTGCATATAATTAACACAATAAAAATGGGGAGGCTTGCTTACCACTTTATTGGCAATTGTTTTTCTCACACATGTAGGTTTTCAGTGTTTTCTTGACATTTATTTCCGATTCCTGGGTTCCCGGATATTCAGTGCCTATCTATTGAACTGTACGGGCGGTACAGGACTAACGCTGTACATTGCCTATTGTGTACTTGCAAATTGATTATTGCATTTTCAAAAGTAATGAATATGAGCCCTAAATGGCGTTCCCTGCCCTTCTACTCTTTCCTTTGGCTGATTCTTGAATTCTCTCACTGTTCCAAATTGCGGATGTTTGCTCACCAGTTTGTCTTTCCACTCCCAGACCGACATCAAGCAAGAACAACACATTAGCAGAAACCATATGTATTACTTACCAAATTTAAGCTGCCCTTAAATACAGCGTCATCACCCTCAGGCAAAAAAAATGCTGTAAAAATATTTAGCTCTGTCAGGAAAAGCATACGATTTCAGAAACCACAAGATCTTCTTGATTACAGTAATGGTTACAGTCAGTTTGGGCGACTTTTATTTCAGTTACATTTCAAGTTCTTAAATCTCTTGAACGAAAATTTCCCTTTTTTTACTCCCTGAGGAGGCTTGATTTCGATTAAATTTCCCTAAAAACGGGAATTTTCCCTGAAAGTGGAAGCCTTCTTTCTAACGTACAGGCTCTGCGTTTTTTATATTAGCGCCGTAGTAGTCGTACAGGATAGTACATTGGCGTCTTTGTGATGCGATGTTCCTTTGGAGTCACTGCGATCAAAATGTATCCATTAGTCACTACCGGCGATTTCACTTTACAATGATTCGAAAAAGGTTGCTTTGCGCTATTATCAGTTCAGATGAAGAAGTGGGAGACATTTGATTTATGACCTGATATTTTAAACTGGATTCTGTCATATGTATTTGATTTTTTCCAAAGTAAATTGGAAAGTATAAAATATTTTTATCTAATTTTACACCTTTTTATGATAAAGACCACTATTTGGAATGTGACGAATAATCAACTTCTCATGCTTCATTTGTTCGATAATTCGTGCTACTGTGTGGTATGAAGCTTATGTACTTGAACTGCTAGGGAGACATGCTGGATCGATTTCCGCGTAGCGAGATGCAAATTGTAAGGGGATGTTTGCGGTGTGAGCAGTTAAAAAACAGCACTTTTTCCTCAATAATATATATTCGTGCGAAGCGCATAGTAATTTACTTAATTTCAGCGAAATCTAAGACGGTACTCTTCACACTTCCTAGTTTTTGAACCGTCCTATTCTTGCAGACTATGGAAATTACTTGAAATTTCTGTTCACAGAGTAGAAATATTACTCATGTGGAAGTAATCTCAGGTAGCATGGACTTGAAATTTAACGTAGGTCCAACACTGAGCCACCATCATTTAGGAGTTAAGGACAGTGGCTCAATGTTGGGCCTATGGTAAATTGAAAGGCTGTGCTACTTGGGAACGTTGCGTGCTTACAGTCGTTATTTTAAATATGGGAATTTGTCGAATTATGCACTACATAACCAACTGCTCCAGCCTTAGCAAAAAACATAGAGTTTCATCATTTCAGCTATGGGCCCCAAATTGACAAATAACCGTTTTTGCATGCTAAAAGAAGCATTTATTAAAACCATTATTATCTATTTTTATTACCAGTAATGCCGACATTATTTCCCACTTTTGTCCATAAAAATGGGTCCATGGCGAGGTAGCCGTCGTCCCTTATCACCGAAACTTTCTATAATTCTCACAGTACTCCACATAAATGCATGGAGGGTAGCGTCCTTTATACCGTATTCTTTTTAACCGCCAAATATTTCCTGTACATTCATGCCGTGGAAGGAACTTTTTATTTTTATTTTATATTTCGAAGTCGCTTGATAAAAATGCTTGCCAGGGCTGACTTTTACCTCTTACTTTGTATTATTATTATCTCTGATTTTACTTTGTATTATTGTTACCTGTTAATGTAGTGATGTCGTTATGTTTTTCCCAATATTTGTTAAAGTCCACCGCATAATCGAATGGAACCCACTGCCTGTGTTTGAGATTAGATGCTATCACACATCTTAAACATGTCTGATGTTAAGCCTGGCAGTATTACTTTTTATTATGATTATTCCTGAAAATACCAGACGCGCACCAAGGGCATTAAGGCCGTCCAGGGCGTGGGCAAGCCCACACTTGCCGACCCGTGTACGAGAATATTTTTCAAATTTTATTCACTTTTAGATGAAATAAATGCCTTCAAAATTAGGTTTTCATACAACACAATTGTTTCATATAAATCTGAAAGGGCCGCCCGGTGGCGCAGTGGTCTAAGGCACTGGCCTCTGATCATTCGTCCGTAAGGGGTCCGGGTTCGAATCCCGGTGAGGCATGGATGTTGTGTTTGTCTTACGGCACTGGCTCTCTCCCTTCCCTGGAACCAGTGACCCTAAATTAGGGACGGGCGACTGCTTATAGCCCATTGAGTTGCTCACGGTGGTCGTTAAACCTCCAATCCAAAAAAAAAAAAAAATCTGAAAGGAAAAAAAATCTGTAAAATTCAAATTCAGATGGCGCTGCCAATAATCCAAGTAAGCAGCTTCCTCTCTGTCAATGTACACAAAATTCCGGTTTACCGGTAAAAAAGTTTTGTCACGTACGATGATAAACACATTACAGTTTTCCCCGTGGGCGGGGAGGATCATTGATGACATATGAACAATAATATTGCGCCTGCCTCTCTCATTAGAAAAACGTAAGCTATAGTGATATATTTAAGAAAAAAAAATATCCTTTGAAACTGATTAGCAGCATTGAATGTAATAATTTATTATTTCAATTTATTGCTGACAATCATTTTTGGCTTTCAGCAAAATACATATCGCGTTTTAAGATTTTAACGCTTCAGCGTAAAACTTCGTTTTATAACCATTGTATCTATAAAATTTAGCGTTTGACCTTGTGTAGCGCATAATTGTTTTCAGTAATATTGTAAATTGCAATCGTTGTTCACATAACAAAATTGCTTCCTGAGTCGTTTTCGTACACACTGAACTATTAAGAATATTACACTGAACTATTAAGAATATACCTGCAGCACTTCTTTATTCCTCACATGATCAGCGCGTGTCATATAACAAACCCCTCGTAGATAACGCATTTCTCCAGCACACAAAGGACTCCTAAGTCTTTTCTGCAGTGCCCAGGTTTCACTGCCGTACATCAGAGTAGGAACACACTTTCATAAATAGACATTCGGGACTTCCTTGAGAACACATCATTCCTGTGAAATCCTCCTACGGCAGCTATGACTTTCAATGAAAAATTCGCTCGCCTATTAATTTCGCCGTCTAATTTGTTCTCTCTGTCAAACACACTTCCTAAATATACAAACTTATCCACCAGGCCGATATCTGTGGCATTAAGGCTTGTCTTGCATTCAGTATGAACAGTTCTTTCGCTCAAAAACAATAACTTAGGTTTTTCCCTTATTTATGCTCAGTTTGAAATTCATGCAAACTTCATACATCCGGGACAACATAACCTGCAACTCACTTTTGCTCTCTGCCAACAGGACTGTGCCATAAGCATAGAGCAATATGCACACACACACATTACCAAGACACAAACCAGTATTATCCCTTTTGGCATCACACATGCATGCATCCATAAATATATTAAACAGTCAGGGTGACATTACACAATCTTGCCTGACTCCTGCACCAATTAAAAACCATTTCGATAAAACACCATTCACTCGTACACTAGCTTTACTGCCAGCGTACATGGATTTCACACTATTAAGTAGATTCCCAGTAATACCATATTTATTCAATACCTTCCAGAGCAGAGTCCTATTTACTTTGTCATACGCTTTCTCTAAATCTATGGAAGCCGCAAAAACATTTTTACGAACAGACAGATACTTTCCGATTATCATGCGTAAAGAAACAATGTGATTAGTGCAGCCTTTACCAGGTATAAGGCCACTCTGCACATCCCACACTTTCTCTGACGTAAGATCCCGTACACTATCAATAACCATATTTCCAAATACTTCCCCTGGCACACTCAGCAAGCTGATACCACAAAAATTATTGCATTCAGTCTGATCAACTTCTCCCTTATACAAGCGAACAATGATAGCATCACTTCAATCCTGAGGGACCATTATAGCTCCAACCATAACGGGCAAATTTCAGTTAAGCGGTCAATCAGAGAGTCACCATCATGTTTTAGCGTCTCAACCTTCGACCATATATACTAATTGACTGCGCACTGGCAATAGCTGCATCAGACTCGCCGTGGTCCCAACATGAGAGGGCATCAGATCACGTGACATGAGTCAGAAATGGTCGCATGCCTTTTAATTCCAACGTTTTCCTATGAGCTGATAAGTCATTTTAAAGGATTAGGAATAAGTAAATTGTGTACGTTTGAACTGTGGGTTTTAGGAATATTGTATATAAGAATATATTCGTTGAGAAAATTACCTCAATCAAAATTTTATTGCAATCGTTTAGAGGTAATTAGATCGAAAAGTGGTCGTAAGTTTCGTATATGCCGCCCCGGTGGCGCAGTGGTCTAAGGCGCTGGCCTCTGATCATTCGTCCGTAAGGGGTCCGGGTTCGAATCCCGGTCAGGCATGGATGTTGTGTTTGTCTTACGGCACTGGCTCTCTCCCTTCCCTGGAACCAGTGACCCTAACTTAGAGACGGGCGACTGCTTATAGCCCATTGAGTTGCTCACGGTGGTCGTTAAACCTCCAATCAAAAAAAAAAAAAAAGAAAAAAAAAGTTTCGTATGTGTTCCAACGCGAATTCGTTTGTTTGTACTCGAAATTCCGTGTAAAAATGGTGTTATGATTACTAATTTATCCTGCAGAACTTCAGTATTTTCAGTGCATTATGTGAAAACTGATCATATATAGTGAAAACTCCAGGTAAAGTTACTTATGAGATATATACATGCACAGATCGGGTTTACATTTCGTTATTTATAATGTGATGAACATTTGCGAATAATTTGGAACAGGCATTCCGTTTTTTTTTTTTTTCTTAAGTTGCTATATTTTTATGTCAATAGTCACAAGTTTTCTGGTTAAGTAATTGAACCTTATTGACTATTTCTGCCTCACAGTAATAATTATTGGAAATATGAAAAACAGGCCCAAAAAGTGGAATGGTTGCACTTTCTCCTCTAATGAAAACTTATGCAAACTTTGAATCGCTATATACCAAACCGTCAAGTTTTATGATGAACAAAAATCATTATACTTACTGAAACCGTGTTGTGCCAAATGCTATACTTGTTAAGTAAACACTTTTGGTCTGTCGGGAAACCTTAAAGCAGAAATCATGAAGTAAAACACAAAATTCATGTTATAAATACTTCAAAAACTAAAACTATCCGGTGTCTCGCACCTGTTGGTCACATTAAAAACAAGGCATTTAGCCTTTAATTTTAAGATGACGACATCGAAGTGCCATAGCGAAATCATTATAAAGCATTCAAAGAATCTATTTAGGTATTTAATTCCTTTCTTACCCATGAAAACTTATGGAATTTCTTTTACTAAACAGCTCAGAGCAACCGTAAGCACAGCATGTGTGACCCGTTTTTTTGACACATGTCACGTGAGTTCGTGGCTTTCGATGTTGGAGCCAGAGAATTTGATGCCATGCGCAGTCTATCAGTATATATGGTCGAAGATCTCAAAAGATATGCCATCTACTCCCTAACCTTTACTATTCTGAAGAGATTTTAGAGCTTTACACAATTCTTCTCTTGAGAAACCACCAGTGCTTCCATTTCTCACTATGATATCATCTGCTTCTGCCTCAGAATCATCTTTGCTTTCATGACCTAATACAACACAGAAGTACTCACCCCATCTTTCACTTATCTCAATGGGCCCCAGTATTATTTCTCCAACCCTATTCTTTACACAACTTACAACTTTGTTTCCCCTGTTTTTCCTGAGTTCCATGTAGTTCCAGAAAGTCTTCCTGTCTTTCCAAAAAGCCAATTCATGCCTTTTCATTTTTTCTTTTCTACATTTTGCCTTACTCTGGCGAACCAGCTTTGCTGCCTCACGCTTCTCACAGCGATATTCATCCTCGGAGACTCTACCTTGTAACATCCCTACGTATGCTTTCTTCTTTCTCTTTACTCCTTCTTTAATCTCATTACTCCACCAAGCATCATCTTTAAAGCTACGCACTGTTGAAGTAATACAGACGTATCAGCGGCAGTGACATTACAGTTATTGAAACATGATCACTTCTATCCCTCTCGCACGCCTTCAACTCATTCAGGCGTTCACTGAGTAAATCAGAGTAGCGCTGACGTTCTTCAGACAGCCTTTCAGCCTTCATTCTTTTCACTTTAGGCATCTTCTTATACGTCCTTCTCCAGCTAACATTCAGTTTCACCCGTGACACTAACAGGTGATGATCACAGCCAACATCTCACTTCTCGTCACACGGGTATCAACAACAAAGTGTTTCAGACACTGATCATAAACAACAAAATCCATTACACTGTTTAATCCGAGAGTACGATTTTTCCAAGTGTATGTGTGGATATACTTGCGGTTGAAAAGTGTATAAGATACCCACAAACAATTTGCGATGCAGAGATCAAATAATTTTTCACCATTATCATTCACACCAGGATAATTAAACTTACCCAGAAATCGTAATCAGAAATCCTATCGAGAATGTCATCAGAAATCCTAGAGTTCAATTAATCTTTCACCATTATCGCTCACACAAAGATCATTAAACTTACCCAGAACATTGTCAGAAATTCCATTCTGCACACCTACCCTAGCGTTGAAATCCTCTGCTAATATAACGTTCTTTTTAGCACCAAACTTGCGCAAAACAGCATTTAGCTCATTCCAGAATTCTTCCTTCCTATCAGAAGTTTCCGAGTCATAAGGAGCATACACTACAACAATTACAATTCTCTGACGTTTCACTTCCAACCGAATTGAAAGAATTATCTCACTTATGCAGCTATAGTGAATCAAATTGTTCCTCATCTTTTCACTTAAAATCTCACCTACATCAGCCTGTCCCTCACATTATCCAATACCCCTGATCATACACTCACCGTTCCATTCACTTCTTCTATCCCAATTTCCTTCTTTTTTGTTTCACTTACATAGAGCTCATCGAATCTATACTTAATCATTGTTTGAATCACCTCATTTATCTTTCCATGTGTACCTCTAGTATTCCATACAACAATCTTACACTCACTCAGCCGAGATCTCTCTCTCATATGCCGTTTAGAAGGCGGAACACTGACTAAGGAATACATTGAGTCATTAAAGTATATGGTAGATACCACTCCCAGTTGCACCGGCTCTTTCGTTGTTCTTAATCTGCAAAGAAAAATGTAAAGCTCTTGTTGACATTCCCATTTGGCAAGCACGTGTGAAATTACAATTCACTGATGTATAAATGATAATCCTTGCTTACGAATGTGTACTGCCACTGCCGATATTATTACATATATTTGTTTCTTTTTTTATTCTCACCGTTAAATATTTCGCTATATGTTAAGAAGGTACATGTTTTATATAAAAAAAACCATTACATTGTTATTTAGGAAGAAATGACAAGCGTGATTTGCTCAGCGGCAAAGCTTCGTGAGTGAAAGTACTGTTGTGTATTGGCTCTAAATGTTATTTCGAATAGTGAACAGGGAAAAACTTACCTCCATCTGCTATCTTGATCTTGCTGAATTAACCCCAAAATTTTCCGTCTCATGCAATGCTTTACTTTTTTGATTGGGTGTTAAACGACCGTCGTGAGCAATTCAATGGGCTATAACTAGTCGATCGTCCCTAATTTAGGGCCACTGACTCCAGGGAAGGGAGAAAACCACGACATTTGTTTTTAACAGGGATTCGAACCCATCTCGGACTAATAATCAGAAGCCATCGATTCAAGAAATGCACTTTGTAACATTGAAACTAACACCCTGAAGCAATGATCGGAAACGCATACAAATCCGTTGGTGGCGCAGTTTAGACAAGATATGATAAAATCTAAGTGAAAGCCCGTGAATAATGAAGGAGTTAAATTAGATACATATCTAGGGTAATTTTTTAATAATGGGGTATTATTTTTGTTTGCTGTGTCCAAATCTGAAAGAATATTTCATTAGCATTACAACAATATAAAACAATTATAATAGTTGAGGCAGGGATTCGACAAGTAAAACAGGCAAGCGCTCTTTCCACTGAGCCACCTAAGTATAGTAAACGTTCAGACAAAGAATTTATGTTCTTTGTGATGGAGCTACAAGATTGCAGAATTTGACAATACAAGCGAGAATGCTTCAGCAGTAACGTCACAAGTAAGACAGGATATCTCGTGGAATGAGTCTTGCGGCTTCAGCCATTTCTAGGAAGAAGCAAACTTTATATGCAATGCTAGGCATTAAAATCTCCGAACAAATCGTCAACTGCGTTCATTTTAGGGTGTCCGATTTTTCTGCTCTGTGAGGATGGATGGTCAAATATCGGTTTCAGGCCAGTTTTAAGCCGAGATAACTCAAATGTGCATCGATGCCGGCAATAGATTTGGAAAGCAGGCCTGAACTTTGGGAAGGGAAGTACTTGGAATACGCAGAAGACCGTTTTATCCGGTAACAATCTTTCAGCGCCTCTTAAGATATTGTACTTACCGCTAAAAGAGTGTTAAATGTTGCGTTAAGCTGTCCTGTCACAAAACAGACACATACTGTAAAACAGGGGACATAAAACGTCATGTACTGCGTCAATCTCATTGTGTGCCACTAACCAATGACAATCGACCCCAGCGTTTACTAGGCGGTTGTCTAAGGCGACAAAAATTCGGAAGAGCCAATATTTAGAGTTCATAAAAGCAAATGGACTCTTCTGCGGAAAGTACTGAATAAGTATGATATTACTGTTAATCTACGTAACAGCGTGAAAGCCGCTTACGCTGGCAGTAGAGCTTGTGTATGAGTGAATGGTGTTTTATCGAAATGGTTTTCTATTCGTGCAGAAGTCAGACAATGTTTTGTAATGTCACCCTGGCTGTTTAATATATTTCTGGATGCATGCATGCGTGATGCCAAAATAGATAATAGTGGTTTGTGTCTTGATAATATGCGTGTGTGCAGATTGCTTTATGCTGATGACACAGTCCTTTTGGCAGAGATCAAGAGTGAGTTTCAGAGTATTACGTTTTCCCAGATGTGTGAAGTTTGTATGAAATTTAAACTCAGCATAAATAAGGGAAAAACCAAAGTTATTGTTTTTGGACGAATAACTATTCGTACTGAATGCAAGATAAGCATTAATGGCACAGAGATTGTCCAGGTGAATGAGCTTGTATATTTAGGAAGTATGTTTGACAGAGAGAATACGTTACATGGCGCCGCCCCGGTGGCGCAGGAGTCTAAGCTATGGCTTCTGATCATTCGTGCGAAAGGGGTCAGGGTTTAAATCACGGTGAAGCATGGATGTTGTGTTTGTCTTTCGGCTCTGGATCACTCCCTTACCTGGAACCAGTGGCCTTAATTAGGGACGGACGACTGCTTATAGCCCATTAAGTTTTTCACGGTGGTCGTTAAACATCCTATTCACAAAACAAGACAAAAAATTAGATGGCAAAATTAATAGGCGAGTGAATTCTTCATTGAAAGTCATAGCTTTCTTAGGAGGATTTCACAGGAATGATGTGTTCTCAAGGAATTCCCGAATGGCTTTGTATCAAAATGTAAGTGCTCCTATTCTGTGTAGCGCAGAAAAGACATAGGAGTCGTTTGTGTGCCGGAGAGATGCGTTACTTGCGGGGTATTTGTGGTAAGAGCCGCAATGATCGTGTGAAGAATAAAGAGGTGTTGTAGATGTGTAATGTGAGTCGAAATGTTGTTAGTAAGGTGGAAACTAATATTCTTAGGTGGTTTCGCCATGTGGAAATGAGTGATGAGGTGCTGACTAAGATTATTGTTTCAGCCCAAGTGGCAGGAAAGAAAGTATAGGAAGGCCAAGAAAATCATGGGAGGACCAGATTCAGGAATGGCTGCTTCAGAAAAAGATTATGCGTACAAAAGGTCCTGTGTGCGGCGTGTGATGGATGTTATTGAAGCTCGAGTGGTGGGCGCACGTCGTTTCAAATGAAGACATTTGATATACTAACAGTAAGCAAATTTTAGTTCTATCAGTTAAATGTGTACTTGACGCAGGTCTTCCTTTCAGGAGCTAACCTCTGAATCTCAGAGAACAGCAGCTTAATGATATTTATGTTTATATGTATATAAAATCAAATGAGTTAATACATGAGAAAAATAATAAAAAGAAAAATATAATTTTATCATCCATTGTCGTTTCGATATTCGACATAACTTGCGACTTCTTATTTGTTGCGTAAGCGAGAAACGGAGACCTGCACTTTAAATCAGCTTGCAATAAATCCCAAGCCAACGCGAAAGAGCGCATCTGTCAAAAACCTGGCATGAACCATGCCCCTCTCTTTGTTGCCAGTAAGTCAGGCACCGCTTGGAGACGGAACAAAATTTTTAAACAAAATAAATGCATTCTGTATTAACCGGCTTTCAACAGAAATATCAAGACTGTCCACTTCTATCAAAATAATAGCAATGCTCAACGTCTAAAGTTTTTTTGTTGGTTGGGGTTTTAACGTCCACCGAGAGCAACTCAATGCGCTATAAGTAGTCACCCATCTCTAATTTTAGGCCCCTGCGTCCAGGAAAGGCAGAGAGACACTGCCGTAAGACAAACGTAATATTTATGTCTCACAGGGATTCGCACATGGACCCGCCGTAGACGAATGCCAGTACATAGACCACTGCGGCACTGGAGCGGCTAGCCTAAATGTTAGAAACTCTCACACTCAGATTATTTCCTAATGAGAACAGGAGCAAGAGTGATTGAGGCCCTGCAACTACATTAGTTCGGCTGGAATTGTTTTATATTTCTTTTATTTTTTAAATCAGGTGCTCCAGGAAAGAACTATGATGAATTATCTGCATTATCAATCGACCATCCGTGCCGTAGATGTGTAGACACATGTTGGTAATTCTGCTAAAAATAAAACATGTAAAATGAAATTTTAATATAATTTTAAATACATTGGACCAGTAAGTAAATGGATGTGTGACGTACCAATGAGGTGACACAAGAGTCAAACGGCAAGTTGTAGTGATTAGCCAAGGTCGGGGTAGTTCAAAGTGTAGAACAATCTTCTCCGAGAAAGCAGATGTTGGTTCGAATTTCCACACCGGCAAAAAGGGCTTTAATTTCACATTGGCGACCAAACTAAAAGTGAACCTGTTGACCGTGAGGTTCGAAAAAAATATATGTTTCTTCCACAGAACTTCTGGAAATAATGAGAATTCCTTCTTCTACAGTGAACTCTCCTTTAAGTATGGGTTTAGGTGGACCCGAAACCGGCGATTTGATACCCTCGCCTCTCTCAAAGGGGTGGGGGATATATGTGACATACCACAGAGGTGACAAAAGCGCCGAAACGGCAAGTTGCTGCGATTACCCAATGTCGGTGTATTTCAGTCGGGAGTTTAACTGACTTCGGAAGGAGGAGACGTAGATTCAAATTACACAACCGGCATAAAAAGGGCTTTGTTTTCACAGATGTAGTTTCCATTATTATTTTTTCTATTTAGTTTACATTGTATTCTTGCATCTTGAAATAGCCGCTCCGGTGGCGCAGTGGTCTAAGCGCTGGCACCTGACAATTCGCCCGTGTTGGGTCCAGGTTCGAATCCTGTTTAGGCATGAATGTTTTTTCCTTACGGTACTGGCTCTCTCCCTTCCCGGGAAAAAGTAGCCCTAAATTAGGGACGAACGACTGCTTATAGCGCATTGGATTGCTCACGGTGGTCGGTAAATCTAAAAACAAACAAAGTGTCTTGAAATAACTGCTGAATCTGTGCAATATGTTTGGCCACAAAAAGAGCGACATCAATTTTGGTGGAGCAAGACGGATGGCCTGCCTTGGGCGTCAAACACTCTAGCACCGGCCCTGGCTAAGCACACTATGAGGTAATAATGGCTCATAGCAGAACAGTGAAAAAATCCTCTGCTCGAGAAAATGGTGAATCAACAGTTGTATCATTCCTTTGACTTCTTCCCATCCAATGCAATACAAAACTGCCGCTTTGCGTTTCCTCATTGGACGTGCCTATACATATTCCTCGTCTTGTAGAACTAGAAAACGGGAACTTTTCACAGTGTCAACAATTGCTCGATAATTTGGATACTCAGAACAACTATTTCCACAATTACTACTGAGGAGTAGAAGACTGAAATTTACAAAGTTATCCATGGAAACCAGACAGTCCACATTTGTAGGGAGTTCGGAGTACAATCCTAATATTGTACCCATCCTAAAAAAAGCGTGCCATAGACACCATTTAAACTTCGGAGTGAAAATTAGAAATATATTTTCACTGATCAGGAAGGACAGAGACAGGATCGCCCCTCTTCAAAAACATGGTGTATATTGCATACCCTTAACCCACCCTGATCCTGATTTGACTACGAAAAAATACATGGGTTCTACTCTTAGGACCTTATCGGTCAGACTGAGGGAACACCGATACACCCTCAGATCAGGAACCATAAATGCTGCTGTTACTATAGCAGTAAACCAAGAGGGTTATTTCCCAGATTATAATGGTACTGCAATTTTGAACTCTGATGTCAAAAAATCTACTATCTTTCTTGCAGAAAGTCTGTGAATAATTCACCATAGTGACTCTTGCTGTAACTTGATACTTCCTGCATATGTTCCTAGCCCTTGGAGAAGACTGGCCACTTCACATGAGTTTCACACTGATGAAGGACCCTGATTTCGTAAATGAACTTGTCTTATTTTGCTTTCTTATTCTTTAGTTTAGTTTTTGTTCCCTATTTTGGTTATAAGTGGTTTTTATTACACCTATATATTTATTTCACTTTTATCTGTACCCCAGCGTCGGCGAACGCCATTTGCCGACGGTGGAGTGAGTGATGCATTGTGGTTATGGGGAGTGTGGGGGAGTGCATATACATATCTGATACACGGTCTTGTCTTGTGGCGCTGGAGCCTGTAGATGGAGACTTGAGATCTTCGAAAGTACTAGCTTTCAACTAGGTTTATAATTTGTAAATATAAATAAATGTTTTAATATTTGCAACTTGGAAACATGGTGTTTTATCGTACGGTGAGACAGCTATTCATTGACCATTAAATCACGTAAAACATGCTATTCTGTTTCTTTTACCGGGAAACGGTGCACAAATCTGCGGAAGGGCTTTCTTCAGTTATGATGATTTGTAGTTTGTATTTGACGTTTCGAATCGATATTAACATCGTGGAACTTTAAACATCTGGTTTCTGATTGGAAATACAATGTATGTTCTTTTACAAAGCACTCAGCCCCTTTTGGATTAGTGAAAAGCACCAAATATCATAGTTATATTTCATTTTAACCACTTGACTATGACTTCGACATTTCAAAGTTAAAGTCAGGTCACTATGTAGGCCTTTTCCTTGATTCTCCTTGCTGTTTCATCATTTCCCAGATTGATATGTTAACAATTCTATTAATTTTAGTAATATTTCATGTAACAGCTAAAAATGGAAATAAAAAAAAATATTTCACTTTCAAAGATGAAGAAACAAATGAAAGCAAAAGAAAAATTCCCTCTCCAGACCAGCGAACAAAACACTCCGCCTGGATGTTTCTCTGTAATCGTACTCCACAACGATTTGTTAACCGTTTGAACACACTTTTTTTATACTACAAGATCGAGTATGAGAGACACATCAATTCCTTTGTCAGAATTCTAAGATCTTGAAATCTACCGAATGTTACTGGTGCTGAATTGATATTTTTTTATTGTTATCGAATGCTACAGGTGCTGGAACATATTCTTTTTTATTGTTGTTAAAATAAAACCCACTGCTTCTAATGCATGTGAAGTTTATTTTGAGCAATGCTAGCGTCACCATGGTTTTATGATTGAATACCAAGGCCCCTTAAAACGTTTTCAATGAATTTTATTGACACCTGCGTGCAAATTCATCAAAGGTAAAACTTTCGGTTATTCCTTGGTCACTAGAATTATTTGAATGTCACATAATGTCGACAGATGGTGATACCATCAGCCATTCGGCGAGGATTACAAGCCAAACCGACGTCGTAGGCCATTTGCTGCAGAAACTGTTACATCATCCATGTGTCCTCCAGGGCACATATGCCATTGGCTAATAGAATGAATGACGTTTCCTTACGATGATAGCAGCATCGATATTGGGTATTGTTAATATGAGAATGTGCAGATTAATATTCCCAGAGGGAAAACGATTGCATTAGTAACCTTAAGTGCCAGTTATTGTAAAGATCTATGATCCTAAAATGGAGAAGATAAACAGATAGGAGATAAGAAAACTGTCGTATGCAACGGGTATAGCACGAGCAAGCGCTATGTCGCTGGTACGACATAGAATGCCGACACATATCGTCACAAACGCGGGGTTTAATTAGGACAGCCTCGTTAAGAATAAAATCACACAATGGAATCAAGTGTTAACCAACATCTACTACAACTCAGGATACAGCAGTCCCAAATAAAAGGAAACGGAGTTATTAAATGTCCAAAGAACAGTTGCTTTGGATCACACACAATCCGTGAAGAGCTATTTCCCAAAAGAAAGAAATCAAACCATTTAATGACGTGATGCGAAATACTGTTTTTCCGATATTCGTTGATATACCGGTTAGTTGTATATTAAGCAAGTGAGAACTGTGGTAGTTTTGATAAAATTTACATAAAGTGTTGAAATGGGTAGTAATCGTATGCAGTTATGGTAACACTGAAATTTCGACCAGACGCAGAGAATGATTATATGATTGAAGTAAATCCATTATAATGCAGAAATGAAAATCCCGTAGAGAATGGGAAACTCATCTGGTTTTACTTTAAAGATTTACAGAAGGGGAACGAATCACATTATATGAGATTGAGAAACTACTTTCCTAGTGCAACAGCTTTGGAGATTTCCACTAAAATATATATCACTTCTGGTGGACCTGATTTTAAATTTTCCTCGGGATTATCATTATTGTTACCACTGTGAATTCATGCAACACTCCAACAATTTAAATGTGCAGTGTGAACAGTGCTCCTCTTTCTGTGAAATGCTAATTTGAATGCGTCAAAATTTAATCGAAAGTTTCACGTTGCACGTCATGTATCAAGATTATATTAGGCGGTGACGAATGCTAACGCTATGCCTTGTGGCTAACGCCGGCCATTTTCGCCCTTCCCATTTGGAGAGCAGCCCTTAGTCTCCAATTCCTTTCATGTTTCTTTTCTATTTGGTGTTGTAACATAAATCTCTGAATCTCTTATAAGTGAGGGCAGCTGTTGATCCGAGGTCAAAAACTGCCTTATAAAATCCTGTACATCTATTTGTCATTAATAAAAGTGATTCCTTTAATTTTGGGCCCTCTCGAAGAAAGCGTTATCAAACAGCAGAGAAGCGATATTTTTGTTAACAATATTTTATCCTTAAAATAAATTTGGTATGTAAAAAAACACAGAAGGAGTTCACCATTGAGGTAATCCCAGCAAAAGAGTAATCATGACAGGGGAAAGCTTCCAGTTTTCCCTTTGAACTCAAATTATATGTTGCTTTCATAACTCCCCACAATATTTCTTCTGTTACTAAAATTGACAGTGCGATGCTGTGTCTCAGTAATATATTCGTAAGTAACCTCCCAGACGTGAAGTTAATTTCAGCACAAAATATTTGTGCAATGCTTCTTTGTGTGTGTGTGATAATTCATAAGTTTCATTTAAACGTCTGTGCAGTTTCTTTCAAATATTGAACATTTGGCAATTGTGTCACGGTGTGCCTCAAATAATTACGGCAAATTAAAGTTGTTCTAAGCATTTTCGTTTTCTTTTTGTTTTACATTTCTCACTTCTGATTTTGGTGTGGTCTTGATTTAACGCGACAGTGTTGATTTTGGCGGACATTCTGAGGCTTTACACTGCCCAGAAGATCATGACCATATTTGTGCACTAGCCGTGAACTCTTAGCCCCCGAAGGCTAATTTTTCAGGTGCCCTCAAGTTACTTCAAGGAAGATAAATTTTTTAGCTTCGTTAAGCAATGTTTTCATTCAGGCTAAAAGTACTAACAGTTCAGTTGAGTTTTACTACCGACTTGTGCTGTAAAGTGCACACTTTAAAAAATTGCAATTTCGGTCGTTAAATCATTTTGTTTTGCGAGTGTCAAGGCTTAACCTAATTATTGCAAAGTACACAGGACAGTACGTCAACTACGACAGTGGGAGATAACCGTATGACGTCAGCGGACGCTATCGGCACAACTCAGCGATGTTCTTTTCTTGCTCGGCATAATCCTTAGACATAATGTTTAGGGTGGATAGTTCACACTTTATTCTTGAGGTACAGAATTTCTTCAAATGATTGAGTTATTGCATGGTTCTACATTTTGTTATACTTAATACCAGCCGTTCTATATTCGATTTTGTTAACAAGGTATTTACATCCAGACCATTATATGACCTCATAAAACTTCTGTCAGATTTTCAAAGCGTATCTCCGCTTCGAAACTTTACAAACCATCGCCGAATGGTTCGTTCGTTGACTGTATTCTCCACAAACGCTTTGTTAACATTTCCAGCGGCAATTCCTGCAGAACGACTCAGTTTAAATTCATACAGGAACATGGTTCTCAAATCCAGCAACTGCAGGTTTTCGTTGCAAGCCACGTTACGTCCAAACAAACTACGCCTGAACCTCGTTCTTCACACACGTGCTAGCTATCTATAGTAACTCTGTGACGTAATACCCGCAGCACCTGTGGGTGGTACCATTCCGCTGTGATGGGGGTCTGTCTCCACTGCTCGTCCACACCGGATATTTCATTCGCACCAACCCAATATCTGGAGATGCCCTCATCAATAGAGCAGTACCACTTTTCGTGAAGCCTACAAAAGTGAGCAATGGCAGTCAAATTGTGGGAAATATGGTGGTTTCCAAGGCTATTGCAATGCATTTTGTCTTGTCCGAATCTCATTACTTCCTCGTAAATGTCTCAAATTTTGCATCGTAATTTGATGCCGATGTGTGAGAAAATGCTGGATTTAAAAAATTCTTAATTACTTTGAGGCACCTTACCATTTTTATTTTTAACTGTGATTCATGAAACTTCTGTGCAAGTTCAAAACAAAATATAACGTTGAAATTGAAAACTTCACTCGTGTATGAAGTATAATTCAGTCCGGTTGAATATTTACACGATTTCTGCAACCAAAAACCACGCAACAAAAAGTATACACAACTGAAGCAGCATAGGTATCATATAACCAATATCAAATTACCACACTTGTCGCCTTCACGGTTAAGAGAATCAGGACATCTCCAGCAGTCTTATTCTAACTTCTTTGGTAATAGAGGGGAAAAACAAACTTTTCCGGAATGCTAAGGCAAAAACGAAAAAAAAATCTCTTGAAAACCTTGTTTCTAAAATTTCTTTTAAATGTTGTGAAATAAAAACTGATACTCCTATATGAGCTGTTCGCGAATCGATCGCAGTACGGGTGGAATATGAATTACCTAATACAAAGTTGAAAGCAGCTGGAAACCTGAAAAACGCATGTTTGGATTTGAATGAAAAACGCAGTGAATAACACGATGGATATAGTAATGAATGTAGTTCATCAAAGAAAAGGAAATGTCCTGATTATCCTGCCCCTCCGTATACTACTATAAAGAAAATATTTGTGAGTTCTTCACTCTTAGTATGTCACGCCAAAGTATTTCACAATTGCACCAATCAATGAGCTCTTCTGGAAATAAAGATTTTAGAGAACATAATTTCTCTGCCAGAATCAAAATGACAAACAGTAGAGTATTGGTTTTCTATTCCCAAGAAAAGGAAGCTGGGTACTGCTCTGATCGCAATCTCATTAATTCCGGTTGCAAGGATCTACGTGAGCAAGAATACTTGAATTGGAAAAATATATCTGAGAGATTGAAGAAGTATTAAAATTGTTTGACTCATAGATTTTCTCAGACTCTGTTCTTTAAATCATGGTCTCATGCTCGTTTAGGGTGTCAAAACGATGAAAACCGTCAAATGGCCGGTTTTTTGGTCTGTACTGTTTTATAAGGTCTGCTACCACTATACAAATTTTAGCTTAATGACTGCTTTCATATCATGGAAACAATAATAATGTCGGCCCCTCCACTGGGGCGCAGCTGAGAATAAGACAAGGGAGTCTTTTATATAATAGCATTTTACTTAGCTATGTACTTCCTTAATAACATCATCCAACGAAAAATACTTGTGCTTACGTTCTTTCACCAATCGTCCGTTTCAGAACTATTTGAATGCCGAGTACGGAAGCATAGCCAGGTACTGCTACTTTTGTCAAAATCTTTTTTAGCATGTCTTTTATAAAAAAAGATCGTGCTTCTGTTATCGGTTTGTCCTTCCATCCTTCTGTCTCTCCGGTTGGGAATTTTTTTTCCATACAATTTCTAATTTTTGGTAAAGAATGGTTGAGCCACCAAGGGGCGTAAGTGTTAATTTCACCTTCTGATGTGTTTGCCACTAAATCTGAGCATCTAAAATCTCGACTGAAAGAAATTGTTCATGGACCGATGCCACTCACGTCGATAAACCTTTTCGGAGTATTTTCTTCTTAAAATATTGCATGGTTTCTCCACCATCATCAAAGTTCAGAGAAAGTTTCTTCAACACATTTTTTATGAATCGATCGGAGTTTATATAGCGGACATCCAGACTGCTGAACTTCTGACATTCTTCAAGATGACCGCTCTGCAATCGAGAAGGAAGGCTCTCCAATTGAAGTTACTGTACGGCATCATCAATGGAGAGATAGATGATAATCAGATTGTAAACCAATTAGGTTTCCGTGTCCCATATTTACCGAGGACAAAATGTGAACTATTTTGAGGACAAAATGGCTCTAATTTAGGACCACTCCTGTTTTCAATATACATTAATGACCTTCCGATTTGCATTCATGGCCCATGTCTCTTGTTTGCTGATGATCTCAAATTTACCGCAATGATCAAACTCCTGATGACTGCCTTGCTCTTCAAACTGACGTCAATAACCTGCTTTAGGGGTGTGCATTAAACCATCTCCATCTCGACATCTTCAAGTGTCATGTCGTTTCTTTTTCGCGGAAAAGAAAACCAATTATTTTTTACTACAAAGCTCACGACTATACACTTACCCGGACAAACGAAGTCCAGGACATGGGAGTCACGTTTGATTCAAACTTGGACTTTAAAAGTCACATCAAAAGAATTGTATGTACAGCGTACTGAAAACTTGGATTTATCACGCGACATTCCAAGTGTTATTCGAATACTCAGACATTCGCCTTTTTGAGACTACGGTCAGATCCTCACTGGAATATGCGGCGATCATTTGGAGTCCTAGCCAAATAACTCTAGTAAATGAAATTGAGAAAGTTCAGAAAAAGTTTCTTCGACACATTTTTTATAAATCGATCGGAGTTTATATAGCGGACATCCCGACTTCTGAACTTCTGAGATTCTTCAAGATGACCTCTCTGCAATCGAGAAGGAAAGCTCTCCAACTCAAGTTCCTGTACGGCATCATCAATGGAGAGATAGATGACAATCAAATTGTAAACCAATTAAGTTTCCGTGTCCCATATTTACCGAGGACAAAATGTGAACTATTTGTAGTGCCATTTTGCAGAACTGATGCTGGAAAAAAATATCCGTAATGTAAAACGTATTGGTTTCACAACTCACTTGAAAAATGCCCGGATATTTTTAATGTAAGCTATAATTTTTTTCATAAAGCATGTTTTGCAAGATTGTAAATATCACTTGGTAATTATCAGTGTAAATATAAATATAGCAATTCCTGTAACTAAATTTACCGTCTGTAGGGATGTGCTTACAATAAATAAATAAAAATTATTTTTTTATTTTTGTCAATATCTCTCCTTCTAATGGTCCGATTTGAAAAATTCCTTCTGTATTGGATTGAGTTTCCGGTGCGATATGTTTTTCATATAATTTCAAAAATTCCAAGAAACTCATAGACTTTCCGCTAGAGAGCGTTAAGATAAATTACGTGTTCCCCGATGTTTCTGCTTCTAAAACCCTGATTTGAAAAATTCTTCCTGTATCGCATACAACTCCTAATGAGAAATGTTTGTTTTTATATAATTTCTAATATTTGGTAAATAATGGTTTGGCCACCAGGGGAAGTAAGTGTTAATTTCTGCTTCTGGTGTATCTGCAGCAAAATCTGATTTTATGGAAACTCGAATGAAAAAAATATTTCCTGGGCCGATCCCGCTCACAACGAAAAGCTTTTGAGAACACTTTCTTCTTAAAACAATACATGTTTTCCCGCCAAGGACCGTAGTTGTATATCTTACATTTGTCGATATCTCTGCTTGTAAGAGACCGATTTGAAAAATTATTTCTTTGTTGGAGAGCGTTTCTGCTGCGAAATGTTTCTCATATGATTTCAAATGTTTTCGTAACTGCCATGAGGAGTCTCAGTATGTATCCCAGACAGGTGCGAACGTTCGAGCCACTAAATATCTGCCGTGCGTCGGATGGGCACGCTGAGCCGTAGGACCTTAGGTACTGGCCCCTTGGTTATAAATAACGGCACCTTCCTCCCATTTCGACCTCGCTTCCGTGGGACTTTCTTGTCGGGCACTATAGTCCAAATCTTCGAGATTCCTACTGCTAAGGGTTGTTCAAGACCTGGAGTCAGACACTCCCTGCCTTCCTTCCTGAAATTCTCTCTCTCTCTCTCTCTCTCTCTCTCTCTCTCTCTCTCTCTCTCTCTCTCTCTCTCTCTCTCTCTCTCTCTCTCTCTCTCTCTCTCTCTCTCTCTATCTCTCCTTCTTTATTTCTTTTATGGGGACACGGATGGTCTAGTGGTCAACGTTCATGAGTGCCATGAAAAAGTCTCAGGATCGATCCCAGGCAGGTACGAACGCTCGATCGACGTAGCACAGCCTTACAGTTTAACGTAAGACAAACAGAGAGCCATCGTAGGAAACAGTGGCTCAAAGTTAGGGTCTTTATTTGTTTTATGGGACCGCGGGTGGCCCAGTGGTCAACGTTCGTGACTCCCATGAATAATCTCAGGAGCGAGACCAGCCTGGTACGAACGCTCGAGCCGCACAACGTCTGCCGTGCGTCGGATGGCCACATTGAGCAGTCGAATTCCATGTACTAGCCCCCGGTTATAAATAAGGGCTTCTTCCTCCCCCTTTCTACCTCGGCTCCGTGTGACTTTCTTGTCGGGCGCTGTAGCCCATTTGTCCTAGCTTCGTAGTTCTCAGAGTTGTTTAAGACCTTGGATCAGACACTCGCCCCCTAAAATCCTCTGCATAAAATCTTTGAAAATCTGTTTTTTACGGGAATTTCTAATAGTGTTAGGACTGGTGATAAATGAAAACGATGTCCGTGTGCTTGCGCAAATACATACACTGTTGCTGCCGCAGAAGAGGACGAAAAGTAGTATTTTTGCTCCAAATGTTCATGTATGTGTTGATAGCAGCTGTGTTTCAAGTAGTCAAGTTACCGACAAACCGTATGTACACACCATAACTAATGAGAAGACATTCCAAAACTCAGTGATTAATATGGCATGAATATAGACTTTTTATGGAAAGGAACACATATGTATAAATCTTGAATTCCTAATACAATTTTTGAAAGAGAAAAACGATGAGGATAAGTATAGGGTACCATTATGCAATGCACAAAATTGAAATCAGTTCTTAACAAATGTATCAAATGCTGAATATTAAAATACATTCTGAAATCTTGGTTTAAATACGTGTAACCTACACTTCTCAAGAAAAATCTGTACGAAGCGTGAACAGCCGAATGGTTGATCTTTCATTTTACAACGGCACTAAGACGTCCGGTCAAAAGGGATGTCTTACAACAGTGTTGGATCGTGACCTAATACAGACAGCTTTGCAATTCAGCAAAATGTCGTGGCAAAGACTGTGGGCCGCTCCGGTGGCGCAGTGGTCTAAGCGATGGCCTCTGATCATTCGTCCGAAAGGGTCCGGGTTCAAATCCTGGTGAGGCAAGGATGTTGTGTTTGTCTTACGGCACTGGCTCTCTCCCTACCCTGGAACCAGTGACCCTAAATAGGGGACGGGCGACTGCTTATAGCCCATTGAGTTGCTAACGGTGATCGCTAAACCTCCAATCAAAAAAAAAAGACTGTGGCCAGACACGGCAGCTATCTTTGCTGACGACCGTCGAATCTTGGACCTTTAAGGGGTCCGTGTGAAAATTGCGTTTCTAACAGTAACCTAGGAAAAACAACCAGGATCGGACACATTGTCCTCTTTTAAACATAGCACAAATAGCATAACACAGTAATTCCAAAGGCAGGATGTACCATCAAGTGCATGCATGCTGATTATGAAAATCTTATGTTGAAATACAGCTTTATTTTTTTTAGTTGCCTCACTGTTTTACCTGCATTCACCCAAGTAGCACGTGACGTTTAAAAGACGTCGCATTTCTGTTGCAAAAGTTGATATTTGGTCTTCCGTACAAAGACTACGTTTGATAAACGTTTGTTAAATGTTACATCCGTTACCGTTGCGATTTTGTCACATTCATTACGTTTGCTAAACGTTGCATTTTCGTCATGTTAGCAAGGTCTCAGCTAATCTTTGGCGTGACATTACATTCAGGCAAAGAAGAACAAAATTATACTGTTGATAAAACAGTAAGCTTGTGTATAATGGATAAAGATTATTGAATTCCTCCTTTTTTTTTTGCTTATACGACTAGAAGATTTTATTCCATTGGTTTTAAAGCAGCTTCTGGTCTGCGGCTGCGTCGTTCTCTAACCTGCTGTTACGTCACTTGTACTACGGACGGTGAGTTATGGCAAGGCTGAGCTCGATCGTCCAGAGCTGCATGCCTAATCGATGGATTTTATCGTTCTTAAAAGGTAAGTTCTTTTCCTGTTTCAATTCATAGGCTTCGATTTCGAAAACAATTCATGTATTCGCTTCGTAACTCGTGGAGATTCCCGTAACACGTGAAGACATTCATGTATTCGTTTCGTAACACGTGGAGGTAGGCTTAACACGTGAACACATTCATGTATTTTCTTAACAGGTATATATATCATCGACTGCATTTTAAACTAGGAGTAGTAAAGAATTTGTTAGATTTTCGGATCTAAACACAGCTGATTCGTTTTTAATTTTGTATTTTCGTGAAAGAGTAACAAAAATATATTTCAAGGAAACGAAATTTTAGACCTTTTCATTTTTATGAGCTACTGAATATTTGGTTAGATTTTTAAATAACAAATGCAGCTAGTTGTAAAAGAAATTCTAATTCTTCAAATGTTTGGAGAGTATTGAATTTATACTTAATTACTCAAATGTGCTTCCGTGTAGCAAACATTGTTACAAACGCAGCTTATTGGTATGTTAGTTATAAAGGATACTCTATATTACTGTTATCATATATTAGATCAGCATTTCTTAGGGCTCATTCAGCCAGTTTTTTTGCAAGAAATATATTGTGTGTAGAGTAACAAACTGAATAAGCTGTTGGAGAGATACGTATTAAATCCAGAAAGCTTCAAGGTTGAAAAAAAATTCAAAACCCACCCTTACAGAGTCCTGTGGCCAAGAAGTATATTGTCAGTCACAATTCAAAGTCTACGTAAGGCACGCAAAAGTTTAACTTTTTTTTTTTTTTTGCAAATGCACGTTTTATACCAGATGTGAATTAAGCTTACTGAAATCATAATGTATCTGTATCCAAATGGAATATATACAAATATCCAATGCAATATTTTGTTAGACTGTGGGAGTACACACTTACATTCAAATGTGCCCATCTCCCCCTTCCACATATCAGAGTTGTGCCTATCAAATAATGAAACAGAGAAATGCTATTGAACCTGTCACAGGCAAGGTGGTCAGTTGTTTTGCTTTTCCAGTTACAGTTTACTAAATTTTTGTTCAAATTTCAGGAATGCAGGGGTGGGAGAAGTTGGAAGCAGAGTTGTATAAAAATAAAATGTATCTGTGAACACAACCATTGAAACAAAACTTGCTGCAAACGCGCATATCACGACGACAATATAAGATAATTTAAAGAAACAATAAAAAATAATTATTAGGACATTACAAATTCCGATGACGGCAAAATACAATTGAATATGTGTGTGAAATTGACCTTTATGGCAAAATATTGGATTATGAACCTCATAAAAACAAAAGAATTAAAAGAAACATTTTATACCCAGAAAACAGTTCCATTAATGAACCTTTAAAAATTATAAATAGTATTTTCAACAGCTTAGTTCAAAAATTACTGTGCTGCCCCCAGTGGCGCAGTGGTCTAAGCGATGGCCTCTGATCATTCGTCCGAACGGGGTCCGGGTTCGAATCTCGGTGAGGCATGGATGTTGTGTTTGTCTTACAGCACTGGCTCCTCCTTCCCTGGAACCAGTGACCCTAAATTAGGGACGGGTGACTGCTTATAGCCCATTGAGTTGCTCACGGTGGTCGTTAAACCTCCAATAAAAAAAAATACTGTCGACTTACAAATTACTTAAGGAAAAGATTTTAATTTAATAACTAGTTGCTGCAAGAGGAACCTGACAATAAAATTTAAATTCCTTCTGTGTAAAGGAAACTTTTGATACAGTTCCTATGTACTGAGAAACAGGCCTTGATAAAATCTAGAGGCCACAAACATCCGAATGTGCCCATATTGGCAAAATCTGCTAATAATTTGAAAACTATCGGCGTGCGAACATACTTTTACATTCTACTACTTTGGTTGGAAGTATAGTTTTTTTCTAAACTATACTTCCAACCAAAGTAGGATTTTATTTCTAATTTGAATTAATTTTCTCTCAACAATATTATTTTTGAACACATATCATTGCTCCTTTGTTTCTGTAATGCTTCAAAACCAACTTGATAGCTGTTTACTTTTGGTGCTACTGGTTTTGAATTTAATGTTCACTTTGAATTTTGTAGCTGTTTGTTCCCAAATGGCAAGAGTAATAGACCAATTTTTGTATTTGCTAGTTGAGTCTGTATCTTCAGATTTCTCTGAATGAATAATCTTTTCTAAGCAATTAAATTAGAGAGCCACAAACCAATATTTCTATTCACTGTCGAATTAATACTGTTCCGACTAGGCCAGTGCTTCCTAATTAGCCTTTCTCTGAATTATGGATCTCTTCTATTATCAGATCGTTAAGGGCAAAAAATTAAAGGCTGGACCACGTAGCTACGCTGCGTAGAAAAGCCGTACAAACTGTCACAGTTTGATTGTACACATTTTTTTTCAGCAATGTATGTATATATATATACTGGTCACAAAAAGTTAGGGATATTGCATGAAGTGAAGCCACGTAACATAAACGCCAGAGTGTGTTTGCAAAAACAATTCAATGGGCAATTTCTGCTCACAACAAGTAGTACCACAATATAGACAAAAGTTTATATTCAGAGAATGTCCAAAACCTCTGGATTTCAGTATCCAGTAACACTACCTATGTGTCGAAGAACGTCTTGACACCTACGAAGCATACTTGCAGTGACATTATTGATTAGTGTTTGGTGCAGTTAGTCCCATATTAGTCAACACATTACAGAGGTCTGCCAGTATACTGGGGTATGGAATGCGGTTATCTAAACGTTGCTGTATAGATTCCCAAATTTTCTTAGTAGTATTAAGGTCAGACCTGAGGTAGGCTGTAAGGATTCGATCTTGTGGTTTTCCAGCCAGGGCCGGTCCAAGGGGTAGGTAGGCCAGGTGGTAAATGTGTAGATTAGCGTCCTAAATTATTTCGTTGAAAAAATTTTAGTACCTGGAAAAAGTGTGATGTACAGATTTTAGTGTATGGAAATTAATGTCAAATGGTGCAAAAATTGCATATTTTAAATGTGTTTTAAAGATATATTTTTTTCAAAATATTGACCTGTGAGTCTGACGCTGTGAAGAGAAGCTGTGGTAGGCCTAATGTATTGCTCCGGCAAAGAATATGAAGCTCTGGTCCTTTAAAAGGAAGGTTTGTTGCTGTGCCAAAATGATGGGCGGAAGAGTACAAGAGAAAGAGGTTATGTTGTTGGCAGGAGAGCAATAAATGTAGTGATACGCTACAGAAAATAGGTCCACAGCATCCACCCTTTATTTTGTTGTATCCTGTATGTTGTTGGCAGGAAAAACTGGGAAAAAAACTCTTCGATTTGCAAAAGATATGTATGAGTAAGATAGAAACTGACCTGCGAACAAGCTATTAACACAGGAGAACCAAAAGTGCAGTGACACAGCAAATCAGCTATGAATGGAAGCTGTTCAAACCAGAACCGAAAGTTATAGTTCCCCAGTTTCCTATACAACATAGAAAAGTATATTAGTACTTTCTAACATGCTTTTCTACGTTGTATAAAGAACGAAAAATTTCTCAACATCGCTTTAAAAACAATGACAAAACATGAACGAACTATATTGTGTAGCGTATGAGTATAACACGGCTCGCTCTCGTGGTAACAAAATACGCGCTTGGACTTGTAGTCGTCCGCGCGTGAATTAAACGCTGCAGCGAATCTTCCTTTCAATGAAGATAAGCTTCACATCGTCGCCGTAGCGATGCACAGTCACACAATATAGACGTACACGCGTACGCCATACGTGGATAGTTTGCAAATTATTAGCAGATTTTGCAGATAGTTTTTGCTTGTAGATTAAAAAAATAAAAATGTTATTACAGCAATTAAAACACTTAAGGTTTTACTAAGATTAATATATTTAATTCTATCTTAACATGAGAATGTTCAACTATTTTTCACATCTTCTGATGGAGTTATTTTGTTTTTGCAGAAGTTTCTGGCCTCTTGATTTTATCAAGGCCTGTTCTCAATATATAGGAACTGTAACAAAAGTTTCATTTACACAGAAAGATTTTTTTATTTTATTGCCAGGTTAGTCTTGCAGTTCCCAGTTATTAAAATAAAATATTTTCCTTATATATTTTATAAGTACTATTTTTGAGTTAAGTTGTTAAAGATGCTATATATAATTTTTGAAGGTTCATTAACAGAACTGCTTTTCTTGATATAAAAATTAGTCTCTTGTTTTTATGAGGTTCATAGTCCAAAAATTTTTAAGTTTTGGCCTTAAGGTCCATTTTACACACATTTTTGCGGATTCAGTCGTAATGTCCTTTTGCCCTCTCTGGAATCTGTAATGTTCTAATAATTATTTACTGTTATATTAATTTTTCTTTAAATTATCTCGTTCCATTGTTATCGTGATTTGCGGGTTTGCAGCAAGTTTTCTGTTTCAATGGTTGTGTATGCAGTCACATTTTATTTGAATGCACCTCTGGCGATGCAGTAGGCCTACCGCAGCGTCTCTTCACAGCATCACTCACAGTTCAATATTATGATAGAAAATCTTTAAAACACATTTAAAATATGAAATTTCTGCACCATTTGCCATTAATTTCCGTACTCTAAAATCTTTACGTCACACTTTTTTGAGGTACTGACATTTTTCCGCCGAAATAATTTAGGACGCTAATATACATATTTACCGGCCAGGTAGGCAGCCACCAAATGGAAGGGATGCCCATAAATTTTCTTACATAGTAAAATTATCCGCTAACTTTTTTTCTTTTTCTTTTATGAGCTAGTCTGTATTTGCCACAAAAATGAAAGCTGAATACTCCTTTGTTGTTTCTCTGACACATGCAGAGTTCCTATATATATACCACCAACAACAAGAAGCATTTTCAATTCTTGTGCGTTTTTTTTTTCTGAGAATTCTTCTCTGCTGCTTTTTTACGCATTTGGGTTTTCGGGGGGAAAAAATGAACCTTTTTTTTTTTTTTTTTTTTTTTTTTTGTTCGTTCCTGATGTTTGTTGACATTTTTATATACACTGAGTGGCCACTTTATTATGACTACCTGACAGTTTTAAGCAAATGAGCTATGGCTGAACGCTGTTGCCGCCAGAGGGTGAGGCTAGTATAAAAGGGAAAGCTTAGTGCTTGCGACAGTAGTAGAAGTGATTTTTGGGTGACGAGATGGGTAAAAAATGCAATTTGACGGACTTTCAACGTGGGACGATTGTAAGAGCTCGGAGCCATGGAGCGAGTATCACTGAAACAGCCGCATTCATGAAATGTTCCAGAGCCACTGTTGTTAAAGTGTTTAAAGACTGGACTGTCAGCCAAAAAACTGGGTCTCTACGTGCAACGTGTGGTTGTCATCGACTAGTGACTGCTCGGGCGGACCGGAGTGTCCAGACTGGTAATAGGCAACAGTGCAGCAATTACAGACCATCTTAATCAAGGATCCCTCAAATGATCTGTGCACGCACTGTTCGCCGTACACGGCACGGATGGGATATGGCAGAAGGAGGCCTGTTCGAACACCTTTGCTGTCTGCAGTTAACAAGAGAAAATGTCTCCACTTCGCACAGGAGCATAAGGATTGGACAGTCGATAATTGGAAAAAAATTATTTGGTCCGATGAATCACGTTTTCAGTTGCACCATGCCTATGACCGAGTGAAAATTTGGCGGAAACAGCACGAAAGCATGGACCCCAAATGCATTGCTACAACCCTTCAAGCTATTGGAGGCAACGTTATGGTTTGGGGAATGTTTTTCTGGCATGATTTGGGCCCCTTTAATTCATGTTGATCAACGTCTGACTGGCACATCATATCTAAACATCGTTGCAGACCAAGTACATCCTGTCATGTGGATGGTTTATCCCAATGGCGATGGCTACTTTCAACAAGATAATGCGTCTTGCCATAGTGCTCGTATTGTACAGGATTGGTTTCAGGAAAATGCCGGTGAGTTTACTTTGCTTAGGTGGCCCCCACAATCTCCAGATCTGAACCCCATTGAGAATTTGTGGGATGAAGTTGAACAAGCCATCAAACAGCTGGATACACAACCCTGCAATTTCACACTCCTGGAAAGTGCTATTCATCAAGCATGGTCTTAGATTCCAAAAACCACCTATCAACATCTCGTGGAGTCCATGCCACGAAGAATCTACATCGACGTAGTATTAAAGGCAAAAGATGGCCCAACGAAGTACTGAGGGGTGGTAATAATAAATTGGCAACTCAGTGTATAACAATAAGGCTTGAGTGACAAGCCTTATTGTTATGTACATCTTGGAAATAAATCCCAAATTCCCACAGCCTAGGGTAAAGCGGAAAAAAACACTTTTTACGATGAAAACTGCAACACAAAGCTCCTACAGATTACGAACCATATATATATCAATGGTTTTCTATCCACTCATTGATAGCGCATTGTTTGCCATTCAGGAAAGATTTACTCAGTTGCAAAAACTTTTCAACGCTTCGGGTTTCCTTTATAATTTGAAGAAATTGCCTGACAGGGGATTCTTTAAAAGAAAAGTGTATTCAGTTAGAAAAATTCCTTAAGGATGCTGACAGTGAAGAAAAAGATATCGATGGGGAGCAACTGTTTGAAGAGCTGAGGCATTTGCAAGCACTTATGAGCAAATGCAGCTCAGCTACTACAATAGAAGCTCTAAACTTCATATTCCAGTATGATATGGTTCATTGTTATCCCAACAGTAGGATTTGCTTTCGAATATTGCAATTCCTGTCTGTAGAAAGCGGGAAAAGAAGTTTTAATAAATTAAAGCTGATAAAGACTTATTTGAGATCTACAACGATGCAGGAACAGCTATCGGCTTTATCCATCATTTCTATTGAAAACGATATTGCACCAAAAAAATTTCTGAAGCAAAGAAGTTTTTGCAAAGTAAAGCCAGACATGAAAGTTTCATGTAAATAACACAAACAACTATGTATGATTAGTCATTTTGTGAGTAAAATTATCATTATTATATTGGACTATTTATTTGTACCATAGCATATAATAGTGAGTTAGAGACATATCTACTGAGCATGCGAAGTTGAGATTATAGCTATTTGCTGTGTTTGGGTCCATACTGAAAAAAAAAAAAAAAAAAGATGGGGGGGGGGGGGAATCAAAGGAGTCTTTCTGGCTGTCGGAAAAAAAACAGAAAAAGTTGAATGCCATGATGACAGCACTTTCAATAGGTTTCTTCAGTGGTTTAGCTTTTTTTCTCTTCCTTTTTTTTTTTTTTTAATTTTCATTCCAGTTAATTGTAACTGCAGCTTGTGCTCATTTTAGCTTTTCACTTTACTAGTAACTTGTTTTTCAGTGTTTACTTCCCTTTTTGTTTCTTCTTGCTTGATTCTTAATATATATAAAGATAAATTAAAATTTGGGGGTATATCGTAATAAAATTTTATAAACATAATTTACCAGCACTAATGAGGGCAAACTTTTGAATGATTTACATTAAGAAATAATAGGGCATTCAAAACAGTTGAATTATATAAAGAAATTGCATAAATGATTTTTTTTTTTTTTTTAAATTTTACTCAGGTTTGGTTATTCATGGCTCTAGTTAAGAAAGTTAGTGATGTTATGCAAAATACAGATGAGTGTAAATTAAGTACAACCTCCTGTAGCTTTAAAACTTGAGCTTATATCCCTCAGATCAGTATTTCCCCTCCTACCAGTAGATCTCTCTGTAGAGTACAACTGGATCACACTGTGAAAGTAAACCAAGTTGGTGACTTCACCAAGTTGGTAAATATAATATTAGTGGAATTAAAGGATTAAACCATGTGTGAAATTATAGAATAAATAAGCAACATTTATTCGCAATTAAATAATTTATTTTAAGATCTATAGTTTTGTTGAGCCTTTAGCTCGGCTTCATCAGGACAAAGGGAGCATAAACATTCATATGTGACATCATCAGGTAGTTGATGATCATGGATTTTGGTGAATTGTCTCCATGCAATTGAAAGAAATCGAGTAGGTGTCATGTTGTTGACAAGTCATAAAGAAAAGTCATGGAAACAAATTGGTGTTTTCTACCCATGTATATCGTGCAGTACATCTATGCGTTACAGAGGATTCCTTGCAGAAAAAGCTAGATTTTTGCCGCTGCAGTGGTCTAAGCACTGGCTTATGACTGTTCGGTTCTTCCAAGTGGGTTGGGTTCGAATCCCGGTGAGGCATGGATGTTGTGTTTGTCTTACGGCACTGGGTCTGTTCCTTCTCTGGAACCAGTGACCCTAAATTAGGGACAGGCGACTGCTTATAGCCCATTGAGTTGCTCACCATGGTCAGTAAACACAAAAACAAAAAAATGAAAAAAAGTTATGATTTTTTTTTTAAAGAAATTGTGGCACACACAGGATATAGATTGATATAGATTGTCCTTTTGTTGTAGACAAAGCTGTCCAGAAATTTAGGAACTTTCAAATGTTTAAATTTCAAAGTTATTTTGAAATCTATAATCAAGGCAAATTTGTGTGGATCAAAAGACTACGTTGAAGACCTAACTGGAGAATTTATCACATCGCTTGTGAATGTGGACTTTCATGTATAGGACAGATCCGTAGAGCTTTTAAGTTTTCATGTGAAGGAACACATGACTTACGTATGGAACTGAAGAAGTCGTCTATAGCCCAACATTGTCATGAAAATAACCAGATATATTTTTTTTAAATGCTACGCTTATTGATAAACCTGATTTGACTATCAAGCTTAATATATTAGAAGCTTTCCACATATAGTGCAACTGCTCATGGCTTGTCAACGACATGACATCTACTAGATTTCTTTCAAACACGTGGAAACAACTTGCCAAAAGCAGTGACTGTCAGAATGCTGATGATGTCACGATGATTTGAACGTTTGCACTCCATTTGTCCTAATGAAGCCAAGCCAAATGCTCAGTGAAACTACAGTAGATTTAAAATCTTAAAATAAAATATTTAATTGTGAATAAACATTGCTTATTTAAAATATTCTATCTCTACAGCTCAAGTATTGAAGTCATAAAATATATTTGGGAATTACTTGGAGCAAAAACATAACGTACAAGAGCATTAACCAGAAAAGAAATCATGTGTTTCTTTGGAAAAAAAAATAACCGTTTGCAGTGGGTGTGTGTTTTTTGGGGTTTATTTTAAGTACCCCCCCCCCCCTGCACACACACACACCTGTTTATTGGGGGGGGGGTTAAAATCCTGCTTGATCTGCAGCATTTCCATTCGGTAGAAATTTTGTGTGTAGCTAGCTTGCAAAACTCCTAAAGCAGCAACTGCATCAATCTGCCGTACACCTGCATGTAACATGTCAACAGCCCTATTTCTGATGTCAATACTTAAACGTCGTCTGGACATCTTTTCAAGTTAATCCTACTCTGAAGGAAATGCATTCAGCAAACTTGTAGTCCAAGCAGTGAGACGACCTGTTTTCTACTTCTCGGAAGCTACTTTTATCGGAGCTTGCACACACACACACACACACACACACACACACACACACACACACACACACACACCGACCACATGATGTGTCATCATGATGCTAATTTATGCTGATAACCTATCTCCTGTAGTCACTAAATATGCATATCACCATGTTTCCCTTTTTAAAATATAATATCCCAAACTTTTTGTGAGTACTGTATATATATATATATATATTTTTTCTTATGATTCAGAATACATGAATTGTGTTTGAAGCCTATGAAAATAATGAAATGAATGCATGAATTGTTCATTTGTTTCATTATAACTTTTTGTGACCACCTATGAATTGAAACAGAAAAAAGAACTTATACATTTTAGGAACTTGAAGTTAATGTTATGTACAGAAATAGAAAGAAGAGCACAGCACAATGTCAGAGTACAACAACAAATGGCATTAATGAACAACCAATAGAAGAAAATATTTTTTCTGGTTGGCCAAACAATGCAAAGAGTTACGCGTGAAATGAGTATATGAGTAGCAACAGAATTTAACCCAAGACAGAACAAACTAGATTGGGTGGCTGTTTTCATATCTTATTTGCATACAAATTTTTGAAAAAGGTGTTTCAACATGCATAATCAATTGATTCTTACAATTATTTGTATGCTACGTACTGTTTGTTACACAATAGGACCCTCAAGCGGAAACTAAAAATTGCAATTTCTGAGCACAAGATATAAACTAGTGACATTACACTAAACAAACTTCCTGAAATACTAAGACAATTATAACCAAAAATTAAGTCTAAATTCGCAAACTAGTGAAAAAAAAGATTAAGAACCAAATACACATGGGTTGAAAAAATACAAAGCAACTAACATACCAAAATAAAAGGCTCCTCTGTAAAAATACAGAAAAAATGATAAAGAAACGTAAACTGAGATATAAATACACAGATCTGCAGCAGAAACACAGATAGCCTTCAGCTACACTTAAAAGAAAAATTAAAAACAAAGCTGTAAAAGTACTACTTGATTTATCTCCCAGCATTATTTCACCTCACATTTCTAATAATCTATCAGCTAAATTTCAGATGTGTCCGAAAAACTCTTAAATGAACAACACAACTGACTCAGTTTTACGTTGCAATAACTTAGATGTTAGTGGTATTTAAAATGTCTACTTTATGTTCAGTTAAATATGAGCAACTGAATTTTCAAGAAAATTGCAACAGCCACAACGAAGCCAGTGAAATGGACTTGAGTTAAAACATAGTTTGTGAAGTCGTATACCTTGTGAACAATAAATATACAGGGTGTCCGAGAATTATTGGACACAGTACAAAATTATGTAAAACAAAACATTAAACAGATAGAAAGAAACTGACTGTACTAACTTACAATGTAACTACACATGTTAATAAATTTCGATGTAAGATCCCTTGGTTGCTCGTAGTACGTCCAAGCAATACTCGATTTCATGCCATGTATTGCCAAGCATCTGAAAAGATATGGAATTAATAGCAGCTGTGATATGCTGCTTCAGTTCCTGCAAATCAGTACAAGGTGTCTGATAGGCACGATCCTTCACATAACCCCACATGAAATAATCCAATGGAGTTAGATCTGGGGAGCGAGGAGCTACGGAATGGGACCACCACGCCCAATCCATCTGTTGGGGAAATGCTCATTTAGGCACTTACGTACACACATTGACCAATGCGAAGGCATGCAGTCTTGTTGGAAAACGACGTCATATCTTTTGATCTGGGGTATAGGGAAATTTTCTAACATATCCAAGTAAATGTCACCATTTATGGTTTTTTTCACAGAAGAAAGGGCCAATCACTTCTCTTTTTTATAGGGCGCACCACACATTAACTTTTGGAGAATCACGTTCCAATTCAATAGCAGCATGAGGCGGTTCACTGCCCCATATCCAAACAAAACATAGTTTACGAAGTGAAACAATACCTCATACATGAAATGTGGATTAATCACTAAAATTACAGTACTTAGAAAGTTGTTATTGTTTTCCACTTGATTCAGCATATCCACAGCAAAATCGTATTGCAGAGTGTGATTATTTGCATGCATCTTTTGCACTATTTGAATTTTATAAGCATGAAACTAATTTCTTGTGCAAGATATCATGAACTGTCTATTTTGGAATGCACAGTCTCTGCTTGCTTTATGAACGGATTTCCTGGGGCTTCGTTGGAAACTTTCATAGCTTGGTCAACCATCTCACCTCTGACGCTAGGCCTACCGGTTCCTCCACGATGTTCCACATTGCCAGTTTCTTTAAACTGTTTCATTCAATAAGCTTAGTTGAATTTGTTGACGGAGGATTACAACCATACTCTAAACGGTACCGTCTTTTAACTTTAATGACAGACTTTAATTCCGCAAACCATAACACACACATCGCCTTCTGCTGTATGGATGACATGACAACTGATTGCGCATTTCTCATAAATTCCTCATCAGGCCACACCTAGCGCCATCTATCGGATTCTGGGAGTAACAATTCTGCAATACAAAAATATAGGAACCGTGTTAGTAATATGTGACATAGAAAAACAGACAATGCTCATAGTTTTTTTTTTTTTTTGTACATAATTTTGTAATGTGTTTAATAATTCTTGGACACTCTGTATAATGGTGAGAGATTGTGTTGCACTAGTAACTGTGATAGAAATGCTTTCTTTTTTATAACATTACTTTCCTGACAAAGTCATCCCTTATAAAGCTTCAACAAAAATAAGTGATAGTAAAATAACTATTAGGAACAAGAAAAGTTTTGTGAAGGGGCCTTCATATGATGAAAATGATATTTTATGATATGATGAAAATGATTTTTTAGGTTAGCTAAGAACTTCATTTATTTACCCCCAAATGTTTGTTGACTAGGTAACAAGACTGTATACAACAGATTATCATGGCAGCTTTAAGATAAGCATTACCGTACGTCCCTCTTACGGAGCACAAACGTTACTAAAACGATTTTGCTACGTTATGGAAACGTCGTTTAAACGGTTTTGCTACGTTATGGAAACGTTTGTTTTCAATGTAATATGCAAAGTAAAAGATTTGAAGAGTGATTCCGTATCAACTCAACACAATTTGAAGGCATTTTTTATCTCGCCATCTCAGATTTTAATGAAATTTGGTACATAGGTGGCCTCTGTATAGATTAAGAAAAATATCAAATTTCATTGTCATATAGCTACCGGTTTTGAAAATACAGCTATATAAAATGTCCAAAAACACCCCAAAATCAGAAGATTGATATGTTTTTAAATTATGATTGCAGCTCCCCTAATTAAGATAGAGATGGGAAAGGTATCTTTTTGTAGTATTTTTTATGCTCTTTTATTTGATGTACAACAAACACCATAGGGGTTAAGATTTAAAAAAAATTAAAATTTTGAATTTTTCAAAATGCGACACCAAAAAATTTGAAATTTTTTTTAAAACAATCTATGTGTTTGGTATTTGATTACGTGAGTTGTAACTTGGGATGATAATGGGTTTACTTAAAAAGCTATATTCAAATTTAGCCTAACACAAGAGTTTAATGAAAAAAAAATGAAAAAAACATGTAAACTGAAAATAAATTTGGGCTAAATCTCAAAAAAGTTTCATTAATAACAATGGATATAGTGTTTTTGTTATTTAAAACTATTTAAACAATGTTTTATTTTTAATTGATTTGTTTAAAATCTGAGACTACATGGGTTTAAAAATTTTATTAATTTCATTATTCAGAATTTGTAATAATTCACAATTCAATACAAAAAATATAAACAGACTTTAAAAAGTAATTTCAAAAACTGCTCAAGAAACACATCAAAATAATAATAACATATGGCATTGAATTGTTTACATTTATGCAAATTATATTCCTAATCTTAAACTTAGATCGTCATTTAAAGCAGAATCTTCTAAAATTAAAAAAAAAGTTGCATCATTGTTTTGAAGTGAAATCGCACGTGTATATCCTTGATATAGTCTTTAAAAGCTTCAATAGTTTGGTGTATTTCTGTTTCAGAGAGATTGTAGAGTCTTCCTGTCAGAGTCAAAGGATTTACTTTACACAAGAGGTAACTTACAGGAAGCTATAATACATCTTGTGGGCTAGGGTAGGAAAAGGATGTAGATGGACCAGCTGGATGTAAAAATGAGACCTTAACTTCATTCTCACTCTCTTCTTTTGGTAGAACATACGCTACCCAATAGTTGTTTTCATAAATTATGGTTATGTAACCACTCATTTCTGTTATTTGCAGTCTGTCTTGTAATGCTGATACTTTTTCAGTAGCTGACTGGTTTGATTCTGAGAACATCTTCACTTTTATTTTTGAATTACTCAATGGGATTGGAATAAAAGCATGAAGTTTCTGGGTACCTTGTATTGTTAGAGACTTGCTTAGGCGATTTTCCAAAATTGGTCTGTTTCTATGTATTCTTCTTGACTTACATATGTAAAGTTTGCCACAAAAATGTTCTGAATTGCCCATTCGTACAATTGAAATGGTGTTTGAATTTGATTCTCGTAAGGGCGTTGTAAGCTGGCTTGGGCAGCTAACCTTTTCACCGTTCCACCAACGCCATCACATGGGCCCTTCCCGTGTGCTGTTGCTGAAAAATGCCATTCAGCATCAATGTTGAAGTCATCTTGATGGAAACATAAAAGTTTGTGAAAAAAATTTCCGATTTTTTCCACTGGGCTGCAGACCCGTCAGAGAAATAGTACATTTTTTGACGCTGTTGTCACCAAACTTACTTTTCAAGAAGTTAATAAGGTTTTTTTTTTGGAAGCAGTACAGTGTAATTGTGTTGTGCTCTAAACATTCAGAAATTACTACAAAACTTGCATGTTCAGTCTTTTCTGTTTTGTAATAGATGACAAATGGGTGGACTGTGGCTTGCCCACTGGTCCAGTGATAGCTCTGGGCTTCATCTTGAAGAAGAAAACTATAATTTTTAGCAAAATCACAAATGATGAGAAATTCTGAGTCCTTGAGGTTTTCCTTAGTACTACTATTCATAAAAGAGCTTTGCTGCTTAGCAATGAAGTCATGTCTGACCAAAGCAGACAGTTTTTCGCAAAACAAATCAATAAAATTTGAAGTTGATTTTTCTAATGTCTCCAAGTTGCATCTATCAACTGTAATCCATTGGCGAAAAGTTAGTTTTTCAACCAAGTTCTCAAAACCGTGTTCCCAGAACAGGTGGGACACTTCCCAAGTGACAATCTATGGAAGCAGGGTTGCATAATACTCTTGCAAGACAATGTTTGTAGAAAGATAATTGTCCATTCGTTAGTGAACCAATTCTTGCATTTTCCATCATCAGTTTTACATTTTGGTGTGTGGTGCAAACACATACCGTATGAGTACCACTAGACCCTACCAGGACACGGGTTTTTGGTCTGAGCTCTGCAAATTTGGAAAAACTGACTTTCGTGCTTGCAAATTGTCAAATTACATAAAATCAGCCTGTTTGACAAACTTTATCTCCGTTTTCAGTCCTAACAGAAACACAATCTTTCATTCCAGGTAAAACCCGACTAATTTCATCACTTTGGTAAAACGATCATACTGCAACTACTTCAGAAGAGAGAGACTTACCTGGTTTTCTATTAAGGCTTTCCAAAATTCCTTTCTCCTTCAGAATTTTTTTTTATTGTCTTACCATATAATTAGGAGCATTGAATTCTTACATGATTTTCCTAACACTGCATGACTCTGGTAAGCAAGTCAAAATCATCAACTGTTTATCTCTAGTGCAGTTTAAAAATTACTTTTAAGATTGTCCATAAGAGTCGTGGAGTATTTCATCCTCATCATCAGATGATTCTTGAATATTTGTAAAAAGCTTCCGTTTCATAGCAGAACTGATTTTTTGAATTTTGGTTGAAGCATAACATTTAGATTTTAGCTTTTTCTTATTGACAGCTGATTCACCCAATTCATGGAGCGAAGTATTGAGTGTTTCAATTACTTCTGACATAGATGCAAAATTTTCGTCCATTTTCTCATCAGCACAGGTTTCATTTGCTTCTTGACTATTTATTAAAGTTTTCAGCTGCTTTCTGCAAGAATCACAAATTTTAGTCTCCTTTGATAAGTCATCAAAATTTTCCAACATCCAGTCTGTCACATTTCTATATGGATTGAAACATTGTATTAATGCATATCTTGTACTTTCCATTGTTGATTATTTGTGCATAAAATGTAAAATTAAAATAGTAAAATAATTGCCTCCCATTACCTGTTCTTTTTATTTTTCCTAAAAAAATCCTGCACAGCTTCAATTTATAAAAGTCTAGTTTCAAAACTGAAAAGGATGTACTTTATTCAATTTAAAGTTTTCAACCACAAAAGTTTTCAAACACATAACACTTTCACTGCAAGAAACACATGATCACCATCAAAACCTAAAGCAGACTGAGAAACACATCTGATCACCATCAAAACCTAAAGCAGACAGGTCTGCAAGGTAGGAATGCAAGTTGCTGCTTGTTGGGTCTTCTTACCAATGATCTAAACAACAGAATCAGTTTTTTAAGTTGGAACATGCAGAGTTTTGTCCAAAACAAAATGTAGCCTACAGTATAACTGCACAGTCTTTATTTTTTTATATTGTATTGGGAATTATTACAAATTCTGAATAATGAAATTAATAAAATTTTTAAGCCCATGTGACTCAGATTTTAAACAAATTAATTAAAAATAAAACATTGTTTAAATAAATGGTTTTAAATAACAAAAATACTATATCTATTGTTATTAATGAAACTTTTTAAAGATTTAGCCCAAATTTATTTTCAGATTACATGTTTTTTTATTTATTTATTTTTTCATTAAACTCTTGTGTTAGGCTAAATTTTAATATAGCTTTTTGAGTAAACCCATTATCATCCCAAGTTACAACTCATGTAATCAAATGCCAAACATATAAAGATTGTTTTAAATAATTTCGAATTTTTTGGAGCGTCACATTTTGAAAAATTCGAAATTTTAATTTTAATTTTAAAATTTGAATTTTTTTAAATATTAACCCCTATGGTGTTGTACATCAAATAAAATAGCATAAACAATACTACAAAAAGATACCTTTCCCATCTCTCTATCTTAATTAGGGGAGCTGCAATCGCAATTTAAAAACCCATCAATCTTCCGATTTTGGGGTGTTTTTAATACTTTTTATAGCTGTATTTTCAAAACCGGTGGATATATGACGATGAAATTTGGTATTTTTCTTAATCTATATAGAGGCCACCTATGTACCAAATTTCATTAAAATCTGAGATGGTCAAGTCGTGTTGAGTCGATACGGAATGACCTAAGAACGAAATAGAAACGTTGTTCTAACGTTTTGCAACGGCACACGTAAAGCCAAAAAAAAAAAAAAAGTCTTGAAACTGGAATATAACCTTAGATAAAAGGTTGTGGTAACATTTTTTGCGACGTTTGACGTAATACACAAAGGACAGCAACGTTTAATAGAGGAAATTTAGACGTGGATTAACCGTTGCTGTTACATTTACTAAACGTAATACAGAAAGGAAAAATACGTTGTAAAATCGAAAATAAAAGGTCACTAAACGGCTGTTAAAACCGTTTCTCAACGTAATAAAGAGGGAATATGACGTTTAAATAACGTCATTTAAACGGTTGTTAAAACCGTTTCTCAACGTAATAAGGGAAGGAACATGACGTTTAAATAACGTCATTCAAACATTGCTAAACGGTTGTTAAAACCGTTTCTAAACGTAATAATGAAAGGAATATGACGTTTAAACTACGTCATCTAAACGTCTTAAAAACAGTGCTACAACGTTATAACAACGGTTGAAAAACCATTGAATCAACGAGACGTATTAGCGTTTTATAAACGTAATATTGTGACGTTTTTTCAACGACTCGCGAACTGGTTTTAAAACGTTTTACAAACGTTTTTGTGCTACTTGGGCAGAGTATTAATAACATTTACTAACTTTTTTGGTATTAGCACAAGTTCCACTCCGACAATGTATTCCAGATAGCACTTCTCCTAAGCTTTAAAACAAGTAATATGGCGGTTCTGTCTCTCCCTTAGTTCAGGAGATAGCCCCTGGTATCAGCTCCTTTGCATGCACTGACCCCTTGGTTTTCTAATACGGGCTCTTACTTGTTTTCCTGCTGCATAACTGCGCTTGGAACAGGAGAAAGTAAAGCTACCTTTCACCTTAAGATTTTCATAATCAGCATGCATGCATCTGATGCTACACGCTGCCTTTGTTATTAGTGTATTATAAATACTCGTGATATGTTTAAAAGAGATAAATGGGTCCAATCTTGGCTTTTTTCTAGATTACTGTTAAAAACGAAATTTCCAGACGATTCCCTTCGAGGTCCAAGAATCGGCGGTCGTCACCAAAGGTAGCTGCCATGTTTTTCCGAGATTTTCGCCGCCAGACTTCGTTGCATCTCTCAGTGGATTTCAAAGTTGTCTGTATTAGGGCATTACCCAACATCGTAATTAAAAAAAGAAGCACACTGCAGGTGAAGTACAGTCTTCGTAATTGTGGATTATGTAAACATAAAGCAGAACATGGAGTACATAATGTGTGTTAAGTGATTTCATGTTTTGGACTGAATTTCTGTCGACGACCATCAGTGTAATTTAAGTGCTACAGCAAAATCTTTTATCTCTTCCTTTCAAATCTTTCGTTCGCCTAATATTTCTTTTTCACGCTTATGAATTAGTCGTTTCTGCTTTGAGCTGCGTTCTTGGCTCACACGTTGTGTTTTATACAGCTTTGCTAATGCCCACTTAATAGGGCGCAAATGGACAAGTTTTATTTTTACTAATGTAATGGCGCATATTCTTATAGTTTTTTTCACCTCATCCCTTGCCCAAATGACATCGGGTTCAGATTTGTTCAGAATGCAGTGAATTTAATCTACATTCAGACAGACTTTCGGTTTAGGAGTGATGAAATTTGGCTTAAAGCGAAACCACCAAGGTGTGACAAAATAGGTTAATAAAAAGCCAATTTACGCCATCACAGACTATTACTAGAAAAGAGAAAGTTTTGACGGAGTGTTAAATACTAAAATTTCGCTTCGAATTGTGATGTGGTACAGGACCAGCATATCAATTGGTCAGTTTGAGTTAGAAACAAACTGGACGCAGAATATAAATTTTCCGTTTAAAGTTGTAGATTCAGCAAGTAAACCAAAAGAAAGTGGGCAATTTTGCGGAGGTAAATCTTGAATCTTATGAACAAGAAAAAACCTGAGTAGTTACTTTGTTGTCCTAGTCGAAAGCAATGAACGTTGGATCCACTTGTATTATAGTGAAGAGCAATTCTAAGAAGGAAATTGAGAAGGATGTTCCTTTTTATGTTTCTTTCTTAAATATCAACTATCCTTCACATGTTGGTATTTTAAATGCAATTCTATAATCGTTCGGCCTTATTCTATAATCAAAAATGGTGTTCCAAAACCAACAGTAAAATCTTTAAAGCAGAATTCTATATTGTTTATTCTAGCTTTGAGCTTGTTATAGATGTATCATGAAATTGAATTTCAATAAACAAATACAAGACGAGTTTCGCCAATGGTAATTTTGAATTCCTAGTTTTGCAGTTAATTATTTCAGAGGGCAAAATTCAAAGTTATTTTTTGTTTCTTTATTATATATATCATGTCCGGCACTTACAGAAGGGCCGACGCGTGAGGGACTCTTAAAGAATTGTAGAAGGATACTATTAATCTGTTTCCTTTTTAAATTGCATTTAAACAGACATTCACAGAATGTTTTAGTAAATTTAAATATTCTGAGGGGAGTTGTTTTGGTAACAAAAGTTTAGATTAATTATAAGAATGGAACCTATATTGATAACCATTTTCGCACACTTCCATTCAGAGCAGGCAACCAACTGAGGGGTTAGGAGCCTGCGCAAGAGTTACCGCTTGCAACAGGAAGTGAGCAATTTATCTAGAAACCCCTTCTGCAACACTCCACACACATAGTTGGAGGTTCACATGAAAGGAATTTAAAAATATATATATATATTTTTTTTTTTTGAAAACTGAAAGGATAGAATAGTGGTGAAGCAACAATAGAACAGGAAGTATGAAAGGTAAAGTAAATAACGTGAATGGTTCCAATTTTTATTTAATTTCATTATTATCATTATTTGTTTTAAGAGTTGATTACTTCTGCTTCAAAAGCAGATGAACGTGTTACTTATTTATACATTTCTCGAACAAATTACTGAAACTAAATCTAATATAACGGTTTTATGTTAATTAGTATTATTCTGAATTTTCACTTTAGGATTTTATGTGCTATTTTATATTAACACTAAGGTTTAACACGTATAAGATGATTTAACCTTTTAATACCTTTAGCATGTATTGGATAACATTTCCGCGTTTATAATTTTTAAACTGCACTTATTCTATTCGATGATTTTGTTTAGAACTCTTGCACCCTTCTTAAATATGATTGGAGCTAAGGTTTTCCACTTGTTGTAAGTTTTTTGCACGCCAAATGTTCTTGTTTGAAATTCCAAATATCTCCTAAGATCACACTTGATTGCTAGTTTAATTTATTCGGTATTTTTTGATATTTGTTCAAATGATAGGGCATTTCTATTTTTCCATATGTTATACTTTGTTATTGCAATTACATGATGTATAGCAATGTTTTTATTTTTAGATCAGAACATTGTAATGGTGCATGATATAAAATTTGACGTGAAGTAAAGTTTTGCTTATAATTTAAGTATCCTTTTAACCAATTCCAAATATACTTTACGAAATTACTTTCTGCAAATAAATGTTGTAGGGATTCTTCTACCTTACAATATACACAGTTAGAATTCGTTATTAATTTTATTTTATATAGCCATTTCCTTGTCGGGATGATATTATGTGATCTTTAAAATTTAAATCTCGAATATGAGTGCTTAACTTTAATTCTGATTGTAATTTCGAAATATTTGTCACAAAATTTGACTGTAATATATGTTCTTGTTTTGTAGGCGAGTTTTTATTTAAAGCTTGGTATATTTTACCCAATTTATCATCGTGCGATATATTATATAAAATTGAATTCTCTGAGATTTCTTTCCATATATTCTTCATCTTCAATATTTATTTCCTGTAAAATATACAAATGGTTTTTGAGGGAGGAGTGAGCTAAAACATTGAATTTCTCTGCCCACTTCAAATTATAATAATTTAAATGCAGGATGTTTCTCATTCTGAAAAAATTTCCTTAATGTTAGGAAGCGAAGTAGATTGCTTTTCAATAAAAGTTTAACCATACCCAAACCCCCATGTTCAATATTGTTGTACATAACATCTCTTTTTATTTTATCACCCTTACCCTCCCAAATACATTTAAAAGCAAGTTGTTCTGCTTTTTAAGTTTATTTCTGGGAATTTCAAAGGTTCTTGCATAATAATAAAACTTAGAGAAATTAAGAGAATTTACAATTTTAGCCTTTGTGAATAGTAAAAAACTTTTTGTTTCCAAGTCTTGATTATAATGTTCCATGCTTGAAATACACTCTCTCCATTTCGATGACAGGTTGGGGCCAGATTTAGAAAATGGAATTTCTAGAATATTAATATCAGAAGTTGTTATTTTAAATAAGTTTTGATTAAATTTTTTCCAATTTCCGTAAGTAAAACCTACACTTTTTTCGACGTTAAATTCCGCCCCAAATAACCCACTAAAATTTTGATAAGTTTGCTCTATGTGAGTAACTGAATTTTCATCATTTGCAAACGAAACTATATCATCGGTATATGAAAGAGATTTAATTGATTGAATTTGGCCCGGGACTTAAAATCCTGTAATTTGAGCATTAGTTTTTAAGGATGTCAAAAAATGATTTATAAGTAACGTGTATAAAATGGGAGACAATGGACATCCTTGTCTAACTCCACACGTGACCTTTATTTTTCGTGATAATTCATTTTTAAAAATAACCTTTGTATATGTGTTGTAATAAATACTTTGTATAACATCCACAAATTTCTGAGGAAATATGTATGCTACTAATAATTTATAAAGTTGTTTTCAATTTACCAGACCAAAGGCTTTTTTTGGTCTAATGAGATCATCGCCATTTTGACTTTTCTGTCGTTTATATATTGAATGTCTCCTTTAATGCTAGAATATTGAAATGTATATCCTCGTGAGGGATAGAGCAAATTTGACTTTCATCTATTAGTTGATCTATGGTTTTAAGCATTTTTTTGTTAATATTTTAGTATATATTTTGTAATCAACCTTTAAGATTGCAATTGGTCTCCAATTATAGGGAGAGATTTAATCTCCGCCTTTGAATATTAATTTTGTTAAACCAAACTGAAAAGATGTTGGGACAAATTTTCCTTCTCACAGTGTATTAAACATTGTATTTAACTTTGGGATTAGCTGCTTTTCAAATTTTTTATAAAATTCTGTCGACAAACCATCAATTCCTGGAGATGAACCATTTGGTAACGAGAACAAAGCCTCTCTAATCTCTAAGTTTGTACTGGGGGAGGTAGAATTATCTTCGTCCTCTTCTCCAATGTGGTGTGGGAAGTCCACATCTCCAGAGCTTTTAATAATTGTGGGATTAATTAATTTTTCTAATGAATTAATAAATTTATCACGAATTGATTTTTTCTGTATTTCTGGGGCACCAAAAATTGGATCTGTAATGCATTGCCTCTCATTTTTTCCTGATTTTAGCAAAGAATTAACATCTATTTCACCCAATCTTTCCAAATCATACACGTTTATCATTACGACCCTTGCTCTATCTTGCAAAGCGGAATCTAGTTCATTTGAAAACATTACATGCAAATTTTGAGTAAATGGATCTGTCTTATTGGATTCTTTAATTTGTTTTATTAACTCTTCATATTTTAATATATTTATTAATATTATTTTAATAAGTTTTCCCCTGATACCTATAGCTTTATTTTTAATTTTTAGTTTAATTGCATCCCAATTTTCGACTGCAATTTCTGAGATGGATATTTTTCACAAAAATTCCTCTATTTCCTATTGTGATTCTTGATCTTCTAAGACTTCATTTCAGATCTTCCAATATGAAGGCTTTCACTTTTTTGGATCCAGTTTTAAGTGCAAGTTAACTAGAGCATGATCGGAAGTGTGAGAGGAGAGGGGAAGTTGAAGAATTCCTTTTGAATTGTAATGGAATTCTTTAGGTTATTAGGACAAAAAATGTAGTCCAACCTGGATTGGCAACCCTGACCAATATGAGTTATACCATCCTCGGAGAAGGTTCTTATGGTCCAGGTATCTTAGAGGCCATATGTAGTAAGAAAAGATTGTAATGTTTTGTGTGTAGCCTCTTCAACAGAGCGAGGAGGGAAAGTTGAATCTGGAAGTGTTGAGTTATTTTTCAGTTCACTCAACTGCCGTTCCGACCTGGTACGAGTAACCGACATTGAAATGCTGCCCAGAACAACCGCATATAGCGTCGAACGGGTGTTCAATATTGCTTAAGTTGTAGTTCGCCTGACAATGAGTTTTCAACTAGCAATAGTCACGCCTCAGTTGCCCTTCACTGGCTATGACATTGCCTCTGCGAAGTTTATTCCCCAAACTTATAATTTTTGTTTTCAAATATTATACTCACAGCAAGACAGAAGCACAAACACCAGATCAGGAATACGTACATTTTAATAAATCATCACCAAGTTTCGAAGTTTTCTGGAAATCGCTTCAAATACAACTTTGAAAATTGATTTTGCACACATAAGTTAAAAAGTAAACTCAGTATTGTGTTTTGCACTTTAAAGAAGATCGTAAAATAATTCTCAAATAGCAATAGGCTGTATATATTGCTAGAGGAACTGACTACTGTTGGACAACTGAAATGCTAGTCTGGATAAAAAAGGACAGGGAAAGACCCAGAAGACGACTACGTGGGAGATGGGTAGATGAAATTCGAAGACATGCTGGAGTGACTTGGAGGAGATATGCTGAAGACTAAAAGTTATAGAAGGGACTTTCATTCAACAGTGGATTGGTGATAGTTGGCGATGATTTGTACTAGCACCTGCATATATACCCTACAGTTTTAACACAATCTAATAGCTGTCGAAGCACGATAAAACGATGTAGGTCTTAAAGCGTTTAATAAAATCTAAACTATATATATACTCAATAAAAACTTTGCAATAATGAAACCCCAGTTATTATACCTTCTTCGTGGAAACAATTGGCAAGGGATTCAGTTTTAATTTAGTGTATGAAATTACGTACATACCTCTTTCCATGTTTATTTATTGTACCCTGCGCAGATTTATGCGCATACATTTTCTGATATATATATATATATACCTGCATGCACCGGACTTGATCAGTACATAGCCTGATGATGCATGTGTAGCACATGCGAAAGATCTAGCGTTTTTTAGTGTGTATATATTTTAGATTTTATTAAACGCTTTAAGACCTACATCGTTTTATCGTGCTTCGAAAGCTATTAGATTGTGCTACTATCTAGCACAAAAATAGTTTGATACCCTACAGTTTTCTCTCTCTTTCTCTTTCCCTCTCTCTCTCTCTCTTATTTTTTCAACTCTCAGAGAAGTTGGTCTTCCCTGGAATTATTGGTTTCCGCCGCCCATGAGTTGAGCGATCTCTCCAGTTCCGTGGCGCATGTAACACAGGTGGCCAACATTATCAAAAGAAGGACAAAGAAATTTTCCTATTGTCCTAACGTGCTGTATAATTTCATCCATCCATCGTTTTAGCATAATAGATTTTTGGGTCTTCGGGTTTCCAATTAAATTGATGTGTTGAGAGTGACGTAAAAACTGTTAGATATTGATAACAAGAAGGCACGATGGAAATTTGCCTACAGTGTTTGTATATGTTATTTGTAGTTAAAATTTCTGTTTGCCCCTACCTGAAAATTAAGCTATGGGCGGCCATTAACCTATGGTTAGTAATGAGCTCACTTTTCTCTGCGATTTGCGAAATTAACAATGGACGAATCAGTAGAGGACAAGCACTTTGGTGGTACCATTGTTTTGCTAACATTGTAGAGACACGCCAAGCATTCTATCAGCAAATGCCACTTGTGCTTTGGAGGAAGAACCCCTGTGTCACATGTTCTAGAAGCTAACGGTCTTCGTCTTTGGTTGAGGAGGCCATCCTTATCGGATCGATGATGCGTCGCCGTTTATCGGCATTCTGTTATCGGCATTCTGTTGTATAAGCAGTATCCGGTCCCAAATTTGGGACCATTAGCTCCAGAGAGGAGACACAGCCACTGAAGTAAAGTAGTGACGCCGTATAGGCCTCATCTGGGACACGAACCCGGGAACGGCACAACCAGCTAGCTAGAAACCTACGGTTCTGATCACTCGTCTACCGGGGTAGCTATTTTCAAGACGATCTGAGGCAAAGGAACTAAACTTGTATCATCATGAACTAATTATATCTGTTATCTGAAACTTTGCTCCCCTCCCCCGTTTTTTTTTCTTTTTTTTTTTAATTTCAGAAATTTTTCGCTGATGAACGTTTTTGTTCCGGAAAGGTAATATCATCTATATTAATGTTTTTCTATGTCGGGTATGTGACATGTCTGTTGAGTTTTTAAGCAGTGAAACATTTGTTATTACGGATACATCGCAAATTTATTATACACGTTTAACTGTGATAAGAATTATGGTACTTCTACGGTGTTTCTTGTTCATTTGAGTTGATTTCCTACACAAACTGAAGAATTAGACATAAATACAGTATATATCTCGTAATAGAACAATACTTTACGTTGCTTGAAAGGGTAAACCAGAAGAATAGTTCGAACATTTCGTACTTTGAAATACGACCAAGCTACGATTAAAAAACAAGCCCTGATTTATCATGTAGAATGTAGGACAGTCACACATGAGTGCCTTGCCTAAATTCTACACAATTAATCAGGGCTCGTTTTCATATTGTGCCGAATCGTTATTTTCTGTTGCGCATGAATTTAGGGAATTCATGCGTCTAGTAAGAACCATCACCTATCCTACAACTCCGGTTTGTCTCGTCACGCATTTGAATGATTTGATATCTGTACCCAGAAAATAGTAGTTCCACTTTTATTCGTGCTTCTATTTACGGTCATTCACGCATAATTCTAGGAAATTTACTAAAATCGCTGAATCGTCCAACGGGAATGACAAATTCTACGTATGCTTTTCGCTTCGATTATTTCTGCAATTTGAGATATGAGTGTCGGATGTACCGAAGTGTTGAATGCAAGAGTCAAGATCCGTCACCACACAAACAAGGCTGAATTCTTAGTTGTTAGTCTGCGCGTTGACAGTCAGAAGTCATCTCATGTAACTGGAAGCCGAAAATTCGGTTTGTTTCCCGTGCATGTCAGTCTAAAAGAATAAAGAGTTGCAAGCATATAGACGTAGCGTCGGGGCGGCTGCACGTAGAGAAACGTGTCCCCTCCTACTTTAGAAGATTTAAATGCAAAGGCAAGCCTACGATGGGACAGCAAATATGAATTGGAGGTTTAATGAAGTCGCTACGCAGTTCAAAGAGGAAGAACTAAGAGCTTTACACTCGGACACTGTTGTATTCACCTTTTAGATTTGATTGTGATTAGTGTTTCTTAGGAACTAAAATCACAGCAAAATGCTATCATTGCAGAGATGTCTTTACATAACATTAATAATAATGTATCAGCACAAATATTAGTAATATTTAAAATACTTTTTTCTAAATACGGAAGACTTAGCAGCTTGTCAAAAATACGCTAAACAGTTCGTAATCGTTCGTAATCACCAGTGATTGCAAAGTAATGCATGACCAAAAATGCGTGTTATGCACTTAAAAGACCAATATTTTATGACATCTACTGAGAAACTGTTTTCACGAATTATGACGTTCCTACCTCACAAGAGACGCTCATGTCAAGACGCCAAAGTTGCAGCGACAAACTTCCTCGGTGTAGCTTGGAAAGCATTCGGCTCCGCGGAGCAGAAGTTTCCGCCACTGATAAATTTGTGTTTCCACATTGACATCCGAAAGTAAAAAGGGATCTACTGGCTGTTACGTTCTTCGAAAAAATGTGTGATGTTCGTTCCACACATCGTCTGGAAGTGTGTTGAACGAACATCACACATTCTTCACCTCTTTAGAAATGTGTGATGCTTCTTCCACATAACGTATGGAATTAGTGAGAATTCCTTCCTTTACAGAGACCGCTCCTACAAGCGGGGTTTTCCGGCCAGGAAACCTAGGATTCCGTCCCAGCCCCCTCACAATGCGGGATATACACAGTAGTATCCGAATAATATCACCACCTACCTAATAATGGGAATAACCACTTTCGGCCCCCGGATGACAGCTGCGAGATGGCGTGGCATGAACGCAATGCTGCCCTGAAAGATTGTCCGAGGCACACGTGCCCGATCGTACGGAAGCAGAGCACGGAAGTCCCGGAGATGGCGTGGCTGTGGGTCTGCACGTCGAACCTGTCGATCTAAATAGTCCCACAAGTGCTCTATGGTACTGCGGTCGGGCGATTTCGCCGCCAAGGGAGAACGGAGACATCACTGTCGTATTCCTGGAACCAGTAACGCATCCCCTTAGCGACGTGGCACGGCTCATTGTCCTGTTCGTTGACACCATCACCACCAGGGTAAACGTCCAACCTGAAGGGATGCCTGTGGTCAGCGAAGAGGATGGAGAGGTAACCATTGGCGTTCAGGACCCATCAAGTCATACCAGGAAAACATCTTCCAGACATGCACACTGCCACTGCAGGTCTATACTTGGTTGACAAGCGTGTCCGGTTGTTGGTTCTCGTGTGTCTGACATCGTATCGGATACCTTCCGTCCCTTCCGTAGGGTAGATACCTCGATTCGTCGGAGAGGGCAAACGTTTTTCCACTTTTCAACTGCCCAATGACGGTAGTCCCATGCGAACTGCAGGCGTCGTTGTCGATGAACCTGGGTTAACATTGCAGCCTTGACGCAGTGTCGACTTCTGACACCCATGCGTAACAAGGATCGCTCTAATGTTATCGGGGACATGTACTTGGGTGCCCCAGAGTTCATTTGCGTGGTCAATTGCTGCACTGCTGCACGTTGGTTTTCCTTTACCAGTCGACGAAGGTGACGTTCTCCTCTGGGTGTTGATGGCCTTTGGGGCTCCACAGTTATGACGTCGGGATGTACACGGTGTGCTAGCGGTCCATTCTTGTTACACCCTTACTACAGCAGTTCGTGAACAGCCCACGAAATCTGCTGTTTCTGAGATGGTTCCACCCTTGGCGCAGTACGCGATGATAACTCATTTTTGAACGTCCGTTAAATCACTACTTGTGACCATTTTACTCACGTGACGCACTATAGCTAATCTGTCCTGGCCGGCCACTTATATTTCCGTCTGGTCTACCTTGTAATATGCAGTCTGTAACGCGCCTGGGCGGGTACAAGGGGAATCCCGAGGTGGTCATATTATTCTGATACGACCGTGTATGGGATGTATCTACCTCAGAAGTGGCTCACATGTCAAGACGGTAAAGTTTCAGCGATAAACTTCGTCGGTGCAATTCAATTAGTAGAGCAGTCGGCTCCGGAGAAAGCAGACGTGTGTTCGAACCCCATCACTAGCAAATGAGGCTTTATTTTCACATCCAAGGGATAAGGTTGGTTGGTTGGTTAGTGGATTTTATTGGCGCAAGGGCCAGGTTTGGCCAAAGAGCGCCAGACAAAGAACGATCAGTCACAGATTTTGAAAAGCGTGGAAAATGAGTAAGAGCAGACAGGCTTGGGAAAAGTTGAAAAAGAGTATGATGAAAGCAGGGAAGACAAGGTAGTTAATCAGATTTATAAAAAAAAATTACTAACGGAGAAGGACGAACATTCACTCTCCTCCCCCACACTCCTCTGCAATGCTGGCAGAGGGCGGGCACGAACTGTCACTTTCCTCCCCCCCATGTTCCTCTTCAATGCTGGTTGAGGCTGGGGACGAACTGTCACTCTCCTCCCCCATGGTCCTCTATAATGTCGGTTGAGGGTGGGGACCTCGCAGAGGCCGAGACAGTTTGATGGACACTGCACACCTTTGCGGATTGAGGGCCGGGTCTTCCGCAAGTGCAGGCTGTCTGCTGGGAACCGGAAGAGGCGGGCGTCTTCAAAAGAGAAGGCGCAGACTCAGCTGGTCGAATAAGCTGGAGCTCGGTGAAATCCACCTGTGTCGCTTGTTTAACTGTAGATCGCTTGGCAAGTGCGGCGAGAGCTACAGGGCGCGGAACAAAGGGCTGCACGGGTTGTGGCAGAGACTTAACAACTGCGGCAAAACTACGCTGTCGGGTGTTGGGAATACCCAACTTGGCTTTGGCAGCAGGGTACGAGAGGCCTTCCAGGGTCTTGAGGCGCTGGATCGCCATCTCGTCCTTCCATTTCATACAGTTGCGGGAGTAAGCTGCATGGGCCTCACCGCAGTTAACACAGCAGGCCGCAGAAGTGCAACCTTCCCGTCATGTTCACCGGAGCCACAATTAGCGCAACGAGCGGAACTCTTACAGAATCGTTGTGAATGCCCGTACCTCTGGCACCTGAAACAGCGCAGAGGACTGGGAATGTACGGGCGAACTGCACAGACCAAGTAGCCTGCTTTGATTTCTGTCGGAACTTTCGGGGAGTCAAAAGTCAAGATTACATTTTTAGATTTAAGCAAAGAGCCATCACGCCGGAACATCATACGACGTGCAGCAAGAACACCCTGATCCGCAAGTTCAGTCACCAATTCATCCTCACTGCATGGCAAGAGATCAAACTCCGAAATAACACCCCGAGAGGTGTTAAGAAACGGGTGAGTGTCACTTTGACAGGAATGCCTTGAAGACTAGAAAGGCGCAGAAAAGTGTTACTCTGAGAAACACTGCAAGTTTGGACAAGCAGGTCCCCAGAGCGAAGCTTCCTCACAGACTTCAAGGGGCCAACCGCAGCGTTCAAAGCTTTAGAAATGAAAAATGGAGATCTGGTGGACAGTCTCTCATCCGGATCGATGGATTCTACAAGTAAGCGTGTAGCATGCGTAGTCACAGCAATCGAGGGAGACGACGCTTCGGAGCGACTGGTACAGCTGCCGAAGAAGAGGTAGTACATTCTTGGTACAGGTCATGGTCTAAAGAACGTTTAAGGTTTTGAGACTTGGTAGGTTGAGAAGACGAAGGAGAGTCGTTTGCAACTATCATTTTCTCAGGTGACTTAAATTTGGAGTGTTTATGTTTGGGTTTACCCATGGAAAAAAGAAGGAAGATTCGTCTGCAGACTACTCCACCCACCACCGAGCCCTACAAGGGAGAACTGGAGGTCTGCAAGCCAAAAATGACGCTGGACACAGTTCTGGAGCTTATACGTTGCAGATATAGTCCGTTGGCTGTGATCACACGCACTCGGCGGACACTTCGGCCTCCGGGTACCGTCATGCCAACGCCTTTGGCATGATCCCACAGCCCCGGGCTCACCCTGCCGTGCTATACGACAAAAAAGCCGCTAAAGCCATGTACACAACTTGGTACAAGACTTCTGACTAGAGGTGGGTTAGTCTCTAGCCTCCCGTTTACAGCGAAGCCGGGGTCGAAGAGGAGTGTTGGTACACAGGAGGCACTTATCCGGTCTCCTGCGACCTCAGCCGCCAGACATCCCATTTCCGCCTCACGGGTCTCCGCACGCGGCAAACATGCAGGTAGGTCTAGCACCCAAACCAGCTAAAAGGAAAAAAGAAATCCAAAGAAGACAAATCCTGGAAGGGAACCTAAACGGAATCTCAGCAACCTACGAACTGAGCGGTTAATATAATACAGTTAGTGGTGGAGGGTAACAAAACCACAAGACCGGGGTGTTAGTGCACAACGTGGTAGCGATTAGGTAAAGTATACAACACGGGCAACTAGCCAGTGGAGAAAATAAATAAAAACGAAAAAGCGAGACACAAGACCAGCTCGGGATCGTGGGGCCGCGACTCCCCAACAGCTGGATGAACAGCCGTCCCTGCAAACACCAACAGCACCGAAACAAAAAACAAGCGGTGGCATGACATCAGATGTTGACCAGGCACAAGGTCAGCTCGGGCCAAGGGATAAAAAAGGATCATTTGTAGAAAGGAAATTCTCCGATGCACAGTATTACAAGTCAAAAGCTTATGGCAACTTTGAAAGCTTTCATTATTTTCCTCAGATGTCCTACTCAGTAGTCACCCAGGAAGGGCTCGGAGGAGCAGTATAAGGCTGGAGTGAATTCTTCTTCCTTTGATTCTCGTGCTGTTTCGGAACGAAACTATTTCCTTTTCCATTTGCAGTGCATCCTCCTAAAAGAAAAATAGTTTACAGCACGCGTCCTCCTAAAAGAAAAATAGTTTACAGCACGCGTCCTCCGTGATTTTGAGATACAAGTGCATAATAGAGTGAAAAATAAATGGATAAAGATTAAGTTAATGTCATATGATTTAGTATATCTAAAATGGAATAAAGGGCATTTCAAGATCCTTTAGATGTAATCTTCGCTTCCAGTTTCAGTCATAAATTTTCTCTTAATGACCATAATAATGTGATTTTGTTTTGTTCTCTGCTTCGATTGTAATCGAGCGCTCTACCTGACACAGCAGCTCTCAGCCTCGACGCCCCCTGGCAGCAACCCTGTACACTGTAAATAGTAATAAAATATTTTGATAACCAGAGAAAATATTGCTTAAAAGAGAAAACTTTCAGTATACTTTTTGTATAAGTTAGTTTTAATGGATAAGCTTTAGTTATTTATTTTGTAGTACCTGCGTTTTAAATTTACATTTTATTTTCATGAAGGCGGGGTTTTAATGTATGGCCGGAGAGCCCGAAATCCTAGCTACGGCTTTGGTTGGAGACGCAGGATGGAACTGTTTATTTTAATGTACGTAGCTGATGTCATGTGCCGGTCTTTCCTATCAAAGGAATCTGAAATAGTTTCAGGAGTTCCTTCAATGTCTGTGGAACTTTCATCGAAGATTCTTACATATTGGTCAGAGCAGGGTTTTATGAGGTGTGAAATAAAAATTTGTGCAAAGAGGTGGAGTGACGAGGGAGAATAGAACTGCAGATATTAATATAGCTGATATCATGTGCTGATCTTTCCTTACAGAGGAAATTGAAATCGTTTCTGGAGTTGTTTCGTTACCGAAAATAATTTAATGGACGTTTCTCACATACTTGTCCGAGCAGGAGTTTATTAGCGTGCACTAAAAATCTGTGCAATATTTGGGATGGCGACGGAGGATGGAAAAGCTGATTCTATATACACTCACGGACAATGAAATTTGCGCACCTAGAAAAGTACATGCTACAACCGTGAAACTTTGCAAATAGCTAGAGTGCGTGCTGGTATGCAAATGATTCATGATTGGCGCGAGTGCGCATGATCGCACACCCAGTGGTGGCGCTGAAAGCACGAACCGGCAGCCTTATAAACCGGTCTGTAGTCGATACCCCATGAAAGCGAAAAGCACAAGCCGATGCAAACAAGAGTGCAGAGTGACAAGAAGGCCGAGTAGACGCCAGAGACGTCGATTTACGCGACTTACGGACTTTGAGAGAGGCCTGATCATCGGGCTGAAAACCGCAGGGTGGTCGGCGCGCCGCATATCCCGCAACGTGGATCGCTCTAAATATACTGTTCGACTATGTTAGTAGCAGTAGACACGTGACGGTGCTGCTACACGGCGGAGCGGTTCCGGACGAACCAGGAGGACCATCGGTAGAGAGGATCGACGGATCGTGTGCCAGGCACGAACGGATCCCACGGGTACCCGGTCCACTATACAGGCATATGTAGCGGTTCCTGTGTGCCCAAGAACCGTTTACCGACTCCTCGTGGAAGCGAACCTGCTATACCAGCGCCCCTTATTAGTCCTGCCATTCCCGGAACGTCGCTGGCTCCGTGTGCAGTTGTGCCAGGCCAGAGGGACGTGGAACGCCACAGATTGGCGACTTGTGGTGTTTACCGATGTGTGCCGCTTCGTTTTGGTGACCAATGATCATCATGACCGGGTGTGGAGGTCCCCGGATCAACGGCACAATCCCAACCTCGCTATCGAGCGCCACGTCTTCCCACTGCAGACATCATGGTCTGGGAAGCCTCAGCCCACAATAGCCGATCAGCTCTAGTAGGGGTACGTGGATGATTGACGGGCCAGCGGTATGTGGATGATATCCTACGACACCATGTGCTCCCATTCCTGGCCGGTATTCCAGGTGCGCTATAACAGCAGGATAATGCGCGCCCGTACACGTCTCAGGTTGCTCAGGACTACCTACATCATGTCCAGACACTTCAATTGCCTACCCGCTTTCCTGACATGTCCCTTATCGCGCATGTGTGGGACTAGTTAAAACGCCAGCTGACGCAGTGTGGCGCTATCCGTGATTTGGAGCGCACCGTCCAAAACGTGTGGGCTCGTCTGCCGCAGGACAACATCAGGCGTCTGTTCGCCTCCATGCCGGACCGTATTTCAGCATGTATCACCGCACAAGGCGATGCTACGCACTAATGAAGATGACCAGAGTGCGTGTCACAGATCCCTCTGTAATTGCCCTGCAGCTCTATTTTAGCCATTATGTGTATCATTCATCTGTACCATTACGTCCATAAAATTTCAGTTCAATATGATGCTTCCTTCTTGGTGCGCAGATTTTATTTTCCGTGAGTGTATTACAAACTTGGCTGCAATATGTCCTTAATAATACCCTTGCTCTATTCTCATTTGAATTTCTTTCCCGACAAATGCGGCATGGTTAGTGATGAGCACGGTGAACGTTTCCATCACGGAACTCCAACGATGAAGAAAAATAAAAGGGAAAGTGATCCACTTCCATGATGGTGACTGACCGTTGTTGAACGCTCGCTAGAGATGAGACGGAGCCGCTATACAAGCGACTAGCAAAGCGACTTCGGACGTAGAACCGCACATTTTCAAGTTCATGTGATAAGTACGAACAAGAATCCATTGTGGATCTCTCAAAAACCGTAGCCAAATTTGCATTTTCATTGCCATATCCGTGTTCAGCACCTCAATATCTGTAAGAAATTATTAATTTAATCTTACGGGCAAGACTTTTGTAAAAATGTGTTGCCCAGTACTATCAGTGGGGCCAAACAAAATTACGTTCGTTGTTTCTTTTTTATGTGTTTTGAAGGCAACATTTGCTTCCTTCGTTTGAAAAAACTTGGATTTTCTTCAGAAAACGCAGGCACTATTAATTATTTTCTTTTCATTTTATCCGCTACATAAAAGTTACAGAAAACAGTTTCCGTTGAGTGCGAATCATCTTCCTCTGGAAACATACTCTTATAAGATTCTAAAATTGGATTAATATGTTTCGGTGTCTTTCAAATGAGCCAAACTTTTAGTTGGGAATGAAAAAGGCGAGCGTCGGCATTGTTCCGCTTGGTGCAAATGTTGAATAATACCTTTCGAAGTTTTCCGCAGCGATCACTTACAGTCTGTTACTTTCTTTTTTTTTCTTCAATTCTTCTGATGATACAAATGTCAAACTTGTGTTTGAGAAGCATGTATAAACTGAACCTCAAAACACATTTAAGATTTTATGTTTTATTTTGTGCACCAGCTGTAAAACAACTTGCATGGTGTAAACTGTAAAGCTATAAAAGATGTAGACTTGCAAGCTGTAAAACAACTTGCATGTATGCTAAACTGAATTTCGAAGGAGTGTCTTCTGATCCAACAGCAATGAAATATTCTATCACATAGAATATTTCAGGTCATGAGAAAGGTTTCAAAATGTAATCAACTATATTGCACTCTGCTTCATTATGGACAGCGGCAGCTGTTGAGTGTTGCATCAGTACATGCACATTTTGCTAAACAGTTCGTTCTTTTTCTCCAGAAAACGCTGCTAATACGTACTTAATTTATAAATATGCCGTATGACATTAATGTTGAGCTGATTCCATGAAATTTTGATATGAAAAGCTAAAAGAATTGCATTCTGTTTGAATTCTAAAAGTTTTCTCTTGCTGATGAAATTAAAACTTTTATCATGTTTTTTATATACATATTTGGTGTGGCATAAGATATGCGTATAATGAGCGCGGAATCACTAGAATTGTCAAAAATTCCTGTTTTTAATAAGAAAACTCAACAATTTTGTTTAAACCAATGACTTGTAATACGTTCAAAATAATTCTACACAAAGAAGTCAAAAAGTTAATTCGTGTAAGATAGATATTTCTTTAATCTTTCCTGAGGAGGTAGGTCAGAAATAAACAGTAGCTCACCAATTTTAAGACGCATTGTATTATCTGAATTCAAATTCATGATAGAAAAATGAATTATTTAGCACAAACACTTTTCCACTTCTGTTGGTTGTTCAGCCGTTTGCGTTGCAGTTTCAGGTTGAAAATTTAGTACAGCACGAAGTGTTTAGATAAAATTAGGAATTAATGGCCGCTTCCATGACCTAGCAACCACAACACATATCGACATTGTAATATTTTTAGTGAGAAACTTTTCCTTCTTACATATATAGATTATTTATTTTTAAATCTTTTAATTTTGATTTACTTGATTTAACTGAAATGTAGAAGAATTTACTAAGGAATGCACTTATGTTTCTAAATATTCCATATTTCTTATTATACAGATAGTTTCGACGTTATATGCAATTAGTAAAGGAAAAAGAAATTAATAACAACTTGAGGTAATTGATAAACTTCAAAAACCAAACTCATACGTTATTCGTATATACAGTTTTCAGGTTGAGAATGAACTGATATAAAAGGCAAATTTATTAGCATTTCGCTTTTCTTCAGGAAAGAATCGAATATCTTGATGCAACAACTAACTACGAAAAATTTCCTAAGTTTAGTCAGTATGAAATAGGAAACTGAACGAAATTAAACCTGGGTAAGCAACCACGAAGCTTATTAAAAACGTCAGGAATTTAGCTGTTTCATTTCTTTATTCTTCTTCATTTGAAAGAGCCTAAAGATAAATTCTTTGTCAGATTTTCTGAGCAGTAGTAAACTCATAAAATAAAATATGTATATAATATATAATAAAGGCATTTACAAGCGTACAATTAAGTCATAAAACATTGCAAAGTGAGATTTAGCTCACATTCCAAAATTGGCATATATATTGTGCAGCACTTCATTTATAAGACGTGAATCGCTCAGGTAAATTTTCGTTCTATATAGCTGTAAGAAAATTTACCTGAGAGATATAGTATCTGATTTCCGCTTGTCGAAGCAAATCCTGCTTCATCGTAGCACAATTAAGTAAATCACTGGTCCTCAAGTAAACAATGTGGAAGAAATATTTTTCACATAACAAGTGGAAATTCATCTGAATTATTACGGATAGCATTTTCGAACAGAAATAGGAAAACGTGAGTTCGATTACCGCTCCAGGGCGATGCGTTTTTAAGTTTTCCGATGTGATTAAAGTTACGTGAGGGACACAGAAATACACGCAATTCAGAGATGCCTAATTGCTGTGTCGATAAATCTGATGTGTTTGCAGGTATGCGCGTATTATGTCAAGAACATTTCTTCCACATGATTAAACCTGGATCTTGTACTTGTGTACATACATTCACACCAGAAATGTGGATCAATATTTTCAGTTCATATTTCCTCGTCTGCGTCAAGTAACATATAAAAAAATATTGTTACTGTAAACTCGCAAGTATAATATGCGCAATTTCATCTATTTTCGTTCTTTTGAAACGGGGAGGGGTTGCGCGTTAAAAAAAATGACAATTTTTAAAGATTTTCCTTTGATATTGATGCAAGTGCCTCAAACAATATCACTCTTTCTGTAGAACATCAAAATGTTGCCTCAGCACAATGTGGAACTAAACACAGACACCAAGAGACAGCGAGTTCTGCAATATCACAGAACTGAACCTACTAGGGCGTTTCTTAACATCGAGTTCGAGTGGAAATGATAAAGTGCAGTAAAGCTTTCCGACTGTGTAGCTTTGTAAATGGAGTTAGACACAGTTTAACAGTACTGAGCATGATCCAGGGTCCTCTCTTTAGCCACATGAAAATCTGAAAGTGGAAGCCATATGCTGGTAATCAATACTCAACATTTCAACTTGATTATTGTTCAACTTTTGCAGGTTCGGTGTGTAGACGTTTGAGCGACAAAGTTCCTGCAGCGTTTGATTGCAAGCTAATACATATTCTTCTGATCAAACCGAATCTAATGTTGATGTATCTTACCTTTTTCACAAAGTAGCTGGTAGACAAGTAGGTGACCGAGTGCAGATAATTATTTTCACTTAAAAGGAAACTGTCTCTGAAGTCTTTTCATCGTGTGATTGAAACTTAATATATTAGTACATTTTCTTTCGTCTACAATTGTGTATGATTTATGTAAACGTCTAATGAAATGAAATATCAGCAGAAATCGATTCGTTTAATAGGGAAAAACGGTACCAACAATTTGTTTTTATTGGGGGTTTAAGCGACCACCATGAGCAAGTCAGTGGGCTATAAGCAGCCTCCCGTCAATAATAGAGGGCCTCTGGTTCCAGGAAAGGAGGAAAACCATTGCCGTAAGACAAAAACAACACTGCCTGAGCAACTAAACGTCCCTGAATATTTTGAGGAGGAAATGTAAATGTTAAGCTGTTAAGGCTACCGAAACTAGCGAAACATTATCAGCAATTTCTGAAAATGGGAAAATTACAAAGAACAGCGCAAAGCAAAGTGTACCACAATCTGGTGCAAAAGTTTGAATTTCAATTTTGATCAGAATGTAAACAATGAGTTTGCGCCCTTTCTCGAGCTGCACCTGACCCGCCTGTCTCGCCCTAGTTATGCTTAGCCGTCAGTATCAGGATTAAAACTATCACTTTCCGACATGATATCGTGCCTCCGTTGGCGAGAATGCGACGACCTCTACTTTAACGCTTTTTTAGAAGCGAGGAAGGTATCTACATAGTTTCTATTGTGCGTCAAGGAATCATATGCAAAAGAACCAAGCAGTTCTCAGATTGTGATGTTAAAAACTGAGACAGAAATGGAGAGCTATTTTCTATAGCGAAGCACTACGAAATGGAACGTTTTCCTCGCACGAACGTACTCTGTTTCTCTTCTAGTATTCCGCCAGTAAATTGGTCACCGGTAATGACATCAGCAGAGCCAAAGTTGACTTAGTTGGCGCAGCGTTTGCTGACATCATCATACTTGCAGAGAAGTTTTACGATAAAAGTCGTTAAAAGGCATTATAAAGATGCAATTTTTTCACCATTTCTTATCAAATTACGTAATTCAATTCTACTACAGTAAAATATACATTTCTGAGATTAGCCAATCAATACGGAACGAAAGTGGCGGTAACTTATTATAATAATAAATTATAGATATACAATAAAATATAAGAATTTGAGACTGGGACTACGGGTAGAAATATTTTATGCAGTTTTCCTGCGATAGATGTGGGATAGGCTGAACAAGAAAAAATAATTAATAGAAATCGATATTAGAGTCTCTGGGCTGCAGAAAGGAGTTAAAAAATGGCTATCCCTGACACACGTTCATTATCAGTATTCCATTATTATTATTTTCTCAGAACAATATTTGAGCTAGCTTAAGTAATAGAAAATATTACAATCTGCGTTTTTTGTGTGTAAAATTTTAATCTTATATAATCACCTGCATCATTTTGAAACCCTAAAAGAGTAAATTAGAATTCTTTCCGACAAAAAAATATTGTCTTTTGCAGGCGACGTTACAAAACTGCAAATATATTTTAGCTGTTCTGTATTTATAAAAAATGCTATTTGTCTTTCAAAAACAATTAGTGACTAAACAGTGTTCCAAAAATAACTCAGTATATTCATTACAAAGGACTAAATGTATGTCTAAATGGAAATTTGTATTTCGACAGTTATTTCAGAATGAATGTAAATATTTTTCAAAAGTAAGGCAGTTATTTCAGAATGAATGTAAATATTTTTCAAAAGTAAGGCAGTTATTTCAGAATGAATGTAAATATTTTTCAAAAGTAAGGCAGTTATTTCAGAATGAATGTGAATAATTTTTAAAACAAAAATCTATGAACACGCAGATGACACGAAAAGAAAAAATGGAAGAAACCTTCGATTTTTCGCATTCAAATACATGAGATTTGAGTAAGACTGTTTTGTGCGTTATTTGCTGAATAACTATTACCCGTTCGAGTATGGACGATTAACAATTACCGATAATCCAGCAGGAAATTGCTTGTGTAGTTCTGTGTTTATTTTCGTGGAAATTAGGGTGTTTGATTATTTTTATCTAGTTTTACAGTGTTCGTGAACCGTTACTGCCACTACGTTTATTTATTTTATACATTCTTTACTTTCGTTGATTTCTACCATAGGAAAATTTAAGAGAAACTGAAGCAAATCCAATTTGTGTCCACGTCATTTTATCCATTACGGTAAAATACTACCAAGATTGCGTTCATTTAGAAACTGCTGTATCTTCTGAGGAGTAGTTCACTGGAACCGTGAAAACGAAACAGAAGCTATACCGGCGCGCATTTACTGTAAACAACATCAATAAAGTGGTCAGACGTTTGTTAAAATTTAATGAAAAAAATAATGTTTTGGGTTTTACATAAGACAAAATAACTTTGGAGAAAATATACAGATTGTTCGTAATATATCTAGAATCCCAGAAAGAATGACACAATATTTCAGTACTGTACATAAGTAGTCGGTCATAGAATTTTGTTTTCTCTGAACCCAATCTCTTTGCTCGAGGACATTTTCAGCATGTTTTCTGAATTTTCCTTATGCGTCTGAATAATAACGAATCAATTTTTTAAAGTATTACACATTCCACTTGCTATTCCTAAAATTTCAGCCCTAGCCCACTCAGGAGACACACATGCATATACGTTGTCTATATGTGATTAGTTGTTTTCCATTATTTTTTGTTAACAGCACATTGTGTTTGGAAAATTTCTAACCACACACATACACACATAGGCACACAAATGGGAAACGAATTCCAAATTAGAAGTTATTGTAATAATTCGGCATACTATGTTGCAAGAAATGCTATCTCACACTGCTCAAAAATCTCTTAGAATGATCTTTTTCTGTTTAAATCCAGATGAAGAGAAAAACGTAGTATTGGACTACATTTGAAATCAATACATCGTTAGAAAAAATAACGTATAATAAACGTAACAGTCATTATGGGCGGCGAGTAGATCACTTTTTAAAGAAGGCGGCTGCCGTTGAGTTTCTAGAGGGTTCGACCCCAGGCGTACCGTTTTTAACTACTTAATATTCACCGTGCGTCGGACGGCCATGTTAAGACGGCTAACCCGAGGTTTTGGTAGAGCTGGAGAACTATTGATAGCATCGATAGTTTCCGACAGTTAAAAAAAACAATCGATAACTATCGATTGCATGTTTGACACAATTGCTTAGGAAAAATGTTCCTTCCTGCGCTAAAGAACGATTTCTGGCAACAGTGTTCCTTACCTCTGTATATTTTCAAACGATACGGTCCGATACACTTTGAAACTTATCTTTAGATGATTCATTGTAACCAAATGTCGTGATGAATGAAAGCCACAATAAAATATTTTTCATGAGGCAAGAGCAACTTTATCGTTCCCAAATCATCGTATTTTGCCTTCATTGTATGTTATTGTCTTCATTTTTCTTTCCACAAAAGCCAAAAAAATTCCTTTCTTCAATTGTACTAGACAAAGGAATTTTTAAAGAAATCCTCGCCGAATTGCGATGATAGTTGGTGAGAAATTGATTAAATATGTGTCCAGTACGGTAATGACTCAGTTGTTTTATTTTTCTGTAAATGTTTTTCGTAAGGCTAAACTCGTTGAGAATAAATGGAGAATAAAATAGGCAGATCGAAGTTGCTAGACCTAGGGAAAGAGAGTGACGACACAAGAATACCGTGGACCTCGAGAATTCCTATCATTTTTATTTGTGAACCGTGAACATCATTGCAATTTCTCTTAGACACAACTTTCTAACTATTATTACATACATTGCACAAGTGTTTCTCAAAAATTAATCATTATTACATAAAGAATATGAGTTTTCCGGCAGTGCTGAATTCGTGCTTTCAACTTTGTCCAAAATGGGAAGAGTCTGAAATGATTTATATTAAGAGAAATAAAATAATTTCGCATTTCTGCACTACGCTAGAAGTCTGTTCTCTTTGTTATGTAACTTAACAGTTAATAAAAATAATTTGTCTGCGTATATTTTTTTAAATCGCATAAATGAAGCGATATATTATTGAATTTATCTAAGCATCTTTTAGAATTAAATTTAAAATTTTAACTTCTAGTGTTTTAAAGTTACTTTTCAGTAGAAAATACGAAAAGTAAAATATACATATGTGTTGTAATGTGTCTGTGTGATATATTTATGATTTGAAATGCATTTCGGGAGATCATCCCTCTTCTTTTCAATCATATGTTTAACATTGGGTAACCTTTCGTAGCTTCAGCTTAGCCATTTTACTTCGTTGTATATTGATTTCATTGCTATCACTCTCTATTAATGGAAGGAGAACAGGGGCGGATTAATTCAACGGAACATTTCCTTGTGGACAACTCAAAAAAACAGCCCAATTTCTTGTTTTCTTTTTGCCTGAATGTTTGGAAATGGATGCATAATTATTTTAGAAATTATGAAAAAATATCGTTCATTCAGTTGATCTTTATTTCTGCCTGAAAAGTTATTTCTCAAGAAAAAGCAAACAAACAAAAAGTTTGCTTCTATCTTTGTTGGTCGTTTGCTCTGAAATAACGTTGTCTTTCTGTTTTGAATTTTCCAATAGCAAGAACCTCTGCATTTGCTTGAGAACAATGCCGACGGACCAAGCAAACTGTTATACATTAATCAAGCTGAAAACATGTCATTAGACTTGGAGCTTGGTATGCCCTACCCATTTGTAATCTTGAAAGGAACACTACTACCTATTGCGATGGCCCATCATCCCCACCCCTCTTATCCACAGACTGACATAGATAACAATGCGATTCTCCCTCAGAGATATTCCAACAACCGAATCCCATCTAAGCACTCCTCTTTTTGAGCGAAGAGCAAACCCAATGCAATATTTGGCACGACAGCAAGGTTTAAAGCAGGCGGTAGTGAGGATCTGCGCAATTACTTTATTTTGTCTGTATGATGCGGTACTGGAATTTTAAAGACATAGCCAGCGTGAAGTGACACTTATGTATACTGCGTGATTTAGGGTTTGGTATACAGCGTATGTGTGATAATCAACTTTGAATTTGTCAATAATGAAAAAGAAACCGTAAAGAAGGTATTGAAAGATTGGAATTTTAAAGACATGAAGTGACACTTATGTATACTGCGTGATTTAGGTTACGGTATACAGCGTATGTGTAATAATCAACTTTGAATTTATCAATAATGAAAAAAACCGTAAAGGTGGTACTGAAAGATTGCGTGAAAAAAACAAGTTAGTAAAATCATGCAATGCATTAATTATGATACGCTTTCCAACATACTAGAAATCATTACTCAAGTTATTACTCAAGTTATGAGGAAAATGGCTGTGGAATAAATCTAACTCCTGTGCCCTGACCTTTGATTCCATTTAGATTATATATTCATCAGAACTGGTTCAGTATACCTCCGAAATAACATGATAAAGTTTTGTCGCAATCGAAGCAATTTTACGTAAGTTATGATGCATAAAGGCGATGGAAGTGATTCCGCTCCTATATCCTGACATTTGACCCCCATTTAGCCAATTTTCAATAGGAATTGTCCCCAGGTGGTCTCCTACCACATACTAAAATTTAATCGAAATCGAACCCTTTTACGTTAGTTATGATGCATAAGAACAGTGGAATGGATCCCGCTCCTATGTCCTGACCTTTGACCCCATTTCGTTCACTTTCAATAGCGTTCCTTCCCAGCTGTTATCCTACCACATACTAAAATTTCATCGAAATCGAAAGATTTCTAAGCGAGTTATCGTGCGGTCGAACATACGCAAACAACGCGTGACGTAATGAGGCAGATGGGAATCGCGACCATCTGCTCGCAAGAGTGTGACGTCATAAAACTTTAATAGGATCCACACACAACGCGTGACGTAATGAGACCGATCGTGGCAGCGCGCCAACATCTAATGGGGCGACGCCATGACACTACCCTAAAAATTTGGTAATTCGGGGTGGTTATTTAACCCACTAAACGAATTTTCCTAAAGTCGAGATCAAGCTAAATCGATCTCTAGTACCAGAAAACGTTAGGTTAACGACTTTCATCAAAATCCTTAGAGCCGTTTACAAAATAAAATTTACATACATACAAGAATTGTTCCTTTAAGGTGAATGTCAAGTAATTTTGCTTCCTGTACTTCATATGGAAAAATTTTTATACACATTTTCTTCATAATTAATGCGTTCCCAAGGATGAAAATTTGAACATCGATTAAAATATCTTCATTTTATAACTTGCAATACTTAATATTTTCTAAAAGATAACTATAAGCATGCAATCCAACATTTGTTTGTCTACTGACGTCATGAAAATACAGGTCGCGCCATCTTTTTTGGACAAATAATGCGTTCGCAAGGATGAAAATTTGAACATCGATTAAAATAACTTCATTTAACAACTTGGAATACCTAACATTTCCTAAAACATAACCATAATTATGCAATCCAACATTTGTTTGTCTACTGACGTCATCAAAGTACAGGTCGTGCCATCCTTTTTCTGGTTTCAACACCACCAAAGGAAAAGTTATTGATTTTTAATATTATGGTTATGTTTTAGAAAATATTAAGTATTCCAAGTTATAATACGAGTTATTTCAATTGATGTTCAAATTTTCATCCTTGGGAACACATTAATTGTGAAGGAAATGTGTACAGAAGTTTTTCCATTGGAAGTATAGGAAGCAAAATTACTTGACATCCACCTTAGTAAAATGGGATAAGGGCGATGGAATAGATCGCAATCCTATGTCCTAATCTTTGAGCCAATTTCGTCCATTTTCAATAATGTTCGTCCCCAGGTGGTCCCCTACCACATACTGAAATTTCATAGAAATCGACCCATTTTTACGCACGTTATGACGCATAAGAGCAATGGAATGCATACCGCTCTTATGTCCTGGACTTTGACCCCAATTCACCCATTTTGAATAGGTTTCGTCCTACGGTGCTCCCCTACCACATAGTAAAATTTCATTGAAATCTAATCATATTTACGCAAGTTATGACGCATAAGCGCAATGGAATGGATCCCGCTCCTACGTCGTGATCTTTGACCTCATTTGTCCCATTTTCAATAGGGTTCGTTCACAGGTGGTCTTCTAGCACATACTAAAATTTCATCGAAATCGAACCAGATTTACGCCAGTTATCGTGCGGACAGACGGACGGACAAAGCTGGAGCATATACGCTTCTTCAACCTATGGTTGGAAAGCGTAAAACAAGGAAAACTAATGTGAACGACGGGGGAAATGTGCAAAATCAAGTAGGTACTACACCCATTTGTACATTCCTAGCAATTTTTATATGTTAACTAGTGAAAGGCAGGCTTCTCAACTCACTCCTGATTATTCACAGCTTTTGAAGGGCATATAGTACGTTTCAAATATTGGCCGTCACCTCACATTTACGTTGCTTTGCATTGTAAATTTTAGATTTTTGAATCTAAAGAGAATGAAAAATTTAAAGCAAAAGAAAAACACATACCAATTATTATTAATCGCATTTACCTAGTTTTTTGGTTATTACGAAAATGAAAAACAATGAAATTTATTGGTGATGTACTGCTAAAAATGTATTATCGGAAAGGGAATGGGGCTAAACACAGAGTACAAAAACTTAACTGAGAAAAAGGATAGAATTGTCGGACTGTATCTAATGCACCCAGATTACCATATGTAATTGCTAAAATATGTAAGTTTAAAATTAAGGGTGGTGAGATAATCTCTGTCGGTGGGATGGTGCGCTGGATCTCTTTTAATGAAAGAAGTGTTTTAAGAAAGTGAAAAGTTATTGGAGCTCGAATATTTTGTTTTTTCCAGAATCAGTAAAATTTCGACACATTTCTCTTTTGTATACACTATTACATGGCCACATTTATCTTAGAAGAATAAAGATAAATGTGGGCATGTAATGCGTAGAAGGCAAAGAGTGGCCAAATAAATAGAAAATAATAATTTCATAGGAAAACTGCAGTGTTACATGTGTATGTCTGAAGTTTCAGAATGATCTTCATGATGATTTAGTTGAAAATTTTGCTTTCAAGATGCTCAAGTTTTTTTTTGTTTAGAATTTTGTAAAAACGAAGTTTTTGAAAAGGAAAACATTGTCTGGTGCTAAACCCCGTTTTGAGCATAATTTCCTACTTTATTATAACGAGCGGGTTTAGAAAGTCTTTTTACCGATAAATTTCAGTCAAAATTTGTTCAGGACTGAATTTGTTTTATTATGCATAGCAAATGTCAACACCTTTTATGCAAAATCTAACAGAACGATTTTCATGATGGTATTTATGAGGTATTCACCGGTAGATACGTATGTTCCTATGGTGCTGTTAACCCAGGAATTCTATATGAGGTAAGGGGTGATACAAACGTTTAGGGAAGTGTTTGATTTTTCGAAGGCTGACAATTTTTAATGTGACATATTTAAGTTTTAAAAACAGGAAATCTCTCAAAAATGGTTAGCTGTTTAATTTTTAAGAGTTAAGATGTGTATAGCCCAGCTGAGAATTTTTTTCCTCAAAAAGTATACGAGGTATTCTGCTTTGGGGTGGTTTATATTTATTACATCTCACGTCAAAATGTTTCCCTAACCAAGGCTACCGAAAAGAAGTAGTAACGTCACAAATCTTGTGCATGCCGAATTGATTCAGAGTTATAGACCGATGAGCCATTACATTCTGACCACCCCCGGCCTAGACAAATAAGCGCGCCTGGAGACCGAACGGTGGCGCAGGTGAAGTTCGCAGGGAAGTACATATATAACCCGAGGACCGGCTTTCAGTTAGCAGAGTGTTCGGAGTCACAATGGTAGAAGCTGCCGACTTATCAGAGTTTGATAAAGGACAAATTGTGATGGCGCGGCGCCTCGGAACTACGATCTCGAAAACGGCGCGGCTTGTAGGCTGTTCACATGCAGCTGTAGTGAGTACGGATCACAAATGGCGCACATATGCCCAAACGACGAACCGTTGTCCAGCCGTGTGTCGTCCGCAGCTCACTGATGCCCGAGGGGATTGAAGCCTGTCGAACATTGTACACAGCAACAGCAGGGCTACAGTGCGACATATCACCCGCACCTATAACAGTGGTGATCACGGCAGTGTATCCCAACACAGAGTTAATCGCAGAAGAACAAGAATAACACTGACTAACATAGCTCCATACAGGTAATATTTACGCCGTTTCATGACCTTCCAACTCGCCATCGTTTACTTGCATAAAAACGAGCTTGTAATAATATTTTGGCCTTCTGCATATCTTCGATTTATAAGTTTCCTGCACTTAAGGAACACATAATCTATTTACAATCCTTCTTTGTGAGCCGTAAGTATTACGCTTGCATCAAACAGAATTTGTCTAAGTACCCATGCTTTATTAGGTTTTATCGCAATTTGTGCTCCGTAGATTAAGAGAATATGTAAAGACTCACCTTTAGAATCTGCATCAAAATACATGTTTCATCTCATATCAGGATCATTTGCTGATGAACTTCGGAGGTTCCAACGACAACTTCTCTCAAAAAAAAAAAAAAAAAAAAAAATAGATTGTGTGGAGTGTCCGTGTTTAAAGTCATTCCCTTAGATTTTACTTGGCCCTGAAGAACTCTAAGGGATAATAGTGCCTGTTTTGGACTACATCTGTTAGTTTTATAGTTCACGTCAACTAAAAAATTAGCTGCGGTTTCTCAAGCACAGAGTCACTTTGTTTTTTGAATTATAGTAACGAAATTTTTGAACTAACTGAAAATAGGATTAAATGCACACATTAACAAAACAGAAATATCGGAAAACAATAACTGCTGAATAATACTATCCGCCCAGGTGGCGGAGTGGTTTAAGCGCTGGCTTATGACTATTCGCCAGAGAAGAGTCCTGGTTCGAATGCCGGTGAGACATGGATGTTGTGTTTGTCTTACTTCACTAAATCGCTTCCTTCCCTGTAACAAGTGATTCTATATTATGGACGGGCGACTGCTTATAGCCCATTGAGGTGCTCACGGTGGTTGTTAAACCCTGAATAAAAAAAAGAATAATGTTAGCAAACATGGAAAATGTTATTCTCTTAATAAAGTAATGATCTTCGTTACTAGTAAACGATTAGTAACTCACAATTTTTATATGCAGTTGTGTTAAAAATTTCATTTTGAATTTAATTAAAGTAAAATAAATGATTTTCACTTAGGTATCCCTGAATCGCTGGTGTAAAAAAACCTAAAATGCGTAAACGTGGTGATGATGAACTCTAACATAATTGGCTCACTCTCAAAATGAAGCAATTATTGTGGGATAAAAGCAGATCTTTTATAATATCATTGTGTTCGTGCAGACGCAAGAACTTTCCTTAGTTATATGCCAAACGGACAAAAATTTACAAAAATATTTCTGAGTAGACTGAAACATATTTATCGATGAACAGTGATCACAACTACGTAACTGCCTAGAAAGTAAAAAAAATGCTGGATTAAATTCAGTAAATGTTTCATTTATAAAATTCTTTAGAAGGCAATTTCCAGATTTCTTGTTATCCGATATCCGTAAAAAGTAGAAACCATATTATAAACGACGCCGTTCTAAATTCTACTTTATGCTCCTATTTAAGTCTCTTGCATCGATTCGTTGAAGCTGTGAAGCACACCACATAAAAAATATTAACGTTATCAATACGCAGAACATGATACTCTGTTACCTTTCTTCAGGAAACGTAAAATGTATGCAGACCAAAATCGTTATGAAAGAACGCACGCTGTCGGCTAATAATTTTCACAGATTGTATCACTAGGTTGTAATTAATTGCTGCAGGTCTCTTGCCGTGATTGTTCGCAGCCCCGTCGGCGCCGTTTTCTCAATGTTAGCTTCAGACCATTCATCCGAGATTGGACGTGTTCGAATCCCGGTGTGCTATTGATGCTGTGTGTGCCTTTCTGTACTGGCTCTCCCTATTCCCTGTTAATCAGTAGCTCTAAAGTAGGGACGAGCGACAGCTTATTGTTCATTGGGTTGCTGTTTGCCGTTATTAAATCCGCAAATACGAGTAATTAAACATTAACACTTCTGAATTTTCGGAAGGGGATCTTTCTTGCCCAACTATCTTTTTTTTTCTTTTCGGCAAAACGTTTTCCTCGCTTCTTGAAAAAGTGATATACTGTTCTTTGCTCTTTTTAATTCTCTTAACTAAAAGTTTCACTAGGTTATCAGGTTCTTATTTTTTTGCGGACACACTGCTTTTTTCATCAACTAATTTAAAATAATACTGAACACCCTATGAGGTAAAGGTTGTTTTTACATTTTTTGCGTTAAATGTCTTAAAGTCTTAATTCGATAATATGTTTTTTTCACTTTTCTCCTGGAAACAAATTAAAACACAGTTCTAAAATGCCGCATGTTCACAATTGGTATTTCATGAAATCCAACTCCTTTTAGGACGATATTCTTCTTTATTTCTGATGATCCCTTGCTTGAGATTTTCAAATTTCTTTTTCTTTTTCTGAAGTATCTCTTATGCGCAGTTCTTCCCCCGTTTCTCTGATTGTGGATTTAACGACCAGCATGAACAATTCGATGGGCAATAAGAAACGACATAGGACATGCACAACATTCCACTCTTCACCGGGATTCGAAACCGGACCCATCTCGGACAAGTGGTCAGAAGACAGCGCTTAGACCCTTGGTAACGTATGCTTTAATTTAACTTTCCTTTTTACTATAGTTCCTGTATGTACGTAAAGTTTGGTTCGTTCTACGTAAGGATTTTCCAGACTAAACGTTTGCATATCCTCTCGAGAGAGAATGTTTTTGTGATAACTGCATTGAGGTCAGATGTTGAATGACGTATGAGAAAAATAGAGATAAGAAAGAGTTTTCAATGTATGTTTGCTGGCTTAAGTACTGGATTTCGTTCTAGCTGGCTGTGGTTCAATGCTTTCTTGTCGATCTAAGTAAAATTGAAGCTTCACGTTAGTCGTTTAGAGTTGTTAATTTGAAATTTTGAGTCTCTCGTTTTTGAGGCTCGGGTTTGTTAAAACTTCATTGCAATACTGCTTAGAGCTTACAGCATTAACCTTTTACCAAGTTTGGTATACTTGAAGATTATTGCATGTTACAAGTAATATGGTGATGTGTTCTAACTTCTTAAAGTGCCTAAAGAACCAAATAAACGCTGAAGTTTTCGTAAGACGTTTTCTTTACTGGCCATTCAACCAATCAGTGTTTAATTACGAGCTATTGGTGCTTAGCTATAAGGAGCATTACATAAACATTGTGGAATATTTTAGTAAATTAATTTTTATTCACGTAATGTAATGTGCTGGGAAAATTTACAGGCTTCTAAACAGCAGTATCATAGTACCACGATAAATAACTGAGAATATTACCCTGTGCTCAGCCGGAACAAAATTTAATCTCCCAGTTAGCCTTCTGTGTTTGACATCAGAGGTTAAGCTATGGTCGCTATTTTCGCGAAATGAGATGAGTTAATCCAAAATGCCCGAGAAAAACTAGTGTTCGTGGCAAAATGGCGCTAGCAACTTAAATATAAACCCGTCAGCAGATTCTGCTCTGATTTTTCTATTTTATGTGAAAACTTGTTCCCGAAATTCTGGCAGCGATTCTCACTCCTCTGTAATTTTCTTAATGCTTACGGTAAGTTTCTACAGCACCTATTGGCTCAATCACCCCCTTTCCCATTTCACTCTAGAGCACTACATGAAGCGTGGGGGTGGGGTAAGATTACAGACTAGAGGGATTAGGCACCTTTCCCCCATTCACAGTTCAATTTTCAGCAGTGACTTCTACTGTAAATTTCTTAAACAACCCTTTAGTGCATTCGTGACCAGAGTTACCTTCCAAACTCTCGCATATCGCACCAAGATGGAACACTGATTTAGAAGGAAAAGTGCCTGCCAGAGGCTCTTTGCCAGCCCGATTCCGTCTATCATACATATGCTGCCGTTGTTATGGATACATTCATTATTAAGTAACGCAAAGATTACAAAGACAGTACTGATAAGACAACTGAAAACATTTTGAAATAAGAAAAAAGAAGTAAAACTGCTACTGAATCTATGCCTTCTGAGCACCTTGTGCGAAAACGGTATTCCCTTTACAAATGAGTGCAAGTTAGCTGGACAGATAAAATGCCATATTTAAACTGCGGATTGTGTTTTGCAGCAATAAAAAGCAATGTCCTGGCAAGTGATAAAGATTTGGTTTCAAGCTTATTTAATCATGATTTTAGAAATAAGTACTCATCCGTTGCTTATCTGTGAGCTGTATATCCACTTATACTGCCAGATACAGTTGCCTTTAAGTGTTAGTATCTTTCAGTACAATTAGTTTTCACACTCATGTCCAAAGTGTTGGTGTGAACGAATTAAATTGATGCTACGATTTATCGAGCGACACAAAAGCGTCTAACTTTCTTTAGTATTTTGCTACAACTTTTTTTCCCATTTTAGCATTTTTTGTGTGGGAGCTTAAATTCTGGTTTGACTTTTCAAGTTGGTGTATCCTTGAGTGGTGTACGTTTTAAGTAAAATGTTATTCATTCAACCTCTGCTTTTTTCTCTTTGATATTCCTTCTCTTTTCAATATATTCTTGCCCTACGAAAAGGTTGCATTTTAATATTTAATGAAGTGAAAAGTTTGGTGGTTTTGTTAACTTAACCACACATTATTAACCCGTTAAGATAATATTTTTGATATTGCAAACATTCGATCTAATTTCAACAACAATTGCCCATAATGAAGTTGAGTCTCGTCAAAGGAAAAAGAAAGTTCAATTTAAATCTGAAATCGTTCTGTAGATGGCGACATTGAGGTTAATTTTTGCGTGACGTTCTATCGAAGCATTAGTGTGTGAAAACTAATTACTTGCAGCATAAAACATACGAAGTACTCTAAAATAATCCAAATTCAGATCCCAGGGCGTGGTGTAAACGAAGCGATTGGTAAGTGTATATATACGCGTAGCGTATCCCTACGCAGGAGATCAAAGTGCATTCCTTTTGTATTTGAAGAAAAATTTATGTCTGAGAAGAACAGGTACTCAACAGATGCAAAATTCTGGAGAAAAGAATGTTTCTGCATCCGAACGACAAAGCACTACAGCTGTTTTCTCTGTTCATAAGGGGAACAAAATAAAAACGTCAGAACGATTGAGACAGAACATGTAAACAAGAATAATTGCAAATTGCAGTGGAATAACTGCACAGTTCCAACATTTCAGAATTTCGCAGATGTAAAGGGTCTTATTATCTGATAAACAAACAGTTCCGCTACTGCAAATAAAATGGAAATTGTTGATAAAAATAAATAAAAGCCATTAATAAGGAAAATCTGAAAAAAATACAAAACTATATGTAAATACATACAACTATTTTTGCACCTTTGAGAGAATTTAATCTTCATTACGAAATTTAATAGAGAAATGTGCAATTAAGAGTTAAAGATCGACTTCGATAATATTAATGACTGCCACCAAACCATCCAATGTATCACCTAATCTCAGTTTGTTTTTTGTTTTTTTGGATGAACTGATGTACCTTTATTTAAACATATTAGAAAATCTAGAATCGCATTATTCACGTTCTACGAAAATGTCATGGCAGAAATATTTACGAAAATGCTTGAAGACTGAATGGTTTACCTCTTTAACTATGGATTTCAAAAACAAAAATTTGTGAGGAATGATGTAAAACTTATCAGTCTACATATTTCTCATTCTCTTAAATGAAAAAAAAAAAAAATTAGTAACTTCAGAAGTCAGAGAAGTCGCGTATAGCTTAATAGAGCATAGGGACAAATGAATCACTCAAAGTCTTCTGAACTCCTGGTTCTCGCTAAGCTAGCATTTCAAATTAAGTGAAGTTGTCATTGCTTTCACGTATAATTTCAATGTTCTGAAACTATGAATAATTTAAATAAACATTATTCAAATACGCAGAAGACCTATAAAAAGATATTAAGCACACGAAAGTCGAAGCATTTTCTACTGCTTTTCCAACGACGGTTATCGGTATACGAAACGTTGTAGAATTCTGGAATATTGTGTTGTTAGATATTTCTAATAATTGTAGCACTGCAGCAGATCTACAGTACATAAGCTATATCTACTTCTGTCGGAAGTCCAGAAATCATTTTGCGTTTCTTTTCCAAACAGTTAATTTTAAAATACTTCCTCCGGGATATACATGAAGACACAATACATTAAGACTAGAGTGTTTTTATGCAAGTCGAAGCAACTGCTGGTAAACGATAACGGGTGTGACGATCACGAAATTGTATGCATAACACTTGATACTGACCGCGGCTAACCAGTGTTATTCTTTGTATTTAGATTGGAAGGGCAACAGATTTAAACGAGTCAGACAAAGGCTGAATTATAATGGTCAGATGACTAGGTGAGAGAATTTCCGATATGGCAAAGTTTAATCACGATTAGCCGTGGTTGATACCTTCCAAAAGTGGTCCGAGGAGGAAAATCCTGCGAACGGCTGGCAAGGTTTGAGATGGCAACGGCTCAGCTATGCTAGAGGCGAGTGAAAGTTATCCCGTATGATACGAGCAAATAGAAGGGATTCTGTGACGCAACTCGTAGGTAATTTGAATTCTATTGACGGAAGTAATGTGTTAAAAGACAGAGTACATCTAACCCTGCCGAAAATAGTGCTGGGTAGCTGAAGGCCGTTCCGAAGGGAAATTCTAACTTCTATTCGCCGTCGAAAGCGCCTACAATGGGCAACAGACGTGATACTGTGGAACAACTCATAAGTAATATGAATACTGGTGATGGAGTAATGTGTCACAACACAAAATACATCAAACCCATGAAAAAAATGGGATGCGTATCTACAGGCCGCTTCGAGTGGCAATCCAAACTTTGAATCACCGTCAAAAGCGCAGGTGAATCATGTTGGACAGATGGCTACTTGTTTCTCCCAAATAGTGAAAAACATGTTTTCTTTTCTTTTCTTACGTTATTTTTTGAAGTTTTTCAGATTCTCTCACAGTGGTCAATATTTGTGTATGTTTCTATTATTTATAAAAGGGCGTCCAAACAAACATGAATATCAGGTGTATAGTTTTTGCTTTAATATTAACAAATAATTCCAAATAAAAGCACCCAGCATAATATTAAGAAAAATGCATTACATGAATAGTTCGAAAAGAACTGAAGTTAGAATCCAGCAGAAGTTCATCTCTCAATGTAATAAACACATCTTCAGCGCTCTAAGTAGCTGTTATGGGGATAATTCTAAATTAGTTTCACCTGTGGGACATTGGAGCCAGATGGTTGACTATCAAAATAAGAATTTGAATTGTGGTATGTGATACATTCTGGTAAAACAGTTAATTGTAATTTTAGAACTTTAGCTGTACGATCCACCAGGAAAACACAGATTTAACTTTAAATTTGAATGTGTTTCACATGAACAATCGAACAGCGTCATTGCATTCTACCAAATAGCAGAATTATTTTCTGTATAGTGAAGCGTGTTTAGTTTGTGTGGTTCGTAGTGTAAGAAATTCATACATTCATTCTGATCTGATTGCCATCGGTTTTGGCGCTACATCTTGCATGTTCGTTATAAGATTTGCGTAATGAGGTGCTGAAAATGTTCGTTGACTGAATAAAGTCATTCCTTGTCCAGACGTCAGTTGTATACGTTAAAATCTGCGTTTAGTTTAATGTTATGCTAGAATTCATTACCATCTTTTTACCCAAATGTTAAATTTTTGGTGTATTCTGTGATTTACAGAGCACCTGCTATTTATTAAGTAAATACAACCCACACTTCATTTTATCTACATACACTGACGGAAAAAAATCCCAACACCAAGAAGGGGTTGTGTTAGATAAACGACAGTTGGTAGGCGTTGAGAGTATATCTGTAAGATGACGTCTACGCAAACTTCGCGCTCGGCGCATACGTGTGGCGCTATTAGTGCCCCTCGGAACATGCAAAGCAGGTTTGCTGTAAACACGTGCTGTAACGTTCGTAAGCGCTAGTTATAGTTAAGATTCGACGTAAGGTGTTGATGTTAGTCAAGAATGCGTTTAAGAAGACGAAGAAGCCATTATCAACAGCTCACGGAGTTTGAACGAGGTCGTGTAATAGGGCTACGAGAAGGTGAATTTTCTTTCGGCAATATTGCAGAACGACTTGGCAGGAATGTAGCCACTGTGCATGATTGTTAGCAGCGGTGATCAAGGGAAGGTACTACCTGAAGAAGACCAAGTTCCGGCCGGCCACGTGGCACTACTGTGAGGGAAGACCGCCGTGTACGGCGTATGGCCGTGGCGCATCGTACCGCGTCTGCGGCAGCAATTCGAGCTGCAGGTGCCACCACAGTGACACAACGAACTGTTACAAATCAGTTACTTGAAGGACAGCCCCGAGCCAGACGCCCTGTAGGGGGCATTCCACTTACTCTAAACCACTGCCGTTTGTGACGTCAGTGGTGTCAAGCCAGAGCTCATTGGGGGACGGAGTGGAGATCTGTTGTGTTTTCTGATGAAAGCCGGTTCTGCCTGGCTGCCAGTAATGACCGTGTGTTGGTTAGAAGGAGGCCAGGGGAGCGCCTGCAACCAACCTGTCTGCGGCCGAGACACACTGGACTTACACCTGGAGTTATGGTCTGGGGAGCAATTTCCTATGACAGCAGGAGCACTCTAGTGGTTATCCCACGCACCCTGACGACACAGTTGTACGTCGGTCTGGTGATTCAACCTGTTGTGCTGCCATTCATGAACAGCATTCCAGGGGGTGTTTTCCAACAGGATAACGCTTGTCCGCATACCTCTGTTGTAACCCAACATGCTCTACAGAATGTCGACATGTTGCCGTGGTCTGCTAGATCACCAGATCTTTCCCCAATCGAGCATGTATGGGACATCATTCGACGACAACTCCAGCGTCACCCCCAACCAGCATTAACTGTCCCAGTATTGACCGACCAACTGCAACAGGCATGGAACTCCATTCCACAAACTGACATCCAGCACCTGTACAACACAATGCAAGTACGTTTGCGTGCTTGCATTCAACATTTAGACGGTTACACCGGTTATTAATGTGCCAGCATTTTACATTTAAAATGGCTCTTCTCGCGCTTACAATAAGCTGTGATCTTGAAACCTTAATCGATAAAATATGTCACTTATACAAATGTATTGCCGCCATTTCATTCCTCTAAAACTATTTTTTCGTGGTGTTGGGATTTTTTTCCTTCAGTGTATAATACATCCGTTTTAATTGCATTTTTAATGGAAAAATATTAAATATAATTCTTCAAAAACACTATCATTAGTTATGTGGTATCCAACACTTTAGTGACGGGATATCACGGTAAAAATAATAATAAATAAACATTTTTCAAAGTACAGCCGTTTAAAATATGAGGAATTTTGCAATGTTTCAAACATTTCAATGGTTTTAAGGAAAGAACAGGATGGCTTTGGTATCCGTTGGGCAGCTGACCAAATACCCTCAGATCTGAAATGATATCAATACTCATGCTGTTTGTAGAAGTCATATATCAAGAGCAGAACAAATGTTTGTGTTTGGTTTAGAGAAAATGTGGACCTTCTTACGCATTCGCACCCCAAACAGCTCTAAAACGAGTGTTAGATGACATAACGTCAACACTCAGTCCTTTCCTCTGAATCTAGCGCTTTTATATCCTCTCGTGTCACGCTTTCTGGCGCAGTACACGTTAGCTGTGGTGTACTGTGTAGTTGGTATGTTTTGTAGATGTTCCGAGGGAGAATTTACATTATGGTTTACAAAATAAATTATATATATATATAATATTTTTATTTTTTATCTAGTATATGTTGTGTACAGTTATATTATAATATTTAAATGATGATTTTTATTATATTAACAGAGTAGAATTTATAAAATTTATTTGGCGAACTACATTCTGAAACATTTATTCTGACGATGATGCAGGTTCATTCTTTCGGGAGAATAATATTTGTTCAGAACACTATTTTGAGGTCTCGATTTGCGTCATCAGACAGCTTTTTAGAAGGTAATTAATGTATTTGATTACTTACAAAAAAAGAACTGTCAATGTATTATATTTGATCTATTAGGCCAGATAGGCAGCTTCGCATTCATGAAGAAATAAAAAATTATCGTCACAATAAATATTTATGATTTGGCGACAATTCACATATATAAAAGTATTTTTAATGGCCAGAATGAATTTCCCTAATTCCCCTTTAAGTCGGTTGGACGACATAACTAAACGCTATCGATGCAGAGCTGACGTGCTGCCATCTATACACTGCTTTAGAACTATTTAGATGATAAATACGGGAGGTACTCTTTACTTCATAAATAGAAGCTGCTCCTTATTCTGTCAATCACACAACACACTAAGAATTTCGCATTTGTGATCAAATATAGTAACGAATTCTTGAAAAACATCAAACTAAACGCAGAATTTACCCCATACGACTGACGTCTGGACAAGGAAGGGCCTTGCTCAATAAACGAACAGATGCTGCTCTCAACATGCAAATCTGATAACGAAATGCAAGGTTTGGCTCCAAAAAGAAGGTCTTATGATTAGCACTAGAAATTTGCCAGAATTATTTGTACCAATAGTCACGCCAGATAAAATCACTCCTTCTGAGGATCTTGGCGGAGCAATTTGGAAAATATGGAAAGTTATATCGTCACCGTAGTACTGATAACTGATCCAGAACTAATCGCGTGTAAGGATTTAAATACCGCCTTAATCATACCGTTACACTGACAAATCGAGAAAAGATGGAAAATTGTAATGGGATCAATTATACATTTCTTAAACAAAACTACACAAAGATCTCCCTATTTAATCCAGACCAGAAGTAGAAAACATAATTGTTTACAGGGAGGGCGGGTGAAAGGTTTTGCTTTCTTGACGAGCTGACGTAGCGATGACTGTCGGAGCTAGATTAAAGTGAAAACTCTACTACGAAACGGGAGGAGCCCTAAGACTTAACTGAATTCACTCCAGTCCCAGTGGCATCTGCATATATTTATTCATGTAGTATAAATTTGTGAGTGTAAGAAATTGAATAGGAAACATGTCCAACACAAAAGTAATGATTTTAGAATTACACACTTATAGCGTAAATATCCTCACGCGTCTTCAGAAAAGACTTTGAAATAATAATTTTAAACGATTTTTAATTTCTTGATAATTTTTCTGTGTAATTTGGCGTAACTTCTTGCATAAACGCTTTGGAATTCAACGAAACATTGACGCTAGCAAGTAATAATTTTTAACGGTTCCGGATGTACATATTTTATTTACTTTGCAATCTCTTCAAAAAATGGCCGCCTTGGTGGCGTAGTGGTCTAAACGATGGCCTCTGATCATTCGTCCGAAAGGTGTCCGGGTTCAAATCCCGGTGAGGCATGGATGTTGTGTTTGTCTTACGGCACTGGCTCTCTCCCTTCCCTGGAACCAGTGACCCTAAATTAGGGACGGGCGACTGCTTATAGCCCATTGAGTTGCTCACTGTGGTCGTTAAACCTCCAATCAAAAAAAAAAAAAAATATCTTCAACTGAGCAACACCCATTAGAAATCAACCGGAACATATATTTCCTGTGGATCAGATGAATATCATTTAGAACTATGAGTTTTGGCAGTAAAACTGCCAAAATTAAAGGAAAGACAATTGTGCGCTCTAAACATGCAGCAAAGTAAAATGAAACGTAATATGACTCCTTGAGCAATGTGAGAATCAGAGAAACTCGAGAATGCAGAAGCGACAATTGTTAAAAAGTTTGCTCTGTGCAGCATATAACAGCCACGATGATAATAAAGAACATGCTCAAAATCCTTACAGTCGTTAAGTAAATATTTTTTCTCTAATTTCTAATACAGCATAAGTCTTTTTACTGAAAACAATTTGCTAATTGATAAATTTCAGTGACATCGTGAGCATCGTTCATTTCCAAAGAGTTTCAGAAACAAAGCTAAATAAGTACTTCCGTGATGAAATGTAAAGTTCCGTTTCTAAATTGGCAGTTAATTATTTCACCAGAATGTGGCACACGACAGAATTTAAATTCTGAGAGATTTTTTAATTCATCCGTCTGTATTCAATGTCAGATGAGACTCTTCCTTTATTAGCTGATTAGACCGCCGAAAGTGTGTTCAATACATGTAGGGATGTGTCGTATTATTTCTATAAGAACGTTTTTCGTCATACATTTGTAATATCGTTTTTCTAATATTACATCGTTACTGTTACTTGGGATACTTTTTTACTATAAAAGACAAAACTGCAACATGATATTTTTGTATATTGATGCATACCTATTTTCATAAATACTGAAAATATAGATAATTACGGACCACTCTGAGAGAATCTAAACGGCTGCTGAAAAAATCAGTGGGCGTTTGGAAAAGCGAAATCAGAAAATATTGGGCGAACATACACCGATGAACCATTACATTATGACCACCAACATAATAAGTTGTAGGACCCCTTTTAGACACCAAAACAGTGGCCACTAGTCGAGGCATCGATTCAATGAGGTAGCGATAGGTCTTCTGGTGTGTATGGTACCAAAATGTCAACAACAGGTCCCTAGTTCCCGTACATTTCGGGGTGGTGGTGATTTAGCGCGAACCTGCTTTTCCAAGTCGTACCCCAAATGTTCGTTTGGGTTGATGTCAGGTGAATTTGGAGACCAGGGCATTAACAGAAAGTCACGAGCAAGTTCCTCGAACCATTCCTTGGCGATTCTGGCATTGTGGCATGGTGTATTATCCTGTTAGTAATGGCCATCTCCAGCAGGGAACGCAGTTGCCATGAATGCGTGAACTTGGTCCTCAGCGATGTTCAGACAGCTGACAGCTATCAGGGATTGTGCTGTTGATATAATGGGGCCTAAAATGTCCCAAAAAATCATCGCCCGCTGCCTAACACCTCCGCCAACGGCCTGTTTCCGCCCAACAGCGCATCCAGTTTCCACAGCCTCCGTTGGTAATCAACGTATCCGCGGTGAGCCGTCTACGTGATGCACCTGAAATCTTGATTCGTCAGACCAGGCCACTTTCTTCCAATCATCCACGGTCCAATCTCGATTATCATGGGCCCATTTCATTCGTTGTTGGCGATGACGTGCAGTGAGCATGGAGACACGGCTGGGTCTCTTGCTACGCAGCCCATGCGAGAAGGCTGCGATGAACTGTGTGTAGTGACAACTTACCCTAATCACCACTGTTGTAGCTGCGGGTGATTTGCCACACTGTGACCCTGCGATCGCTGTGAACAATGCGTGACAGTCTCCGCTCCTTTCTGGCATCTGTAAGCTGCGGATGACGCATTGCTGGACGACGGTTCGACGTTTGGCCATCTGTGCACCACATTTAATACGTACTCACTAGAGCTGGACGTAAACAACCCACAAGCCGTGCCGCTTCCGAGATCGTAGTTCCCTAGGCGCTGTTCCATCACAATTTGTCCTTTATCAAACTCCGATAAATCGGCAGCTTTTCCCACTGTGACTCCGAATACTCTACTAACTGAAAGCCGGCCCCTCAAGTTGTATATATACTGCTCTGTGAATTTAACCTGCGCCACCGTTCGGTCTCCAGGCTCACTCATTTCTCCAGGCTCGGGTTGGTCATAATGTAATGGCTCATCGGTGTACATTCATCACTTCTTATGTGAATTAAATATAACCGCCTATAACCTTATTTCCGCTAGAGTGTGGGGTGAGCACTCTTCAAATTTAGACCTACGTCAGAGAAGTTCATAGACAGTGTATTTATAGGGCACATTGGCACATACTAATGTAGTATGTGAAATGGGACATAGAGATCCCGAAAGATCTAACTATTTTTATCTGTAAATACTTTAACTTTTAGTAAAGGTTACTTGACTTACGCAATTGTATTGAAGGGTTTTTTTCTTTTTATAAGTTTTTAATCGTGTATTGACGGTTTGGTCTTTAACTACTAAATTTTAATTGCACGAATGTTTGCCGTTCTTATCTATCACCGCTCCTAGAGGTATGTGGTTTTGTTTTTCCAACTATTACGATGTACGGCGTATATAAAATTTTCAATAAATTCTGACACAGGCTTGGTGTTGAAGAAAATCACTTAGCGTTCTTGGTGAATATTCGAGAACTTAATGTGATCCCGAACTTTCTCAAATTGTGATGCTACTCACGCTCAAGACAGGACATGCGTATAATACAGGCAGCAGAAACCGATAGATTCTCTGCTGAGATTAGGAAGAAACATGGCCTAATCTCATTCTTACAACGGAGATCTTACAGGGAATTTTTACTGCTAACCAAAAAAATATATCCAATTCTGATTGATCGTCGGTTAACTATCACTCGTGCTATCATTCAGTCTGTATCCCTTAAACTTCAGATCACATATATCAAGAAATTAAGAGCTCTGGTGTCCGCTAGACCTACTTCAACTTACTTAGATTGAACTTCAAATAAACCAGTTCACTCTCATAGGATTGTACCTGGTACTACTCTTCCCCTATTTTTGAACCTTAGCTGGGCCTAAAATTTCTTCAGCCAGAGAATCATCTTAATAAATTTAGTCTAATTCTCCAGATGGAGCATATCATCAAATATTTACCTCCAAACGAGAGGGAAGTAAGTCATTATGCGGTCCTGCAATCTATCAGCAAAAGGCCTCCTACTTCCGGATCAAGTATCATCTTTCGAGAAGATCAGAAAAAATAACAACTTCGTAATGACTCGAATTTGGCGTTAGTGGCTTCTGATTAAACAAACCAAACCCTTATTTTATAGAAACTTGCTTATCAAGAAAACATGTGTGAACCTATAGAAAACATTCCACACTGTGTTGTAGCTAATGAACCGACTAAGGATACAATTGCAGTCCTTGGGTGTCCGAGGAACCACTCATCACTTCCTAAAATCTTAGAAGATCATTTATACCCTTCCAGTGACTTTAGGCTACCCTACTTATTTGGATAAAGAAAAACACCAAAGAGGACCGCCACGCCCGTCAACTTCTTTCAGGCTACGTTAAACCTACACACCACTTGGAAAAATCTCTTACTAAATATCTCAAACCTCTTGTTACTTCCAGGTACTCCATTTAAAGTTCAACTAAACCGCAGGAAAGGATTCGCACTTTCCAATCTCAACATACTCAATTCAAGTTAGTTTCCTTGGACTTGGTTTCACTCTTCCCGAGCGTGCCTCTTGATACAGTGCACTCAATTATTGAAGCTAAACTTTATGGTTTAGGGTTAGATGTGTCTAATATTCAATCCATATTGAATGCATTGAGATTCATTCAAAATCGAACATATTTTAAAATTGAATGGCATTATTTATAAACAGACAGGTGGAGCACCGATGGACTCACCCCTCTCCCCCGTACTGGCTGAGATTATTTTACAAGAACTGGAAGAAATTGTTTTGAACGCTCACGCCGATATTCCATTATTTTTTATGAGGTATGTAGACGACGTACTGGTCTTTTAGCAGCACTATCTCGACAAACTATCGTTATTTGCTGAACACTTGTTAAGTCGATTTCCTTCTATTAGGTTTCCTTTCGAGTTTGAAGAAAACCATGCAATCTCCTTCTTGGATTTCCTTTTAGTCCGCGACCCTCGTACTCTGGTTTTTACTTATTCTGTATACAGAAAGCCTACGATGAACACTGCTATTATTCCTAGCTCCTCGGCTCATCCTCTTAGTTATGAGCTAATAAGTGTGCAAATTAATTATCGGCCCCTAAACGCAAGCGATCATAGAACGTCGGCAAATGCAAATAGCTGTGTGCGATAATGGATTATTGCAGCGCCACACAACAGCTTTCCAGACAACCGTAACCGCTCACAGCTGTAGTGAGAGAAGGGACGAAAGTTGAAGGTGAAAGCCATGTCCTTCGAGAAGCAACATTTGAGGCACTGCCTCCTGTTTGCGTTTCAGCTGAAACCAAGTGCCGCGGAAACCCAGAAAATGATCTGTGCTGCTTTGGGTGAGGCTGGCGTGTCCTACAGTACGTGTAAGAAGTAGTTCCAGCTGTTTAAAGCAGGGAAATTTCGATTTCCGTGATGCAGAACGTCCGTGACAGCCACAGAAAGTTGACGATGGGGAACTGGAACAACTGTTGGACGAGGATCCCTGTCGCACACAGTCAGAACTCGCCCAACAACTCGGAGTAACACGGCAAGCCATTGCAAAGCACCTGCACAAGCGTGGACAGATTCACAAGGAGGGCCGTTGGGAGCGAACAGGTCAAGGCGCTACGATGTTGCTGTGTTCTTGATCTTTAGATTCAAGAAGAAGAATTTCCTCCACAAGATTTCGACCTGATATGAGAAGTGGATCCTCTACGATAATCCTAAGAGGCGCAAATCTTGGGTTTATCCAGGTCAGCCTACCACCAGTACCGCCAAACCGAATATCCATGCCAGGAAGTTGTTGCTGTGCATATGGTGGGATCAGCGCGGCGTCGTACACTATGAGCTGCTCAAACCTCGTGAAACCATCTATGCTGACCGTTATTGTCAGCAACTCATTCGTGTGAGTGACACACACGAATGGCGAAAAGGCCATACACCGGCAAGGGCAGAAAGTTGGTCCTGTTGCTTCAGGATAACGAGCGTCCTCACACCGCGAAAACGACTTTAAACACGATCACCGACCTGGAATGGGTGATTTTGTCCCACCCGGCGTATTCTCCAGACTTCGCCCCGTCGGATTATCACCTCTTTCGCTCCCTGCAACATCACCTGAGTGATACGCACTTCACTTCTGTAGATGAGGTCCACACAAGTATTGATGACTTTATCAACTCGAAACAGCCCTCTTTATTCCGCAGTGACACTCGGTAGCTCCCTGCTCGATGGCTAAAATGTATCCAACACGACGGGGATTATATCCTTGATTAGGTACGTATTCGATTTCCTATAATTTGTTGTCAACGTGCCGTGCCTGTGGCCGAGAATTAAGTTGCACACCTAATATAAGCTTTTAGCCATCCGCTTTATGGTACAAAGAACAATTACTGACTTGTCAAGTGCAAAGCTACGTAAAGCGGAGATCTTGAAAATCAAAGGTATTACAAGAACACATGGGTATGACGATTAATTTGTGGATCGCGTCTTCAGGAAACAGCTCCGTACCACTGTTTCTTCTTCAACGTCAGAGGGAGAACGCCAGGTTTTTAGGGTCTACCAACTATTACCCCGGGTCCTTGCCAATTCTCATGAATGTTTGTAGTCGATACAACTTGGCATTTGGAATTCGGACATCAGATATCGTACCAATTATTAAGAAAGACAAACACTCCATAGATTCCAGTGAAATGTTTGGAATTTACAGCATTCCTACGAAACCAGTCGACAGTAGTACATCACAAAAACTCTATATTAGCTCCCCAAAAAACGTGCTTTACAGCTTCACTTTACAGAACACATTTATGGTGTGAAGACCGGGGCTATGAACTCTGCCCTATCTCGGTTTACATACAGTGTGGGCCCACTATCCTGCCTGGAAAGAAGCCAGTATCCTTTTTATTCCATCAGACGTGTCTACTCTTCATTTCACAGAAAGCTTGTATGTCTACTCCCACTAACAAGTCTGTTGTAATGACTCATTACCTAGGGAAATACCACAACCGTGGAAATTGTTATTTCCATGAGGTGATACACATCAGTCGGATTAAACCTGCAGGTGTTTTTAAACTTACGTTACAACTTACCTTACGTATATATCAAGTTGATTCATTTTATGTAATGTTGACAAACTTCCGCCTGTAACCTGATTTTCGTTAGAGTGCGGGGTGAGCACTCTCCAAAATCGGACCTACGTCATAGAAGTTCATTGTCAGTGTATATATAAAGCACATTGGCACATACTAATGTAGTCTGAGGATGGGACATAGTTATCTCGAAAGATCTAACTATTTATATCTTTAAATATGTAAACTTTTAGTAAAATGTACTTGACTTATAAAGGTTTTTTTCCTTTTATAAGTTTTTAATCGTGTATTGATGGTTTTGCCTTTAACTATTGAATTTTAATTGCACGGATATTTACCGTCCTTATCATACGAAATGTTTCGCCAGGCAGTCACTCCCGGTGTGCCAGCCGTGTGCCGTTCTACAGTAAGGTAAGATCAGTTGCCTGGGCGGCTCCTCACTAAACTCCTATTCGCTGGTCATCTGGGCCAAGTGCAAACCGTGACTCATTACTGAAAATAACACGACGGCAGTTGACATTATGCCATGTTGATCGGGCCTGATACCACTTCAACCGGTGCCGGCGGTGCTCGCTGGTCAGTGGAAGGCATAGGAGTGGTCTCCTGGAATATAGTCACCTTGCTGCAAATCGTCTGGCAACGGTCCGGATGGCTACTTTCATGCCTGTAGACGACGCTGCATATCCACGGATGGTTGAGAGTGAGGGATTCGGTTATGTTCGTGCGGCTGTCAAAAACGCTCAATCCTCGCGTTCTGGCGTTGCATAGGGCCGTCCAATGCCGGCTGGCCGCTGGGTTGCCCCCTTGTCGACCCATTGGCTCCCACATCATACGACTGTCGCGTCACTCCGGCCGAAATGTCTGGCGATACGGTGACATGACCCATCATACTCTCTTAGCCAGATTATACGTCCTCTCTCAAACTCGCTCAACTGCTCATATTGTGCACGTATCCGACGTAGTGGTATCCTCACACTCCGTGGAAGTTAAATGAAACACAATTCGCTGGCACAATTGTCACTACATGCGCGCTTTGTCGTGATATACTCTCCCGGATGAGCGGCTCACATGCGCTGTGGCGTAACACCATTTACTCACTGGTCGTTACTTTTTAATCATTTTTATTATCAGCCCTGAGGTACTTGCATGCCGAGTTTTATACTCGTAGAAGGACTTTCTCTGGGTGCTTCTTCTTCTTCTTTTTTATTGGAAAACAGTGTGTGTCAAAATAAAATAAAAAAAGTACCTCAATAGGGAGTGTGGTCGCTCCACAAAGCGATATTTCATGCTGTTTGTAGTGGCATTTATGGTCTTAGCATATAGGATGGACCATTGATCGTTCAAAACTTGTCTAAGCCTCTTCAGACCCTGCGGAGGTTAGTCCAGGGCAGCGTTACCTTTTCGTAGAATGTTCCAGACATGCTTGATCGGATTAATTTCGGGAGACCTGGTTGGCCAATCCACAGGAACAATGGTCTCCTCTTATCCGACGTTTGCAATGCAAGCATGTTAACGTTGAACCAACCGTTAAGAAAGAATGTCATCTAGTAACTCTTTTGTTTTGTTTTTTTCATTCTTCAAGAAAACAGTTTTTCATTATTTTTTACACTGAACTACATTTATATAAATGTCAAACCACCTCACTTGTCAATCATCGTGCAACAAAATTCTACCTTAATCAGAAAAAGAGAAATCAAGAAATGTTTTATAGTCTAAGAACAATAGGAATTTATTACCCAAGTTTCTGTGCAACAATATTTATTTTACTATTTAAATCATTTTTTCATTTTTGCTTTTCAGAGATTACGTGACACCGAAAATTCAGCTTAGGAAGGATGTGAAGGGTTATTGTTGATCAAGGGAGAATGAGAATAAAAGATAGATTTATCAATTATTATTCAATCCGCTCAAGAAGCTTCGAGGGTCAATCGAAGTAAAAATGAATGAGGAAACTTGACCGCAATTCCTGATTTCGAAATCATTCAAAGAAGTTAGTATAACTGCATTAAAGAATTTCTGTCACTGGCAGACTTTGGAAGCACAAGATTTTCTGGAAGTCAGACTTTTCACTACAAATGCATCATATGTAAAAATGGTGTATTCCATAATTAGGCAGTTAGGATTAAGGATATCACACGTAGAAAAAATTTGCATTGTGTTATTTGGCAGTTAATTATTTCCTCGAAATGGGAAACGTCGTAGAGTTTAAATTCCAAGATATTTTTTAAATCCGGCCACCAGCGTTGGATGCCAGATAGCTTAGATTAATATTCGAATTCTCCACAGAACGGCTGCTTATAAAGGCGAGTGTTTTTTAAATAAATGTATTAATCATTTATTTGATTAACGTATTTAGAATTAAAAATTTATCTTCTGATAGTCACCGAAATACATTTGACTTTCTTTTATCAAATATTATATCGGATACTGCTATCTAGGATAATTCGTTATTAGTGAAGACAAAATTGCAGACGTCAGATTTAAGTATATTTATTTGTATTTGCATGAATGATAGAAATACTTCTAAAATAATTTCAGTTAACGTTTATCAAAGCGACAACAGAAGACAAATACAGAAAAAATAATGGTCGGTGATCACTATTTATGTGAATGTTTATATGCCATGGACCGGAAGAGTACTAAATTAATGGTGTGGAAAAAATGAAAATATAGCGTGATTCATGGATTGCCAAAAGAAGTGTGGTTTGGCAACTATGCTAGAATTATTAGAAATATCAAGCGACATGGGATGCCAGAGTTCGACAATGTTCCACTTCATGCCGATATTTTGTTCAAGAAAATGTAATTGCAAACGTTTTGTAGTACGTGTGCTTAAAGTATTTCGAATATGCCCATTCGAATAAATTTTATGCAATCATTTAAAGGTTTCAAAACATTCAAGTAATACGCGAAAGCAATAATAATTTTATTTCCGTTGAAACACTAGCTCAGAGAGAATCAGGAATTCAGAAGACTCTCAATGACTTGTTCGCCTAAATACTCTCATAAGCCACGCCTTTCTCACAGATCTGTGACTCCGGCTTTCAGGATTTCTTTTATTTAATGTTGCGTTTAAAGGAGTGAACAGAAATGTGTTAACATGAATTTTATAGTAAATTACGTTGCATCTTTTTTGTCTCCTGGGCTAAAGGATAACAACTGCGTTTTTAGCAATTTTGCTGATCGTGATTATATCCACTGTATCTTTATATTTTCTGTCGTGTCTGAAAGTATATATTTCTTATTCGACAGAAAAAGGAAGGCTAAGTGATTAAAAATGGCAGTTCCTTGTGTCGGCATTTAAATATTTGAAATCGTTGCGTTTAAAAGAATCTTAAAGACTCAGTGGTCATGATTTTCGATTTTTCAATACAAAATTAACTGTTAAACAACGGTCTATACTTCAAGAATCCGATTTAATGATCACATACTGAGTTGACTTACAATGGTTTCTAGCACGGAAGACGTAAAATTTATTCGGAATTTTTATATATTTTGGTATCAAACTACAGTGTATAATTATTATGACCTCAAACACTCACCTAGAACAGACTAGATTCAGTATATATAATTAGAGTCCGTAGTGACCGAAGAAGTCTTTCTTAAATTTTAAAAATTTTGGAATGAACAGAAGTGGCTGGTGAACATTTATTGGTCACGGAGGTTCGTCTGAAACAATTGTGAGCTATTTACTCTTGATTGTGCTCTAAACCGTAAGCTGGGGAATGGCTATTTTCCTTCACTTCATTGCAATAGTTTTGCGGCTAATTCTGTGAGAAATTTTGGCATCGATATGCAAAAACGCTGAAATAGTTATTATGATGAAACTCACATACACAAGTTTATATCGTAAAACATACTCTTTTTAATAAGGGGAGTAACAGCGATAGGACTAAAAGCGTGTCGTTTCCCAATTGACTGACAGCATTTTTTCTTTTTAATAAACATTTGAGTCGTATAAGTATTGAGAAAAAAATTAGACACGATATCAAATTGCACCAAACTCTTCAAAACGAATATCACAGACTTTCAGAAAAAAATGTTTAAATGGAGAAAAAAAAAGTAATGTACGTTTATTCCAAATCGGATTTCTCACGGTTTTCAATCGAATGAAAAATGATATTAACAGCTCTCGAAAAATATTTTACCCTCAAGTGGGAAATCAAGACGTTCTTCTTATCTTAGTAGATTTTCTGACGATATGGTTTTCACTGTTTGAAAACAGTTTGTATAAATTATTTATAGTGGTAAGCTCAGTGTCGCATACAGAATTGCGACGTGCTTACAGCCCACAGAAGCGTCATTTTTCATTGAGGTTTAACGACCACCGTGAGCAACTCGATGGGCTATAAGCAGTCGTCCGTCCCTAATTTAGGGCCAATGGCTTCAGGGAAGGGAGAGAGTCAGTGCCATAAGACAAACACAACATCCATGCCTCACGGAATTCGAACCCGGACATATCTCGGACGAATAGTCAGAGGCCATCGCGTAGGTCACTGCGCTACCGGGGTGGCAGCGTCATTTTACCCATCAGTTATGCTGTATTGCTTAATGGAAACCGAAATTGTTTTACTTTCTCAATTGGCCAGGATTAATTATAGCAGAATTTATTTGTTGAATCTTCGGCACTTCTTAGATCCTAACACTTGGAACATTCAGTGGTAATCGCAATCAACAAATGTCACCACGTTTTACCTCCCCAGTTTTCGGGTGACAAGGTTGCTGCAAGTAGCATTTCATTCCACTGCTTAGTTTCGGCTTATTGGATTTCGGTCAGTGCTCAGTTCAACCGGTTTTTGATAGTTATTATTTCTGTGATATTTTGCAAAGTTCCGAAAGAATAAAAAAGTGATACCCTTTGAACATTAGCACTAGTCTGCAGAGGCGTAACTAGTTATTTCTGCACCAGGGCCCGACCGCAATTGTTGCGCCACCATCTGTTTTTCTATATATGCGTACTAATACATACGCTTTACTAATTTAATAGTCAGATATATATATATATATATATATAACTAATTTAACGTAACTGTGATAGTAATAAACATATATGCCCGCAAATGTTGCGCCCCATCTGTCTTTCTATATATGCTTACTAATATATACGCTTTATGATCAAATGATCATATGTAGAGGATTTTAGGAAGGGAGTGTCTGACCCCAGGTATTAAACAGCCCTTAGAAATAGGAAGCTAGGAGATTTGGGCTAGAGTGCCCGATAGGAAAGTGACACGAAAGCGAAGTATAAAGGGGGAGGAAGACGCCCTTATTTATTACCGGGGGGGGGAGAGGTAGTACCCGGGGTCCGACGGCTTAACGTGCCAATCCGACGCACGGCGGATATTTAGTGGATCGAGCGTTTGTACCTGCCTGGGATCGAACCTGAGGTCCTTTCCGCGGCAGTCACGAACGTTACCCACTAGGCCACCCGCGGCCATATATACGCTTTATTAATTTAATAGTCAGATATATATAACTAATTTAACATAAATGTGATAGTAATAAACATATATGATCGACAAAGTAAAATTAACGTCGCACCTTAGTATTATTTCTATGTAGAAGGCACACTGAAACTGAGTCTATTTGCACTTTACAGAACCAGTTCGGGCCTTCGGTACCATATCAAATGGACCAGATGTAGCTGGAAGTAGTGGCTCTAAGCCACAGTAATAGTCGAAAAGCCCCTCGAGAATCTCAACAATGTGAACGACATTCTCATCATATCCATCCAACTAAAGAAAAGCGATATCGTTATAAATCCAACTAAAGGAAAACGACATCGTTCTCCATCGAACTAAAGAAAGACCACTGGCTCCATTATTGTTGACAATGGCCGTGTTTCTTCTTTAGTTAGAAGAACTACAGAGACGTGCTTTCGTTTCTGAGTGTGAGTAACTAGCATCCCATGAACATTTTGAGAAGAGAGAAATTCGAAATTTAAGTGCACCAGAAACTGGTGTAAACGTTTCAATTCCAATTTTAATCAGAATGCAAACATTGATTCTTGCGCTCTCTCCTGGGCTGTGCTCGAGGCAGGTTTTCTATGCCTTAGTTACGCCTCTGCAAGTCTGTGGCGCTTACAGTTTTCATCAGTATTAAGTCTTGGTCTGTAACACACTTTCAAATTCCTTACTCATAACTTTAAAACTGCGGTTGTGCTAAAAATGGAAACTGTCGGAGTACTGATTTCATTAAATTGTATTTTTTTTTTCTTGCTATATGTTCGGTTTCTACACATTTCTTCGATTTTCGCGAATTTTGGTTCTAACGAAAACACTTCGAAAAGTATCGCAGAAATGTTATAAATGGACTATAGAAGAATATTGCTTTTTGAACATACATACATACATATCACTAAGCTGTTCTCTGAGATTCATAGGTTAACTCTACAAAGAAATACAAACTACCAGATGATTTTTACTTACTGTTGCCGTATCAAACTTCTCCATTTACAGCGATCTTGACATACAACTCAGGCTTCACTGGCATCAATCACACGCCGTACACAAGACCTTCTATACTTCATACTCATAATATTTTTCTCATTGCATTTCTTTTTGTCTTTTTAATCAGATAAGCACATCTGTGTTGGGGATTAGACTACAGCTGACGGTTCCAGTTGGTCTTTTTGAACATTCCAGGAATAATACAAAGTTCTGACGATTGGCAGACCTTAGTAAAATTACAGTCGTATATGTACACTAGTAGCCAAAATTGTGGAAACCTTTCGGAAAAAGGGTGTTTTTGAGGTTTGATGACTCATAACACCACACGTTTTGGAGTAATACCATAAAATTACATATGAATGGAAAGATAATTTCATCAAAAATGTAATGCAACAAAGTGTGTTCAATTATCTGTATTCTATGAAAGGTTATTGCCAAACAACCAGAAAACGGAAGCAGAATTGCTTAGGTTGATATGAAGTAGCTTTCCTTCATTTGAATATAGCCAATGAGCATGAGTGTTTAGAGAGCCAATCAGGTGTCATCGTGCTTTGGCAATGAGCAGGTCAGGTCACAGTAGGATTCAGCTATTGATGTCATGATTGGAGCTGAGAGGAGGACATTTGTCAGTGTGTTATGTGATTGTTATAAAGTTGTTTGGGTTTTTTGGGGTTCTTTCATTTAGTGAGCTTGTAAAACGTAATAAAATTGAAGAAATGGCGCAGAGAGTTGACTGGTCACCCAGAAAGCGGTATAAAATAGTACTATTAAGTGAACAAGCCTTCAGTTATGCAAAAATTAGAAGAAAAATTGGTGGAAACTTAACCAAAGGTGGCATTTCTAAATTTTTGAAAAGGTATAAGGAGACTCAATCACTACAAAACCAGACTCGTAAAGACAGGAAAAGGTGCACAACAGCAAGTGATGATAGAAGAATTAAGAGACTGGGCCTAGGTGACAGAAGAAATTCATCTGGATGTATACAAGATGAAATGGCACAATGCAATATGAAGTTGAGTGTAAGGACTGTTCGGCGCAGACTGCAGGGATTTTATCTAAAAGCTAGAATTCCACGAAAAAAGCGATTTTTATCTCTCAAACAAAGGTTGAAAAGATTAAACTGGACTAAAGCCCATGTTAACTGGGCAGCAGAACAATGGGACAGTGTAATTTCGAGTGATGAGACCAAAATCTCCCTGTTTGGTAGTGATGACATAAAATACGTAAGGAGAAGAATTGGAGAAGATTTGCATCCTGATTGCATTGCTTGTATCGTGAAATGATCTGGAGTTGTATGACAACAAAAGGTGTGGGCAGAATTTGCGTGATTAATGGGAATAAAAATGGCGAAAAATACATTAATGAAATACTTGAGTTCAAACTGAAGCCTTCCGCACGTGATCTTTTCCAAGATAATGAAGCATTTATATTTCAACAGGATTCAGCTCCATGTCGCGTTGTTGCTGTGTGCAAAACGTGGTTTCAAGATAATCATATTCCGCTGCTGGAATGGACTGGGAATATCCCAGACTTTAACCCCATCGAAAATCTATGGAGCCGACTAAAGAAACTTGTTAGTCAGAAGCAACCCAGCAATAAAACCCAATTAATAGAAGCAATAATTCAATCTTGATTTCACATTATAACAGCTGCAGAACTAAAAAATTTGGTTCACTCCATGAGAAAGAGTTTTAAGGCCGTAATGAACGCTAAAGGTTACCCAACTAAGTAGTAACTGACATGGCGATAATTTTTGTATATCTCATTTTTTCTGTGTATTTCACTTTTCTTCTTTATAACTGCTGTTCTAATACATATGCTTCATAAAAGTCATTGCATTACATTCTTGATGAACATATTTCTCCACTGATATATAATTCCATGGTATTACTCAAAAAAGAATGTGGTGTTACGAGCCATCAAACCTCAAAAATAAACTATTTCCAAAAGGTTTCCACAATTTTGGCCACTACTGTATATTCAAAATGGAAATTCCTCAGGAGAGGTAGAATAATTAGAAATGTACCAAAAATGCTTTAACAACAGAAAAAATGTAAAGCAATACAAATATTCTACGAATCTTATGGTTTAATTGCGGACTTCGGTAAGGATGAAAAAATCTAGGCAATTTTTATTCACTTTGTAAAGACTCGTCGTGTTTGTTAACTTTAAAACGAGCGGAGTTTTTTGTTCAAAGTTACTTTGTTTTCTAAGGAAATTGTTTTTTTTCTTACTTCTGTGGACTTGTGGGTCATCCTATGAATCCAGTAAAATTTGAGTCGATAGACGACTCTTCTATTGGACGTTACCGATCAGGATGAATATTAACTATGCGGATATACTACGATTATGTTTCACTGAATTTCAAAGTCTGCTGGTAATAAGAAAAAGAAAATACGGTATTTCTGTAGGACTGCAGCAGACAGTTCGTTCCTTGATATCATACGCTTCCTGCGAAAATGTTCCTATTTATATTTTTAACTGACTTGCTTTGATCAGCCGACCACATCACTTTAAAAAACAAATTTCTTCCCTAAACGTTTCTTTTTGTTTTGTCATATAAGCGATTTTGTATGATAGCTTTCATGATTTGAATCCACAGTTTCCTGAATTTTTTTCAAATTAAGTGCAGAAACACCGTGGTCTGTAACTGACAATACTACTGAAAGCAAGAAAGATCAGACATAATTTTGGGTTGTAATGAGCACATCTCCTAAATCCTCTCAGACGCAAATTAAATGTATCAACGATTTTCAAAGTCAATGCAACAGGTTAGACAAAAATCAACCGGATTTCTGCAGTCGGTGAAGCATCCAGAAATAGAAACAGTTACTTACTTCCACCAGCTTCTAAGTTGAACAGTACGTTACGAAAATTAATAAATGGCAAACAAGCGTTTCTCGTAGCAAAAGGAGGGCAACGGAGGCAAACAGATTTTCAAATCTAGCAGTTAAAAGTAGAAATATAGAAGAAAACATATGACTACGCCTTCTAGCGGAAGAATTTTGCATAGTGGAAAGTTGAAAATAGGCGAAAGGTATTCTTCATGGCAAAAGCTATGCTAACGAAAAACAACTTTTCAAATACGTCTCCGGGAAACAAAGACAGCGAAAAATGTTATTGACCTTTACGCCACCTAGCAAGAAATGTGTGAGATATTTAAAGGGGATAATGCTCCAATGTTTATTGTAGCTAATGGCACACAGTAAAAAATAATATTTTCAATAGGGCATATAGGAGCGGAGATATAGCAGCGAACTGTAGTATACAGTATAAACACCACCTAGCGACAGAACTGTGAACTATAAAACTCTTCAAATAATAACCTCAAGTGTTTCACAAGGTACATGGCATCTGGTGTTGAAATATGTTTTAAATCACACATTTAAAAGTAGAGATATTAAGAAAAACAGATTAAACTTTGGCGCTCTCTAACGACGAAATTGTGAATGATTTTTGGAAGAAAATAAACACAAATAGTTTTCATAGTTAGTAGTGCCTAACCGAAAAATAATTTTTATATGGGGTTTTTAGTCTTCCAGATATTGCTGTAAATGGAAACGTGAACTTATGACCTCAGGTGGTGAACTTGTGCGTTAAAAAAAATTTGAAATTATGTCCGAAACTTTTTACAGCAGAAATGCTTTCCAACGAAGAAAGAATTATCCAAATCGGATTCTTACAAGCAGAGGTATCGACAAAAAAAGCAGATACATCTAAGCCCCTGGCGGAAAAGGTGTGGGCTATTTTAAGGAGGCATCTTCAAAAGATTTCCCGAGGTGAGTGGTATCGGTTCACAAAAAAAAAAATTTCAATCGAAGTTCCAGAATGTCAGATTTTGCTGTAAATACATCAGAAGCAAAAATAAACACTTACGTCAAATGGTGGCCAAACAATTCTTTAGGAAAAATTAAAAATTATATGCAAACCTTTTCGCATGTGGAGTTGTTTCCTATGCAGGAAGCATTTCTCAAATATGACATTTAGAAGTAGAGATTTCGGGTAAAACGCACTTCCCTTTTACCCCTCTAGCAGAAAGCCTATGCATTACTTGGAAAACAAAATATGACTAAAATAGCCGTCGTTTATGACTGGCATCGGAAGAAAAAATAAATCTTCCATCGGATATTTAGAAGAAAATATATGGAATAAAATGAATTTTGAACTCGATAGCATCTGTACTTACGCCCTCTACCGGCGAAGTTATGTGTCGAAAAAAGAAGTGGAAAGATTATCATTCTCGCATTTCAAGCACCCCAATGCAAAAGGAATTTTTCAAATGGGACTAATAATTTTGCAGAGATATGATGTCCACAGACATACGGACTGATAACCGGTAAGATATAAGGACGACTTTTTTACAGAAGATGTGCAAAAAAACACATGAATTGTTACTTTTGTTTGATTCTGTAACTTGAAGACAGTAAAAAATCCGACGCACTTTGCAGTATTATGCGTTGACATTTATTACCAGCGACATTTTTTTACCAGCTATTATCAGTTAATTTACAGTATTATGTGTAGACATTATTACCAGCTAGGAAAACAGGATGACGACACGTACGCTTTCCATAATTACAAATAACGTTATGGGGGATGCCTTTCTCAAAACTCTTTTATTAAGGTGCACAATTTTTCTTTAATTTCTTTATCGTACATCACCACTTTCAAGGTTTTGATTTGCTTGTTCACTTTCATTCCTTAAAATGGTCACATGTTTCCAGTTATTATTATCTTGAACCTTTGATTTTTGACTCCATTTTAACATTAAAAATACAACTGCTTACATCCAGTGAAACAGGATGTTGCATTATAAAGTATGTAATTTCGTACATAATATTTTACAGCACGCTGCAAAAAAAAAAAAAAAAAAAAAAAAAGAGATAAAAACATGCAACTAAAGGAATTAGAAACGGTGGTAAGCGACTTCCGTTCAGTGACGAATATTCGTTCCCGATAAGTGTTGAACTTTACTTTTGCTTGCTATCAGGATGAAATTGGGTTGTACTTCAAGGGAAGACAAATTTTTCGGATGTAAATATGCAGCGTCCAACACATTTAAATACTTTAAGATTTCACACCCGTGGAAGGCAAGTTTTTACCTTTCGCTAAATACGTGAACTATTTAATTTCCTTACCTAAATAACACATTTTGCATTTTTTACTGAGAGAACAGTTGTACCTTTTTATGCAAAATAATTTTTTTTGCAGATTAAATATATACTCGCAAATTATATAACGTTTGTGGAAAAGATTTGCTCCTCAATATTTAGGGACGGAAAATTATTTTCACAAATATCTCCTGACTGGTAAGGGTGCTTCAAATGCGGTTATTAGGAATACCAGGAACATCATGTCCCCTGAGTAGATTGTATTATGTAGAACATATATGGAATGCTTAACAATAGCATTTTTTCAATCAAAAGAAAAAAGGAAAAAAAGAAAGAAAGAAAGAAAAGAACCAATCAGTGGATATCACATTTCCAATCAATTTAAACGCTTACATTCAGCTGATAACCTTTTCCCTGCTGCTACACCTGCAGTCTCATAACCATATTAAATGTTATCCTTGAATGGGTGATAAGTACTTTATATTCTTGATTCAGCAACACAGGGAACTTGAACCAGCACTTTGTTATTGCAGTGCTTAACAAATTATGTGCGCAACGATGAAAAACCAAAACACGTATTGTTAATTTGCGAAAATTTTTAGTGTTACTCCTAATGTTGCCTTGGAATATTATATTATCCATAAAAAGAAACCTTAATTTTATTTTATTTTATATGTTTTGCGAATTTGAATTATGATTCCTTAACGTAGAGCAGTAAACACAGCGTTCTTCGTGATCATTTGCCACTTAGTACACAGCATTAGCATCATAAGAGGTGGTATACATACATATGCAATTTCGTTTTGTGAATCGGGACAGCCGTATTCGTTACGAAAAGGCACACGACACTTCAATTAGCGAATATACATTTTCTTAGATTCCAAAGTTTCAGCTCCATGAACTTTATCACCCGTAGTTATGTAAGACACCAAACCTGCACAGACATAAGTACGTGCGGGTGCAGTTCATGTTCCCAGGAGATATAATTTCCTAGTGCTGTAGAGAGTTTTTTACGTAGAAACAGTTCACTGCGCATTAATACGCCAACGAATAGTTGTATTAATGCATGCCTGCAATGTGTTAGCTCACACGAATTTTTCTTAACAGACACGTGTTGTGTAAAATATCTCGCGTTTCAAGAATGTAACAGGCAACAAGAGCCGCTCTACAATGCTTAGATTACCACGGTTGTATTGCTTGCACACCATACACAATTATATATATAATTTCCTTTTTCTAGATATATCATCATCATCATAATTGTCAACCATTACCAATCCACGGCTGGACGAAGGTCTTCCCAAGTTTCCTCCACAACGGTCTGCCTTGTGCCAGTCTCCTCCATGTCACTCCCGCATATTTTCGAATTTCATCCAACCATCTCCCGTGTGGTCTTCTTCTGGGTCTTTTCCTGTCCCTTGGAATCCAATCTAAAATTTCAGCTGTCCATCGATGGTCTGTCCTTCTGGAAGTATGTCCGGCTTATTGCCATTTCAGGCATTTAACTCTGATAATGATGTCTTCCACTCTCGTCATTTTTCGGATCCATGAGTTCCTCTTCTTATCTCTCCTGGTTATACCAAGCATGCACCTTTCCATTCTTCTTTGAGTTGTCTGCAGCCTTTGTATGTCTCTTTTAGTTAAGATCCACGTCTCTGCACCATACGTAAGCACTGGAAGGATGCTTTGATCAAACACTTCTCTTTTAAGACGACATAATGGCATATTGCTCTTAAAAATTATGCTGTTTCTTCCAAAAGCTCTCCAGGCAAGTTTTGTACGCCGATTATTTTCTTCATCAATGTGACCCTCACTTGATATCTACTTTCCAAGATAAACGTATGTGTCTGTTATCGCCAGTTTGCCGCCTCGGTGGCGTGGTGGTCTAAGCGATGGCCTCTGATCATTCGTCCGTAAGAGGTCCGGGTTCGAGTCCCGGTGAGGCATGGATGTTGTGTTTGTCTTACAGCACTGGCTCTCTCCCTTCCCTGGAACCAGTGACCCTAAATTAGGGACGGGCGACTGCTTATAGCCCATTGAGTTGCTCACGGTGATCGTTAAACCTCCAATCAAAAAAAAAATCTCCAGTTTTTCTCCATCAATCGATAAATCTTCATTTCTTGTAAAAGCATTGAACATCACTTTTGTCTTCTGAAAGTTCATTTTCAATCCACTTCTTTACTCTTGTCAGCAAGTTCCTGGATCATACTCTGCAGCTCTGATGGGGTAGTTGCAAAAATTACTACGTCATCAGCAAAACGAAGGTGGGTTAGATAATCTCCATTAATCTTTATCCCTTTGTTTTTCCAGTTCAGTGATTGAAAGACATTTTCTAATGTGGCATTAAAGAGCTTCGGAGATATGGTGCCACCTTGTCTCACTCCCTTTCCAATTTTTATGTGTGTAGTATTTTCAAACAGCCGAATCTTTGCACTTGCATTTTCATAGATGTTATTACTAATGTTAATGTATGCATCTTCAATACCGCAGGATTTCAAAGCCATTGTAACTGCTGATGGTTTCACCGAATCAAAGGCTTTTTCATAATCGATAAAAGCCATGCACAATGGAAGTTCATATTCCCTCGCTCTTTCAATTAGTTCTCTCTAAGCTGGATTCAGCCACTCCTGAATCCAGCTTGTTCTCTCGGTTGAGCCATATCCAGTGTTACCTTCAAGCAGTGTGAAAGAACTTTAGTGAAGATTTTATAAACCACTGAGAGGAGGCTGATAGGTCTGTAGTTCCTGAGATCCTCAATGTCCCCTTTTTTATGTAGCAGGATCATCGTAGCTTTGTTCCGATCCTCAGGAATCTTCTCTTCATTAAGGCATCGAGTGAAAATTTGGGCGAGTACTGTTTCGATTTCTCCACTTGCTTCTTGTATGATGTCTACAGTAATTCCATCTTCTCCTGGAGCTTTCCCCAGCCTCATGTTCTAGATTGCATGTGCAACTTCTGCTGGGAGGACTGGAAGAACTCTGATACCTTTCATGATGTCTAGAGTACAAGTATCATCCCTTTCATATAATTTGAAGTAGAAATCGTTCACTCTTGTCAAAATTTCGCCTCTATTTCTTGTTACAGAACCATCTTCTTTTCTCAGTGGCATAATCTGTTTTCTTCCCTTACTGAGATGTCCCTTTGCTATCTTTAGGCTTTGGTTGTTTTCAATTGCTTTCCTCACTAGCTCACAGTTGAATTTCCTTACGTCTTCAGTGATACTTTCTCGTACTGTCTTGCATAGCTCTACATATTCCACTTTGGAAGTCACATCTTCTTTAGTTGTCCTCATCTCTCTACTTTTTTGCATCAACATTTTGGTTTTTACTGATAATTTGTTCACATGCAACTTGTTCTTAGACCCAGCTAATTTTGTTGCTGTTTCCATAAGAGCTTTGGTTACTTTTCTGTTAACTTCCGAAATATCCACTTCTTCCGATGTTAGGCCTTATAAAGCAGAGAATCTGTTCTTCAGTTCCAACTTGAAGGTATTATGGAGGTTTTTAAGGTTGGTTATGTCGATACATTTTGTTTGCCTTATGAGCTTGCTACGTTCGAGTTTAGTGTTGAGGTGCAACTTACATCTCACCAATCTATGGTCACTACCTGTGTTGAACTTGTTTAGCACACCTGCAGTCTTCGATGACGAAGTTTTTGTTACACATAATAAATCAATTTCACTTGTCGTTCCATTTGGATGTCTCCATGTCCATTTCCTGTGTGGCTTTTTTTGAAAAAGGAGTTCAAGATGAAAAATCGTTCTGTCTCTGCAAACTCAACGAGAGTATTTCCACGCTGGTTTCTGTTGCCGTGACCGAATTTACCTACTGAAGTTTCATTCTGTTGCCGTTGCCCTATTGCTGCATTGAAATCTTCCATGATTATCTTCAAGTGCTGCTTACCTTTATTATTCAGATGACGAATTTCCTCATAAAATTCTTCAATTTCTTCTTCAGGATGACTTGTGGTGGGTACATAAGTTTGAATAATCTGAGCCTGGTATCTTCTCGAGAGTTGGATAACGAGTCGTGCAGCTCTGTCAGAGGAACTTTCAACTTCTACCACTTTATCCGTCAGTTTCTTGTTTATTATAAATCCAACATCACTAGTTCTGCCAGTATCTGTCCCACAATAGTAGAAGAGATGTTCACTTTTCAGTTCAGTGAGATCTTCTCCTTTTCTCCTTACCTCACTTAGCCCGACGATGTCCCACTTGATCCTTTGTAGTTCCTCTTCCAATTTAAGAAGCCTTGAATCAGAAGATAGGGGGCGTTCGTTATACGTAGCCAAGGTCAGCATCAGATGGCAGCCTAGTCCGGTCCTCCGAGGATTCTTAGCACCCTCTGCCTTCATGTCGCACTGGCCGCTGCCTTGGCCAGGTACATTCCAGCTGCCGGAGACTGAGGGCCAAGATTTAAGTTGTAGAGTCATTTTGGAGGTGTTTGGCCATAACTCACCACGCTGGCCAAGCGGGTTGGTGAGTGTGGGATAGCATTTCCTCTGATCCCGATGGTATAGTTATACCGCTATTGGCGGTCGTCAGAGCCCTTTAGTGGGAACAGGATGCACCACGAAAAGGCGGGGTTGTCATTTGTCAAGGAGAGGCTGTGATGTTACGCATCACCTGACCTTACATCCTACAGACGAGGGTCGGACTGACGGACGGACGGACGGACAAACCGATAACAGAAGCACGATCTTTTTTTACAAAAGAGGTGCTAAAAAAGGGAACACGTGTCCCTTATATAGTGCGCACAAAATATTTTGTCTACAAATTCCACTAAAAAATAATTATCTCTTTTCAGTTTAGCAAAATTCTTATTGGAAAGAAATGCTTGAATTGTCCATCTAACAGGTTTTCGATCAGTGAGTAGAAACCTTAAAGACCCAGGTGGCACAGAGGTTTGAACGCTGGACTTTGACCACTCGTCCGAGAGATACAGGTCCTCAGTTCCAGGTGAGGAATGAAAGAAGCGCTCGCTTTACTGCACGGGTTCTCTACCCTCAGGAACCACTGACACCATATTAAGGACGGACGACTGCTTGTCACACACTGACTTTCTCACTGTGGTTGTAATTCCTTCCTGGAGGAAAAAAATGACGATTCGTAAATAAAATATCTTCTTAAGAATAATGGGCCATACTTCCAACTGCGGCCTGCTCGCCGTTAATTATTTTTATTTGTTATGATTACAGATCGGCTGATAGATGTCAGCACATCCGCTCTTTCCTTGGCGTGTTTAGTAGGTCTTAGTTCCAGTTGGTTTGTTGAATGTGTGCTTTGTAGAGGGAGCCATTAAGTTTTTTGTTTTGTTTAGGACGCCTTCTTTACTGTGCTGTAAGATGTGGAATTTGTAGCGATTCTTCAATAAAATTGGCACGAATGAAGCTACGCTTATTTTTTGATGTGAAAAGCAAGGATTGCCACCAATACCATGACGAACAGAGGGACAATGACTGCCAGAATGGATATATTTTATAGTTTTGGGCAATACAGGAGTCTGGAAAAGCACGTTTAAGTGAAGGATCAGCTGTGTTCCCGTATAGTTGGAAAGTTGTACCATGTTGCTCATATTCCTCTTGATGATTCTAGTGTATTGTTTTGGCAAAGGATTTTACTACGATGAGACATATGGAAGAATCATCATAGGGTGAAGTCACGACGTTCACTGAGACACTTTGAGACTGGTATCAGTGTTATAGACAACTAACTTGAGTCCCTACAAAAGCAGACTAATTTGCGTCCTTACAAATAGAGGGAAATGAAAAATTCATTTGGCCGACGATATTATGGAATATTTATTCCGACGGAATTGCATTTCCTCGGAACACTGCCTTCAGGTACTGATTCGCATAATCAAACAGTTCCTCCCTGGCATGTAATCAATTCATTAATTTAAGTATTCAGCTGATTTATTCTGCCAAATAGATATACCCCATCCTTGAGGAAACAAAATCCCTCCGTCATAGCAAATGTTTTGGAGTAGGTGGTTCCTTAGATTCGTCTGTTCGCCTCATTATGGGCCAAACCCATTACGAATGTGTTCTTCATTTAAAGAAATGTTTCCATCTTCCATGACATTCGCTATCATTTCTAAAGGAATGACTGCTTACTGAAATTTTTAAAGGCATGAATTGTTTTTCGTATATAAATAAAAAAAATACAGCCCTGATTTCTTTTATAAAACAGTTATTTAAAATATGAAATGAGTAATGAAAATAATAATACATTTTCGAGAACAAAAACCTGTCGCTTTGAAAAATTATACGGCATTCTTCAATAAAATCCAAACCAAGAATCGGACATCTGAGAGTGTATCAAAAGTTTTTGATACACTATCAGATTTCGGACCCCACACGTACAAGTGATATTGACCTCAACACTCAAGAAGGTTGTGCACGTATTCTGAGTTACTTCCAGTTAAAATAAATTTTCGTCAGTCCCCAAAAGGGACACGTGTACCCTTTTTAGCGCATCTTTTGTAAAAAATGATCGTGCTTCTGTTATCGGTTTGTCCGTCCGTCCGTCCGTCCGTCCGTCAGTCTGACCTTCCGTCTGTACCCACGATATCTCAGCAACTATTAGTCCGATTTGAAAAATTTCTTTTGCATTGGGAAGCTTGAAATATGCAAATGATGATTTTTTATTTCGTCTTTTAATACGATGTACAATTTTGCCGGTAGAGGGCGTATATGTAGATGATGTCGAATTCAAAAATACGTTTTATTTCACATATTTAGTTCTAAACATCCGATTGAAAACAAATTTATATCTTTCGATTCCATTTATGTCGAAGAGTATTTTAGATATAGTTACTTTTTCAAATTACGCATAGATTTTTCACTAGGGAGCGTAAAAATAAATTACATTTTCCCCGATAACTCTTCTTCTAAAACTCCGATTTGAAAAAGAATTTCTTCAGCGGATACATCTTCTGATGGAAAATCTTTTGCATACAATTTCAAATTTTTAGTAAAGAATAATTTGGCCACCAGGGGGCGTAAGTGTTACTTTTTGCTTCTGATGTATTTGACATAAAATCTGAGCTTCTAAAATATCGATTGAAAAACTTCTTTCGTGGACTGATGCCACTAACATCGATAAACCTTTTCGGAATATTTTCTTCTTAAAATATTCCACAGTTTCTCTGCCAGTGGGGCGTAGATGTACATATTATTTTTGTCAATATCTCTACTTCTAGGAGTCCGATTTGAAAAATTTCTTCTTTGTTGGATAGTGTTTTCCGTGTTAAATGTTTTTCATATAATTTCAAAATTTTCAAGTAATTCATAGACTTTCCCCTAGGGGTGTAGTGGTAAATTGCGTTCCCCCCTATATCTCTGCTTCTAAATCTCCGATTTGAAAAATTCTTTCTGCACCGGATACAGCTCCTGATGGAAGATAGTTTGCACATAATTTCCAATTTTTGTAAAAAAATAGTTTGGACACCAGGGGGCGTAAATCTTAATTTCCGCTTCTGTTTTATTTGTTGCAAAATCTGGGCTCCTGAAAACTCGACTAATTTTTTTTTTCTTCGACCGATTTCGCTTATACGGATAAACCTTTAGAGAATACTTTCTTCCTAAAATAATGCTTGGTTTTCCCACCAGGGGACGTAAAGTTACACCTTTTTTTTGTCGATACCTCTGTTTCTAAGAGTTTGTAAGCTCACGATTCCGTTTACAGCAATATCTGAGGGATTAAAAACCCGATTGAAAAACTTATTTCTTTCGTCAGATCTATTGTTTTCCATACCGGTTCCATTGACTTTGAATAGCTTTGACAAAATTAATTTGCGTCAGAACGGATTCAAAAGACGTGCTTATTACACCCGAAAATTCGGTGTCAACTTTCTTGTTCTTTTTTAAGCTCGTTAGCCTCCACTGTGAGCAATACAACAGGCCAAATTTGGACTTCTGGTTCCAGAGAAGGGATAGATCCAGTATCGTAAGACAAATACAATATCCATGCCTCATCGGAATTCGAATGCCGACCCTTCTTCGACGAATGGTCAGTAGACAGCGCATAGACCACTGCGCACCACCGGGGCTGTTCCTTACATATATTTAAGTTACCTCGTACATATGTCTCAACGCTATCGTAGGGCTTCAAAGAAAAACGCGCTCGGAAATTATTGCTCAAATTACATTATTGCATTCTTTTTGTTTGTTTTGTTTTCGTAGAAATGAAAATGTGCTGTCTCAGCTATACACTCCGTTCGCCGTTAAGTTCCGTGCTGTATCCAGCTGTGTGGGAGTGTAAAAGTAGATTTTTTTTAACAGTGCAACTGGGAAAAACATAATCTGCTGCTCAGATCCGTCAGATCAGTGTAACTGAGGAGACAGCTAATTGATTGATCGGCATCTAATGGAAACTCTGGAACGCTCCGAGCGACGGAGTGAGCATTAACGTACTGCTGTGTATCGGCCGATGTGAAAGATGACAACACGTGGACTCTATCAATCCCTGTATGTTTTTATTTTGGCTAGCCATTAGAAGGGTCATCAGATATGTTAATTGCATGCCTTCATCCAATTACGTATTCCAAGGAAAAAGTTTGTTTTCTTAAGAATCGGAACCTGTCGATCAGGCAAAGTAAATCAAGTAGTACATTGGTTACTCTACAGGAAAGAACTGTCTGATGATAAGAATTAACATCTCAAAATAGTGTTTTGCGGAAAGAGGACGTTTCGGTGGATATAAATATTGCAGAACGTTGTCAGCCAAATGAAATGTTCGATTCTCCTTGTGTTAGCTTACGTTTGAGTGGATCCCAATTGCTGTCCACATCATAACGATGTAAAGAGGAATATGAAGATTATGGGACCATGTGCAAAGTGTACGGGAACACATATCTCAAAAATGCTTGAATCGTGTTTCTTCCGACACATTAATTGTCCAAAACGATAAAGCAAATACACTCAGAGAGTCATTTGATGACCCTCAGAACATTTTGACGTCGCAAGCAAGCCCCAACATTCACAACACAAAGCGCACATATCTAGCAATCTGAAACGCACGTTCCTAGCAATTTCGTCAAAAAACAAAGCAAAAAAACTTTCAGTTACATATCTTACAGAAAAAACACTGCTGCAAGCTGAGTAAAAAAGGGACATCGAAACAACTTGGGAGCTCCCGCTAGAAACACGTGCACTGCAAATACACTGAACTAACATCTAAGTTCAACATTTTATTATGCAGCCAGAGACAACAGAAAATATAATACAGAAAAAGAGAAAAAAAAACCAGTAAAGTGTGCCAATTCGGAAAAAAATAACTCCGTGCAAATTAAAATACAGAAACGAAAAAAAAAACTGTTTAACAAAGTACTTAAAAAAAGTAACATAACCCTATTATGCAGAAAAAAACAAATAACAGGAACAATAGACAAACATAAAAATACAAAAAAGAGGTTGGGGGCAGTAAAATGTGCCGTTTCAAATAAAACAAATATCTTCATGCAAATTCAAATTAAAAAATCGAAGATTCTGGTTGAAAGGGAGCAATGACATCCTGCCATCTATCGGCCGATCTCTAATCGTGATATCGAGCAAAGCTGTCCACGGTTGGAGTATGGGCAAAACTAATACAAACGAAATGTTCAAGAGAATGGACTGAATGAATAAAGGTTTTCAAAATGTCTGCAAGGAAAGCTTCTATGAGGGGCTACAAAGTTATTTATATAAACTTTGTTTTAAAGCACAAGGTTATATGGACTTTGCCCACATCGTTTCGCTGCTACGAAAATGCCGGAAAAGTTCCGAAAGACTGAAGTTGAAATTAACAAGCCCATTATAAATACACCCAGCACAGCCATAATTACTTTGATAAGGTAATGAGTCAGTGAAACAGTGAATGCCCTAGCTGTGAAGAAAATTCAAACTGAAAAGTCTCAAATTCTCGAAAATAAGAAAATATTGCAGACTATCAATAAAATAATTAGCAATTTTTTGTTAGCATTTGTAAAACACCACATATAGTGGGACCTCTTTTATAGGTTTCTCAGTTATACGGTTTTCACTTTTATACGTAATTCTGCGTTAGTCACGATATTGTAATGCAGTTTCTATCGCTTTTTAACTCGATTATATGCAATGCATTTATACGCTTTTTGCGATTATACAAAACGTTAAAATTTGAATTTCAGATTATCAGAAATACACGGTTCTTTGATTTCTTTTTTATAAGTAACCCACTATGTTACAACTTTGAGTCAGTTGTGACAGCCTTGTTGTATTCCACCATGGTGCAACCAAAGATGAACCTTGATCCCATCAGAGAACGGTATGCTGGGTACTTTCGGTTTGGAGAAAAAATCTGTTGCGCATCTCATGGCACGCACGCTATTTAAAATAAAAAAATCTCTGGGTCGTAACGCCATTTTTCTATTTTCGCCGCCAATTCTAGTTTAAATAAATCATTATTCAGGGATATTTTGTACTCCTTCAAAGCATAAAGTTTTCAGTAGTATTTAACAGTTTGAAATTTCGTTTACGTTTATATGTTTTTTACATTTATACGTTTTTAAGGCCATCCCCTACAAAAACGTATAACCGAGGTTTCGCGGTATATGTATCAAAGAATTTTAATATTTTGTTAGTTCATTCCGCCTTACGAAAACGTTCTTGTAAAGGATAAGTAGTTAGGATCAGAAGCAAGGGCGCCGCCTTCACCAAAGTATCGGGGTGGGGGGAGCAGGCGGGAAGAGATAAGCCGTGGCAAGGGCACGTCTCTTCCATTTTCACGAGGAAAATGAAAAGTAGGGCAAGAACGTAAATTACGAGATTCAACGTACATTTTAAAACGCAACTGAAACTGCTCATCAGCAAATGAACAACGAAACAGAAATTGCTCATCAGCAAATGAACAACGAAACAGAAATATTCTTTTGCTGAATATTAATATCTTAAAAAATAAAATTCAATCTGTGATTTTATAAAAATATCCAGAGAAATTTTATTTCGAAATGTTTATAAAAAACATGCGAAATTAAAGCGTTTACACAAACAAAAAATGAAAAGGGCAAAATATATATTGATAAATAAAATACCTAGAGATTATACAATTCTGTACTTTTATTTATGTATTTCATTTTTCATAACTGTTTTAAACATTTACTATAGTTTCTGAATATGGAAATTCTATTTATTTGTTATTCATTATTTTTTTGGAAATCAATCGCTTTTGCCTCATAAGTGGATTTCATATTATAAAGAAAAGAAATGCATTTCTTGCAGTTAGCATAGGACGTGATAGCCTGAATAGTATGGGTATTTTTTTTCTGTATAGAAATATTTCAACTCACGCATTTCGAAAATGACATACACACAAAAAACAAAAACTTATTTAATTAAACAGGAACAAAAATTCTGGGTGGGCATTGCCCCATCAGTAAAATTATTAGGGGGCAAAATTCACTTTGCTCCCCATAATCAGTCGTTATGATCAGAAGATAAGAAAACCCTGATATCATAGTGATATATTATTGACACAAGATTGTACCCACATAGTTAATTACACTTCTTACCCAGTCGCGGAATCAGAGTTACAAGGGCCCTGAGCAGAGCTCTGGTTTTGGTCCACCCCATTCCCCTCAATTCGCTGCGCAATTTTGAAAAATAACGTTTTTCGTTGCTGCGTACCTCCTCTCCCCCACTCATTTTTACCCTCCTAATATACGTAAAAAAATCAACATCTTGATTTTTTTAAAAATGCCATCTGGGGTTCCTCCGAAGGTAATTTGGCTACTTCTACTGTGGTATGTACGGTTTATTGCAGGTATAACTCAAAACCTGTTATAGTAAATTAATGAAATGAAATGCTTAGAGCTTTTGTGATACGCTAATGCGGAAGAAATAGCAGAAGTTACAAATGCGAAAGATGCTGCTAAGGAAGTACAGTCGGAATTTTTTAAAGCGATGGTTATGAAGTGCATATTTTTAACGTACAATGTATTTCGTATGGTTGGCTTTTGGCATTGCTTTAACTGACATTTATGCTATATGTGGTGAGGGATCTGCTGCCGCATATCATCAGATTCCACTCCAGTGAAGAGCCCAAAGAGCTGGGACCGTGTCTCGTAAAACCAGCTTTTCTAATGCCATGTATTTACTCGTACGGTAAGTATTTTGGTTGTCCCTTAAACTTGCCTGAATGAGATAAAAGAAGTTTTAAGGGACGGATAAAAGCAGTCATTACTAAAACCGGATTAAAGAGCAAAATGTTCATTAGATTAATACAGATACTTGACGTATACTAGGAACATCAAACATATATCATCGCTCTTTCCACGTTCATAAGTGAGTCACGGAAAAATTCTCATTTGCTGCCACCAGGAATCGAACCCAGGGTCTTCCAGTAAAGCGCCGGACATGCTTTCACTACACCAAAGCGGCTTCGAATTCCCCAAGACTCCCATATGACTAATTCACAAGCCACTTGGCAGGTTTCTTGGAGCCTCGCACAATGCTTGGGATTCACCAATGATGGTAGGCAGCAAGTGAACAAATAACTAGATGGCGAATGAATAATTAATACAGACACTTGAAGTGGACTAGGAACATCAAACAGAAGTCAAACCCTTGTTATTATTTCTGGTTATTTGTTCAGTTGCTGCTTACCATCTTTGGTTAATCCCCAGCATTGTGCGGAGCTCCAAGAAGCAACCTGCTTAGTGGCTTGGCAATTAGTCATGTGTGAGCCTGGGGGAATTCGAGGCTGTGGTGCAGTGGAAGTATGACCGGCGCATAACTGGAAGACACTGAGTTCGATTCCCGGTGGCGGCCAATGAGAATTTTTCCGTGACTCACTTATAAACATGGAAAGAGCGATGACTTCTGTTTGATGTTCATTAAATTCTATGAAAATTGGCCAGAAAGGGAAATAGCCGAATTTTTGATCTCAGTTGTAATGTGAAGCCTTTCAACTTTCACTCTCCAAAATTGAAGAAACGTGGCTAGGAGATATTACTAAGGGCAAAAACCAATGGGTGTATTTCCGTTTTCGCCCAAATGAACTGGAAAAGGTGAACGAGTGGTCTGGAAATGGCCTTAGAGGACAAGTGGAGAAAATCATTGAACGTGTCAATGAACAATTAATCGCAGTCAGAAAAATTCAACAACCTGTTGTTATATCCATGGATAAAAATTGGATACTGTGAAAGTGATGACGCTTCTTTTGATAATGTTCAACATATTTGTCTTTCAGATATCAATGACAATTTTCAGCACTCTGATAACTTTGGGATCTTGCGTTGTTCTAATTGTTCCAAATTACTTTGCTTCGGTTATGTGTTCAATGCCACAAATGTTCATTTACATCTGTAATAAAGGTTTTTGTTGCTTCTTGTATGACATGAGCTTATTTTGAATCATGTGAACATAGCTGATATTTGGGGTCACGTATCACGCACCAAAACGCATGTTACATGATCTTTTCCACTTCTGCTCTAAGGCCATTTCAGACCACTCGTTCCCCTCTGCCAGTTCATTTGGGCTAAAACGGAAATACACCCATTGGTTTTTGCCCTTAGTACTATCTCATCGCCACGTTTCTTCAGTTGAAAGGCTTTCCTTGTGAGTAATATTACTCTCATAATGATTTCTGGTGAGCTTGCATTTAATCTAGTAAATTTATACTTGTAGATGACATACTTCGAGTTTGGACGGAATCGTGCCCCCCCCTCCCGAACCCAGAACAGCAAAATTATCCTATGATTTAAGCTTTTTTTTAAGCAAAATTAAAAAATAAATAAAAACAAAGTTTAAAAAGAAAAAATGAAGAAATAACTGCTAATTTTGAGGCCATCCGGCATCGTGGGCTTCCCTGTGAATCTGCCCCTGTCTTTACCAAAAACAAAAAAAAACGAAGCATCCAACAGGAATCATCCAAACGAGATGCAAATTAGTATGTGCAATGTACAGGAAAAGAAATGATTGCAGTTCTTGAGCAGTTGGGCCATTCATTCAAATAAAGCAGCTACACGTGATGAACAAGTCAATACGTTATAGCCCCAACTCTTCTCGGATACCAGAGGTTACCGGGCGTGGGAAAGATGCATACACTTCACGGATACTGTCCTGAGGTATAGCATGCCAGATGGTGTCCAAATTGCAGGCCACTTCGTCGACATTCCGGAACTGGGCGTAGGTGCGTCCCATCATGTCCCAAAGGATGTTTGATCGGTGAGAGGTCGGCCGATAGAGCTGGGCATGGAAGGGTGTCGACTTTACGGAGGCAGGCCTCCGAGACCCGTGTCGTGTGTGGCCGGGCATTATACTATTGGTTTGTAAAACAAACATTTCTGCAGGAGGACTCATTACAAATTGCGTTTTTTTTATTTCGAGTTTTTGAAGCAACATAATTTTTTAGAACTTGAGATCTTTTTAAACTGATAATGACTTCCAACTGTTTTTATCAGTGAAAAGGTGAAACGCACTGCTTTACAGTAATATTTCATAAAACTCTTAAATACAAAATTTACTGTTGATAGCTATAATAGATTTTGTTTTAAAGGGTACACCAATTGATATACGTAGACTTAAAATCGCCTGTACAGCAATTTAAGTATAATCTTTTCTTAGTGTAACATAATAGACTTACAGTAGTCAGTGCACAAAATGGGGGAGAGTGGAAGGAACGTTCAGTGCCACAATAACCAAAATTTTATGCGATATACTATCCACAATATTCGATATCGCTACAGAATTCCAAAATCAGATCCTTCGACAGACGATTGAAATCTAATAGTTAATTAAACCTCAAGTATACCCGTGAAACTCTATTATCCGTCATATGGGTACGGAAAAGTGAGAGCAGAACTTTTCCGTTAGTATACGAAAGGAATTTGTGGAAAGTTTTCTGAAAATTTAGAATTTTCCAGAAGTACGAAAAATCCCTGAAATTCAAGTTCTCCACCGTCTTTTCACATAAAAATATCTAACAGGAACATACTTCGTTAAGTCCCTAAAGGTATTACAGAAAATGGCCCATTAATTTCAAATATTGTTTTACAGTATACGTGCCGTTGCATTCTATTTGTGTGTCCCTATGTGTATGTAGGCATGTATAGCAGAACATTGGTTATACGTTTTTTCTCTTTTACACATAATTCTGCGTTAGTACCGATATTTTAGTGCAGTTTCTATTCAATTTTTAAATCGGTTATACCTAATTCATTTATGCGCTTTTCACGATTATCCGTTAAATCTTTAATTTCAGATTATCAAAAATACACAGTTCTTTTATTCTTTTATACATAATCCGGTATATTACAACCAAAGGCATTGGAGAGGAATAGACTGGTAAAGAGCAGCTACTTCCGGCATACACAGAAAGCCGCCATTACAAGGAATAACTAGTGTGTTGACGTGTTTGCGCGAATATTTCAGTTCTAAATCTTGAAGATTTTGCTACATCTTTAAGATTTAAGTGTGTGTAACGCGAAATTTTCCTGTTCAGTAGCGTTTTTTTTTATTTCTCTGTTCTGTGTATGCGGACGGCCGCGATAGAGCCTCGTATTTTTCTACTTACTAGCCTTGTTTGTTATTAATTCATATTAATTCATTTCAAGAATTAATATGCAGTCAACTCTGGATATAGTGAACTCTGTTACAGTGAACATTCGGCTATAGTGAACCTAAATCATTGTTCCCGATCCGCAACATCGGAAATGTACATTAAAATTTTCGTTTATAGTTAACCTTCAGCTTCGGTTGTAGAGAACCTAAAAATAAAACTTCAAAGAAAAGAATGTTCTTTTAACATGAAATTGTAACTTATTTCAAAACAAACCTTCTTGTAAAAACTTGAAAGAATGTGTTGAGAACAATATTGCAGGCCTACTACTCCTTAACTGCATTGAAGGAGAAAGGTAGGGTTAAAAACCTCAGCAACATCAAGCTGGTGTTCCTGCCTACCAACACCACGTCAGTCCTCCAATCCATAGAGCAAGGTATCATTCACAGCTTTAAAACGTATTACAGAAGGGAATTAACGCTGCATTTAATCTAAGCCTTGAAATCAAAGCAGAACACATCAATAAATGTTCTGAATGCTGTACGTTTCGGAAACAAAGCGTGCAGGAGTGTGTCAAGGGTCACTATACAAAACTGTTTTTGGAAGTCTGGTTTGGCTACTGGAATGTGGCATTCGAAGAAGAGGATGATGCGCTTTTAAGGACCTGCTTCAGCATATCGGTGCGACTTCCACTAAAGCTGAAGATTTTATCGATGCTGACTGTAAAGTTATAACGAATGAAATCCCGTCGGATGAAACCATTGTCGAGGCTATGAAAGGCGGTTCCATCACGGAAGAAAATGAGGCTGAAGATGACAAATACGATAATGAAAACGTGTTTCAACAGCGAAAGAAATGTTGAAGGGTGTCAGGCCTGTTCTAAAATTCTTAGAATGTATGGAAAATGTAGCATCTAGGGCAGCAAAAGCAGACTCTAGAAAACTACATAGGGAAAATATTTATAAAAACTAACTGTTTGCAAAAAGCAGCGATACATAAGACTATTTTCATATTATTTAAGGTAATGTAAAATTAATTTTGTTTACTTCATTCAATGAATATACCCTACGTATATAAAAATATTATTTTTTGGATACATACACTGGCGTGCAAAGATTAAGGACGAGACGATTTTTCGAATGTAACGTCGTGCGGAAGTGCTCCACATCGACTCAAATCATACCATAAGATCCTTAAGATGTAAGCATATGGGACAAGTGAGCAAAACCGTCCAAACAAGGAATCAAAAGGATACAAAGGCACTTTATTGAAAAGGTAGCTTCGAGCACAACTGGACAGAAGACAGAAACGTCCATGTGACAGGCGGATGCCAAGAAAAATCCAGTCTTTAGTAGGGAATATGATCACCCCTGACGGGTTGCAGGATTTACAACGTCTGTCCATGCTGGGGACGAGGTTGTCAAGGAGCTGTTGAGGCATCGCGGCCCATTGCTCTTGTAGCGCCAATCGCAGCTGAGGGAATCATTGCTGGCGGCTGGGGACGTGCTTCCAAGCGTCTCCCGAGAAGGTCCCACACGTGTTCGATTGGATTTAGGTCCGGGGACCTTGCTGGCCAATCTATGCGTTGAATATCTTCAATCTCCAACAGCTCTGCCACAGCCACTGTACGATGAGGTGTAGCGTTGTCGTCCATGAAGAGGAACTCAGGACCCACAGCACCTCTAAACAGACGCACGTGAGGCAGGAGAACCTCGGTACAATAGCGGACACCAGTGACTGAACCTCCTTGGAAGATGTGGAGGTCAGTACGGCTACCAAGCATGATACCGCCCCAAACGAGAACTCCGCCACCTCCAAACCGGTCCTTTTCGATGATGTTGGAGTTGTGATTGCGTGTTCCCTGCTCTCTCCAGATCTGTATACGTCCAGAATCGCTCGTCAGACTAAATCGGATCTCATCCGTAAAGAGAACTCGACCCCATTGCTGATGTGTCCAGTTCTTGTGTTCCTGGCACCACAGAAACCGCCGTCTCCGATGAGCAGGCGTTAATGGCACACACCGTACTAGTCATCGTGCAAATAAATCACCTTTGTGCAGCCTCCTGGCTAGGGTAAAATGCGAAAACGGACGTCCAGTTGCCTGTTGCATGTGCCTTGCGATTTCTCCCTCTGTCTGCCGTCTGTCTCTTCTCGCCTGTAGGAAAATTACCCGGTCGTTCGCCACCGTGGTTGCTTGTGGACGACCACTGCTAAACTCTCGGACAGCTGTTCCTGTGGTTTGAAATCGTCTCCAAGCTCGTGAAACGATGCTGTGAGCGATCCCGAACTCCTCGGCCACACTAGTCACACTTCCACCTTCTTCCAACTTCCCAATGACGCGACCTCGGGTAAAGTCATCCAGATGTCGTCTACTGGATTGCCTTTTGGCCATATCAGACGGTGGCAGCAACTCGACGTCGTTCAAACCGATGTAAACCGTGGAATAGCTTTCACCGAATTGCTGAGCGTACACTGCGTGTGCTTTATACCCTTCCGACACCCCCCCCCCTACGTCATGCTACATATATGCGCATTCCCTACCGTGCCGGACCCTAGTCTATCTCCTGAGTGGTCTTTCGGTCCGTTCTGCCTGCTCCTTCCGCTGTTATGCTAATTTCTCCTTCTCTTCCTTAATTTTTGCACACCAGTGTATGTACATATTCTATTTTCTTGGTCACCATTCGACTCAATTCAGGTTTAGGGAAGACACCTCTGTTTTAGTTAACCTCGGACATAGTGAACGAAATATGCGACTCCGCAGAGGTTCACTATAAGCGAAGTTGATTGTAGTTATTTTTGCACAACATGCACATTGGTGGTGTAATAAATCGTATTATACACAGTCGAGTCACATTATTGTGACTATATCCTGCTTTTGACGTAAACAGCGCGTAGTCAATGAAAGCAGGCAAGTGTAGTGAGCTGGCTTGGAGGATATATAAGGTGTGTAGTAGGCATTCTGAAAACATATCACTCGCTGCTGTCATGAATAAAAGGAGCAATTTATCAGATTTGCAGAAATTGATGATTATCGGCTTTTGGGCCAAGGGTGGCAGTATTTCTGAGACAGCGCAGTTTGTGAACTCTTCGCGTGCTGCTGTGCTTAAAATGTACCGTGATTAGAAAAATGGCACGATTGCGAATAAGCGACGTGGAAATTGCGGAGCATCACGTCCCGTTGATGTGAAAGGTGAACGTCGGCTTCGAAAGTTGCGTGAAGGCCGATCATCTCCAGACATGTACGAGCTGGTCATTGGGGCCAACTGCAGACCGTGGCTCATCACTGAAGACAACACGACGCAACTGGACACTATCCCACGTTGTCGGGTTCGACACCACTGCAACCGCTGCCGGCGAGGCTCTGTGGTCAGTGTTAAGTGGCTGAGTGGCCTCCTCGGATGTAGTCCCCGTGCCATAAGTCGTCTGGCAACGTCTCGAATGGCCACTTTCATACCTTTAAACGACACATCATGGCTACGAATGGTTGAGGGCGACGAATTCGCTTCTGTTCGTGCGGTTCTCACAATCGCTCGATCCTCGCGTTCTATTGTTGCACTCGGCCGTTTACTTCCCACGTGCCGCAGGAATGTGCCCTGATCGACCCATTGGCGCAACAAACATCGTCCGATTGCCGCGTCTCGGCTATCCCAATGCATGACGATCCGGGGACTTGATCAACAGGCCCTTCTCAACCGAAATATACGTCCTCTCTCAAACACGTTGAAGTGCTGGTATTGTGCACGAGTCCGACGTCGAGGCATTCTCTCAGTCATTGGAAGTAAATGCAACCACAATCAGCAGTCACAAATGTCCCTGAGTGCGAGCTTTGCTTTTAATATATTCTTTCCGATGCGCGGTTCCGATGTGCTGTAGCGAGCCACTCTTTCGTCATTGGTCGTTACTTTCTGATCTTTTGCATATTCGGCCTGGAGGTACTAGGCCGAATATGCAAAAGAGGAGATACTATCCCGAATATGCTAGTTTCATCAGGATCTTACGATTTTTTGGGGTTTTTCATGTTTTGCTTTTTGTTTTTTGGCAAAGAGTGTGTGGGTATATATATATATAACTATATATTGAGGATCTCAGGAACTACAGACCTATCTGCCTCCTATCAGGGATTTATAGAATTTTCACTAAAGTTCTTTCACACCGCTTGAAGCTGACACTGGACATGGCTCAACCGAGAGAACAAGCACGATTCAGGAGTGGCTACAGGACTATAGATCATATTCACGTACTGAGAGAACTAAGTGAAAGAGCGAGGGAATATGAAATTCCGTTATGCATTTCTTTTATCGATTATGAAAAGGCCTTTGATTCGGTGAAACTACCAGCAGTTACAATGGCTTTGAAATCCTGCGGTATTGAAGATGCATACATTAATATTATTAATAACATCAATGAAAATGCAAGTGCAAAGATTCGGCTATTTGAGAATACAGCACCCATAAAAATTGGAAAAGGAGTGAGACAAGGTGACATTATATCGGCGAACAGGTATGAAAGTGGCCATTCGAGACGTTGCCAGACGACTTACGGCACGGGGACTATATTCGAGGAGGCCACTCCGCCCCTTAACACTGACCACAGTGCATCGCCGGCAGCGGTTGCAGTGGTGTCGAACCCGACAACGTGGGATAGTGTCCAGTTGCGTCGTGTTGTCTTCAGTGATGAGCCACGGTCTGCACTTGGCCACAATGACCAGCTCGTACATGTCTGGAGATGAATCAGCCAGGGCACGGATCCTGCCTTTACCGAGGAATGTCGCATGGCTCACACACCGGGAGTGACTGTCTGTGGAGCCAATTCCTACAATAGCAGGTCACTCTTTTTGTCCTCTGTACCACCCGCACGGCTCAACGGTATTCTACGACCTTCTGTTTTGCCATTCCTGCGAAGCAGCATCGAGGAATTTTTCAGCAGATGCCTGGCCAGACACGGCACGATTTTCCCAGGGGCGACCTCCGTAGTGTTGACTCCCTTCCATGGCCAGCCCTGTCCTCCGACCTTTGACCGATCGAACATGCTTGGGACATGATGGGACGCCACGTACACCCATCCCGGAATGTCTGCGAACTGGCCGACAATTTGGACACCATCAGGCATGTTATACCTCAGGACAGTATCTGTGAACAGTATGCGTCTACGATACGCCGGGTAATTGCTTGTTTCCAAGCCAGAAATGGCGCTATAGATTACTAACTTGTTCCACTCGTGTAGCTGTTTTATCCGAATAAATTTCCCAACTGCTCTGGAATTGCAATAGTTTTCGTTCCTATATATGTACATTGTACACAGTAGTTTTCATCTTGATTGGATGGTTTGGGTGATCCTTCCTTCTAGGTGCTTCGGTTTCTTTTTTTTTTTTTTTCAAAGAGTGTAGTACCGGAAATTCTCAAAGAACAATATCTGTTAAACTTACAAAAATCATTTAGGAAATAAATGTCAACACTGGTAGCACTCATAACCAACATAATCAAAGCGAAATACTGCTTTGAATTTTGAAAAGCGCGTGAACGAATGAAGATCTTGGAACTAAACTGGACTTTCTACCGGCAAGATTCTTTCTTAGCTTGATCTTCAAAGAACAAAACACCCCATGGAACAACTCTGTAACATTAATGGCAACCACCCTTGGAATATTCTACGACGTAAAGTACGACTGCGGCTGTTCGAACCATATTCATCACAAGAGATTAACTCATTCCAATTTGAAGGGTATTTGAACAGTTGAATTGAAACCTAAACATAAGTTTTGTAACAATGAACTAAAAGTTACGTTTTAATTTAAGTCACTTTATTAAGTTCATTTTCACTGGTTTAATATTTAACATGAAAGTCTAAAATATTTCTTAGGTGTAATGTTTCACTTTGAGTCTTATTTTTCTTAATATTTTAAAAATGCTTTAACGATTTCCTTTTATATATATATATGTCACTGTCTATACATACACTGTGATATATATAGGAAATGTCACCTACAGATGAAGCTACTGAACCTAAAATTTTGAAATATGGCAGAAACCTTCAGAAGGATGAAAGCGTGTGCACCGCAAAGTCATTTTTTGGAGTTCAAATTTAAAAAATCTTAATTAAATTAATTTTTAAAGCTTTCAGCCATTTTTGGGGGTAATCTTGTGGTTTGCTGAGCCTTAACATCACCCAATAGTTCATTTCCTTTTAGCGTAATATTTTTGTATTACACTCTTGCGCAGCAATATTTCGTTATACTATGTATAAACGCAATAGTATTTCATTGCACTGTTGTGTAAGTTGCGAAAACCTCACGCCAAACACGATGGAAGCAACAATATTAATGGCTTCTGCCATTAATAATGTTGCTTCTTTGCGCAACGGTTTTGAAGTGTTGCCTGCGTGCATCCTTGTGCTTTAGTTGGTAGCGGATTTGTTTACGTTTTAAACGCGACGTTCCGCGTGTTTCCATGGTTACCATATAGTTACAAACTGTTTCAATGGGAAGATTTTGACTAGGTCTCTTCAACCGTCGTTTCGAATTCGACATAACGTGCCCGATTTACAGTTTGAAATTCAGCCTTGCCGTTTATTGTATTAGACTTCCAAGCATTGCGTATGTCCTTCCGCATTATTAGCCGATCGGTTCGTTTACGTTTCATACTTTGGCTCTACATGTGCCATTACGAGCTATAAATACTTTTTTTTAAAAAGCGCTATCGACTATTTTAAAAAAATCGCCATGCGATTTTTTTTGCAGACGAAATATATTTCAGTAAGAGTCAAATAGATATAAGAAATGATATGCGAAAAAAATTTGGATTTTTTCGCATTTCATTTCTTCGAAGCGTAACACCGCCATTCCTTTTTTCGCGCATTTTCTTGTCTCATCCTGACTATCCATTTATTTGATTTTGACGCAGTCTGGATCCGACAACATTGTGCAATAGAACACAACTCTCTGTCAAGAAACTCGTGTCAAATGCCATCGAAGCTACCATGATGACTGGCATGCTGCAGGATGACTTGTTTTTATTCCATGAGTTCCAATCATCCGATCTCACCTTCCATTTCAGTTTAAACGCCTACAGTTTTCTGTACTTGTCGATGAGCAAACAGAAAACTGTAGGTGCATGAGAACTCGATGAGCTATATGCAGTGGCGCTCCCTGATTTAGGGCTACTGCTTCCAGGGAAAGGAGACAGCCAGTGCCGTAAGACAAACACACCATGCATGATTAACCGGAATTCGAACTCGTACCCATTTCGGACGAGTGGTCATTAGCCAGCTCTTAGACCACTGCGCCGCCCGGGGGGACGTTTTCAGAATCGCCATGAGTATCAACAAGACACAGGATAATTCGTTAAAAGTTGCTGAATTTGACCTGGAACCAAGAGCTGGCTCTTGGTTTCTTCAGAGTTAGCTAAAATAGAAACCTCTTCATTTGGCTCCGAACGGTAGAACATTCAACGGAGTTAACCCCGAGGCTTTTCCGGGATGAACTTACTTGCGCTTAAAAAGAACTGTATACAAAACTGGCCACAACAAAAAGGAAACATGTAGATGCTTCTGATATTTCAGATTTCATATATTCACAGTAAATAAAAACTGCGGGTTTTAGCCAATTTTGCCTGCACAAGTATAAATTTTATCAATACTTTTTTAAATTCTTTCTTTTGATTATTGGAACAATTTAAATTTAATGTTTCCGTGCAATATATCCTACTCATACTTTCAGAAAACCGCGGAAAATGAAGTGTATTTCCGAGGCTGATTCATGAATGTTTTGAAGCTGATTCACGCCGCCACGGTGGTGCAGTGGTCTAAGCCTCTGACCATTCGTCCGAAAGAGGTCGCGGTGAGGCATGGATGTTGTGTTTGTCTTACGGCACTGGCTCTCTTCCTTCCCTGGAACCAGAGACCCTAAATTAGGGACGGGCTACTGCTTATAGCCCACTGAGTTGCTCACGGTGGTCGTTAAACCTCCAATAAAAAAACCTGATTCATGAATGATTTGTTAAAAGAAGATTGATACATGAATGAAATTATTCATTCACTGATTCATCCATGAAGCTGATTCATGAATGTTTTGTTGAACCTGGATAACGCCGGGTCCTTTTTTTATTCTAAATATAAATTTTGCAGAAATCAACAAAATCTGTAACAATGCACGAAGTGCAAAATTTGGTTAATGAAACTAAAGTGCGCCTTTCTTTTTTCCTATGTAGTGATAAATCACTAGCATGTTCTATTTTGTATCTGGATTTCATGACCACCGTTAGCAACTGTTAAGGGCTATATGTAATCTTCCGTCCGTATGATTTTTTATAAGTTGAGACTGGTGATTCAGGGCGGAGAAGAGAGAGCCAACGCCGTAAAACAAACACACCACCCGTGGGTCATCCAGGACCTGCTAGAACAATTAGCCAGAAACCTGTACGTCTGATCACTCTAGCACCGGGGTGGGTTTGTTTTTGTTTATTCTTCAGTAGTCGTACGAAAATTTGAATTGAACAATGTATCCAGCGAAGAGCCTTGGTGGCGCTACGACATTACTTTGCTGAGCTTAGCGGCACTAAGGAATTGTTACTTTGCTCAGCTTAGCGAAGGTAAGGCATTATTACTTTGCTGAGCTTAGCGGCACTAATTCTCCTTTCGCGGCTGTCTGTGGCAGAAAAGCAAGGCAAATGAGTTTTCTCTTTTTTTTTCTTTATTTTTTTTTTGTGATCACGCAAAATCGGAAATATTGGGTTTTTTATGAAAGCATACTCATATCTTAATCATTTGTTCTTATTGCAGAGAAGAAATTAAACAGTCGGATAACGCAGTTGGACATTTCGCCTCTCAAGAGTTGTAATAAAAAGAGGATGTAAACTCCTTTGTCAAAACCGTATTCCTTAAAATAAAGTTACAGCAGATGTGGTTATCTTTATGCTAAGCCTGTTAGAGCAAAATCTTAACTGACGAATTTAACAGACATGTAGGTTGAGTGACAAGTTTTCATACTTGAAATGGGCATTTCTATTAAATTAGCGACCGACTCGAACAAAAAGAAATGGCCTGAGCAGTGATGCCAAACCAGTGGGAATTTCCGGGCTTAATATAGACCATTTGGGAAAAGGAAACTTTGTAAAGTACGTAAATATTCCGAAATGTAGGGACATTTTTAGCCAAAACTAAGCGTAAAATAATGAATGAACGTTGCGAATAAATGCATTTTAACTGCAACCCTAATCCCACAGTTATATGTACCCCTGCATTTGCTTAAAACTTACATCTCATTTCATGTTGGTAGACATTTACGAAATGTCCTGTGCGCGAAGTTCTGAAACCGATCTAATGCGATATTAGTCCGCGCAACTGATGACATTCAGAGCATTGAGTACGCCACTGGCGCACCTACGAGGGAGGGCTTTGGGGCTTAAGCCCCCAAAAACCCTAAAGAAATTTAGAGCAACCTACATCAACTCTTTTATCTATCTGTCTATCTATAAGAGTCGCCTAAATTAAACTGAGACTGTCGGTTTTTTGCCATAACGGTGTATAGGTTGGAAAATGTGAACACACAGTAAGTCAGAGTGATAGATGGGCTACATACCTTCTACACATAGCGCCTTGTCGATCAAGCAAGTGTCCCAACGCGGCACGAAAATGTGGATACCCTAAGCGAAGAGCGTTCGCGGTTGGCTGTGGAACAAGTCTTCAACTGCGTCACCTCAGCGTCGTTAGCGAACCGGCGTGGCGGCCCTTGAGAGCTTTTTCAGTGGCCCTAAGGTGTGGTAGGCGCAAAGAGACATATTAGGGCTGTATGGGGATGGAGAGAACTTCCCAGCGGAAGCTCAGCAACAAATCTAGGCACACTATCGCCACATGCGGGCGTGCATTGTCATGCAGCAAAATAACCCTATTTGGCAACATTAAGGGTCGCTTACGCTGGATGGCAGTTTTGAGGTTGCGTAACGTAATGCAGTATGTGGTTGCCTTGACAGTATTGCCTGCGTCCAGTCAATCCGAGAACAAAGGGCCATTCTCATCGAACAAACCCATGAGCTTCAATTTTGCAGCTCTTAAGGAGGACTGAGATTTTTTCGGGGGCGTGGAGAATTGAAATGCCACCATTCTATACTTATCAGTTTAATGGCCGGATTGAAGTTGTGGCACCAAGTTTCATCTGCGGCCACAATCTTGAAAAGAAATTGTCCCCCCTCGGAGTGGTAACGATGCAGATGCTCCAGGCAAGCACCCAATCGCCGAGACTTCTGCTCCTTCTGGAGATGCTTGGGTACCCATTGTGCGCAAACCTTGCAGTATCCCAATTGGCAATGGAGAATGGTGTTATCAGTTCCGTTACTCACGGAAAATGTTGCCGCAAGCTCGCTGGTTGTGATTCGGCGATTCTCCTTCACAAGGTTGTCCAAGGCAGCAATTAATTCCATGGTGATGGTGACGTGTGTTTGCCCAGGTCTCGGCATGTACTCCATGCTCACATGTCCTTTACGAAATTCACTACACCAGCAGAACACTGTACACCGTGACTGACACTGTTCGACAAACATATCTTTCACACGAAGATAAATTTCGGCTCCATTAACGCCTTCTGCCGTTAAAAATTGCATAACTTCCCCCTGGGCCTGTTTGGACGAATCCATGTCACGACCCTACGTAGTGAACTTGCCTCCAAACGTGCAAACAGCACACTCACACTTGCCGCCGATAATTGCGTGCTTTCTGACATGACACGCTATCTACCGGCGCAAATGCACTGCTCAAATCGGCACCACTGTCATAGCGCTGGCCACGCAAACAATGAATGCTGAAATCTGCAGGATATAAAACAAAATAGAAAAGAATTGTTAGGTCTTTTTCTGCGGTATCCGTTACTGAACAAAACAATAAAAATTATCCTTTTATTTCAAGTCGTTTTCTATTGAATTATATAACGAATCATTTTTACTAAAACAATAAACGTGGCACGTAGCATTACGATTTGTCATAAAAATAAAAAATAAATAAAACGTTTTAGCTTCTCCCAAGTTACTTATATTACTTTATCAACCGCAAAATTTGATTGATTGATTGAGGCGTCCTGCTGCCATCGGTATCCCGCGCCCAGATGCTTCGCACCCGTTGAACTCCCGCTTGGCGCATCCCTGGCGGTGTGTTCTTGAGTTAAGATGTAAAATGTAGTTGAAGGACATATCTCATATGTTGTACATAGCGATGTGAAACGCACATAAAAGGACTACCATAATTCTTTTAAAAAGCAAAATGATAGAAAAAGAATGGAAAGAACCGCATCTCAGAACCAAAAATCAGAACACACGCGCAGGACATCCACCAGCAAACTGAGGGTGCATTATTATTGATCTAAATTCTTCCGTTTACGCAAAACTTTCTCAGTCAAACAGAAAAATCTTATTCAGTCTCAGTAACATAAATAGTGTGATTCTTGATATTGATTCGCGAAACGTACACCTTAACTGGGAGAACGTACTTTTATTTGAAGCTTACAACGGAAGATCTCGTCATATCCGATAGTCTCGCTTTCTTGCTGTTACCCAGGAATGAGCAGGGGTTGGTCAGTTCGATTCTGTGACGATATTTTTTATTTCGAAAGACACTTGGCAAGCTTTCGTTAAGAAAAAAATCTCGTTTCGCGAAATTTTTATTATGCCACAGAATGCTGAGAGACTTCTTTTTTTTTTTTTTTTTGATTGGAGGTTTAACGACCACCGTGAGCAACTCAATGGGCTATAAGCAGTCGCCCGTCCCTAATTTAGGGTCACTGGTTCCAGGGAAGGGAGAGAGCCAGTGCCGAAAGACAAACACAACTTCCATGCCTCACCGGGATTCGAACCCAGACCCCTTACGGACGAATGATCAGAGGCCATCGCTTAGACCACTGCGCCACCAGGGCGGCGCTGACAGACTTCCACCAAGGCTGTACTTGATACCTTATTTTCTTTGTTACCTCAGTCATACGGCGCCAATAGCGACGGCTGTAGAAAGATGTGATATCACGGGCAAATCCTGTAGCATATGCACCCCAATGGCTGATGAAGTCAGTGGCGTTTCTCTACGTTGCTTCTCATTAACAGTATGGCACTGCTAATTTCGCAATTCGAAAGCATTCGTTGATTCGTAAGCTACTGTGTTTACCCATAAAATTGGATGTTTCTTGATAAAAATCTTTAAAATACCATTTTATTTTTTTCTTTAAAATTTTCTCAAAAAATAAGGGTGGGTCTCTTATATTCCGAAAAATACAATATTTCAATGAACACAAGTAAAATATGTGCAATGGAATGCGAAAGACCTCTGAAATCGTAATTATTTTCTTCTTACTTCTTTGATGTGAAATCAATGTCTCTTGGGGAAAACGTATGTCATTGGCTGATAGAAGGCGCCGTTTCTCGACAGTGTCTCGATAGCAGAATAATCATAAGTGTCAGTTATTATCGAAAGTTGTGCAAGGGGGAAACAATTGCGGATACAACTGATAGAAGGTAAAAAAAAGCAATCGCGTCGTGAAACACGGAAAACCGCGATTTAGGACCTAAACAAACCCCCCGGAAACTTCATCCGGAGGACTCATGCAGCACTTTGGAACTTAAGTACTTAAGTTGCCAGTTGTTGTCCTGGGGATATAATTGACAGAAAGTCAGAACGCTGCTGTGAGCCACGGATATCATAAGATTAGTCTCGGAACTCCTTGTGAGACATTGAATGTCATTTGATGGCGACACAAAAAGCGTGGTGTAACCTAAAGATCAGCAGCTGTATACACCATTTCCCCCGAAAATATAATTACAGTATATAGGTCGAGATAACACACATACTCGCACACGCATATACCCAAAACGATTGAGTTAAGCCTTCGCAACATTTTCACCAATGAAGAGGGGTGGGGGAAGCAATTACACGAGTTTCGAGTAAAAGCCAAAGGTTCTACTGATTGCGCTAATAAATCAATGTTGTTAACGTTTGGTGTGTAAACACTTTCCTGCACTAAACAATTAATAATAAAAACGGACGATGTCATCGCTCTGTCCACGTTAATTTATAAACAGCGCCAACTGAAAAATTGTGTTCCGACACTGCTGGGAACGCACTCCACTAGTTATCGAGAGATCTGGGATTCGTTCCCATCAGTGTCGCAACACAACTTTTCAGTTGCAATGGGTTGTTTATAAAATAACGTGGACAGAGCGATGACATCGTCCATTTATATTATCTCCACGTATTTGATATATGTTAACTAATAATTATTAATGAATTTATCAATTTTATTGGAGGAATTAATTTTAATGAACTTATTGATATCAGGTTAATTAGGCTTCAGTAACGTTCTTTTATGTCAATGCAGTTCTTTTTACGCTGAGCCTGTTAAGCTCAAGTGACGTTTCTGATGATAAGTGTGGTGATTTCTTTAGCTCATCAGTTGTTCAAAGTTTAAAAGCAGTCATTTGACAAAAACTGGGCACATCAGAAACAACTGAAAGTAAAACGGATGATTATGAAGTCTTATAATTATTAACGTTACCATTTAAATATATTTTGTCGAATTCGTTCTTTGTGATACAATGGATATTCATGTTCTTGTATTGGTCCGTGCACCGTTAATCCTGATTGGCTGATTAATAACCTTACACAGTATTTCTCTTCCAAAAATTATAAAAAAAGTAAAAATTACAGGGATCTAGGTACTCCCTTACTTTTTCAGACACTCTCTCTATATTCCTGACCCCCCCCCTCTGAACCACACGCACACATCGTAAAAAACACATCCTCCCTCGATCGTGTTCCAAATCCTGAGAAAATATTTGTGCTTAGGGGCGCTGAAGTAAATCTTGCGGGTTAGGGAGGGCGCACGTTGTGCTAGTTACGCTACTGGTGGTAATGTATATATAACATAATGACACGTGCAAAGCTACAATCTTAAATGTGAACAAACACTACGATAAACAAGTCTGATTGAAATAAAAGCACTATATAGCGTCTAAAGATATCCGAGACAACAATCTGCAAAAATGGAGACGGCATTCTCGATGTGTGTAAAAAGTCACGCACGCATTTCAAAGGTGCATATGAAGGGAATATTTGCACATAGAGTTGCTAGGACGAACAGCACTAAAAATGAATATGTATTAAACTCATAGTAGTATCTGGTACTTCAATACAAACATTTTTATATCCATCGAACGTACACATGATAATTCGCCGCCCCGGTGGCGCAGTGGTCTAAGCGATGGCCTCTGATCATTCGTCCGAACGGGGTCCGGGTTCAAATCCCGGTGAGGCATGGATGTTGTGTTTGTCTTACGCCACTGGCTCTCTCCCTTCTCTGGAACCAGTGACCCTGAATTAGGGACGGGCGACTGCTTATAGCCCATTGAGTTGCTCACGGTGGTCGTTAAACCTCCAATAAAAAATAAAAAAAAAAACACATGATCATTTTCTAGGACTAACAGCACTAAACCCCATCAAACGTGCCAAAGCCAAGCAAACTACTGCTCTGCTGTGTTTCCATCATCACACGTCACGCACGTCAATTGGTGGCTTGCGGTTTGGCTCCTGGCCAATGAGATAACGAAGTGGATGTCTCTGAGTTTGTTCTGTGTTGGTCTCCAGACTAGTTTATAGATTGCGTCATCCGCGATTCGCACTTTGCTTTTCTTTTTTTTTTTTTTTTTTTTGATTGGAGGTTTAACGACCACCGTGAGCAACTCAGCGGGCTATAAGCAGTCGCCCGTCCCTAATTTAGGGTCACTGGTTCCAGGGAAGGGAGAGAGCCAGTGCCGTAAGACAAACACAACATCCATGCCTCACCGGGATTCGAACCCGGACCCCTTCGGACGAATGATCATAGGCCAACGCCTTAGACCACTGCGCCACCGGGGCGGCTTGCTTTTCTTTAAGGTTCACCACAAGGGCGTTTCTTAAAGTAGCATATGATTCGAGATCTGCCTACTGAAATTATTATGAATAGTTTGTTCTTAAATAAAATACTGCAGACAGGCATTTTCTTCAGAAAAATACGTACTTACGTGAAAACAAAAGTCAATTTCGGAAGAAATCAATGTGAATCGAATTCCAGCAGTTTTGATAACAACTATTCATTAATATTCATTTTCTTATTGCATCAAACTATATTACATTTTCTCCTATTTTTTGTAAACATAACAAAATACGGTCTTCTTTATAGTGTGGTGAAAATAGATTTTGCATTCAAAAGCCATTCAGATGTTTATCTCTCGGTAAACATTTTTCTTCTTCTGATTTGTGGTTTAACGACCACCGTGAGTAACTTAGTGGGCTACAAGCAGTCGCCCGTCCACAGTTTTGGGCCACTGAATCCAGGAAAGGAAGAAAGCGTTATACAAACACAACATTCATTTCCCACCGGGATTCGAACCCGGACCCATTTCTGGCGAACGATCAGAAGCCATCGCTTAACCACTGCGCCACCGGGGCGGCCAATAAAATTTTACTACAGCTGATCTGATAAAGTTCCGGACGTTTAGTGATTAGTAATTCGAGATACATTCGTGGTAATGAGGTTCCACTGGCAACAATATTAGTTTTGCTACTCCCTCTGAAGGCAGAATGCAGTGAATTCCGTGATTCACCGAAGAGTGAGTTGCAAATCTTAAAGTATACGTGCAGGTATATTTAGTATATACGATTGAGGTGTAAGACATTATTTCAGCGTAGCAATAACAGGAACGGACTATTAATCTTCTGACTCGGAACTGGTGCAATACAAAAGAAAAACGATTTCTTGAAAGGGAACAAACAGTTTGATAAAAATCCTAATAAATAACATTCCATGTGGATGATACCATACACATGCTGTGGCTACAGTGCTTAATTCAAATATTTTGTGTCAGAATGCTTTTCTGGATCGTGAAGCAGGGTGTCACAAAATACTTATGAAGAGCTAAGTAAAATAAAATACGTCCAAATAGTTTTTTGAGAAACGCCACATCTGTTCATGTTCAATACCACAACTAGTTCACGACGTTTTCAGTTCTACGGATTCTGATTGCATTGTTTAACCCAAGGTTCTTAAATATCTCTTACTGAGCAATTTCGGAATAGGAGCTGCTATTGGTTGGCGAAACGACGTCACACAAACACTCGTGCGGTTTACAGGTTACCAAGGAATGCAAGCAACAAATGCGATGGAAAATGTTCTCATATACTTGTAATTTCAATCTTCAAAGAATAGCATATTTATCAGCGATCTCTTATTTCCTGTTTCAAGAATTAATTAAAATATATTTATTATTTAATGTTTCATTTCTAGCAAACAAATCCATGTAGTTATGTTTCTAAGTCACGAACATAACACCAACTGTAAAATGTTTAGAGCAAATGCTTGCATTTTTTTAAATTATATTTTTCTCCAAATCAGGATCTGCAGGAAAGTAATCGCAAACAATATCCAAATATTTAGCCTTCCGGTAGCAATATAAACAGGCTACTACTGCACATCTAGGCATATTGAATTACACTGATATAATAAGACAATATTAAATTATTAAGAAAAGTAACGAGTTATGCAGAAACAGTAATTGCAAAATAAATATCCATATAGGCCTATTCGCCGAAGCGAAATGCTTTCCTAAGCATGTGACCGAGCTTGCTTCTTCGCTATGCCCCCCATGTTTCAGGGTCGGCGTTGTACATCCTGTGTGACGTCAACCGCAAATCCATGAAAACGGAGATTGCTACTGTGCATCGAAATGGCGCCTCCTGGTTTAATCAAACAAACACATTAAACAATCAAAACATAATTCTAAGTATTGATTGGCTACCGGAAAAGAGTAGGTAGATGAATGATGATGTGGAGATTAACTAAAAAGCAATATAGGCAGGGAAATGTGCGGGAGAAAATTATACTCTTGCTACGATTGGGTATGAATTATCGCCCAATGAGGTATCGAGCAGTGTTAACATGGAAATGTTTATGCAATCCTTAGGGGATATTACTCAAAAAATCCAAATTACAAATCTAGAGGTAAAACAGGAACTTCAACAGTCTTTAGTTCAGATTAATAAAAACCTTGAACCCATTATGAACTTTAAACTGGAATTTGCCTAATGCCAAAGAACAATACAAGGGCTACCTGATGAAATTTACAAATTTGCAGAACAAATATGAAAAATAACCCAAGAAAATTCAGAACTAAAGAAAACACATAATTCATTGGGGCTACAAGTAAAAAAGAAAGATTCACAGATTGTTAAACTACAAACAGAACTAAATGAATTTAATTTACACACAAGAAATAGGAATTTAGAAATTTATATTAGATCTAACCAAAATAAACAATGAAAGAGAACTAGGGGCTGTCTGTAAAATATGGCAAATAAACTTGGAATAACTAATATTCAATTAAGTCATATTGATGTCATACATCCACTCAGACCTGATTCATACCAAAATGCGAATGCAATAACCATTATTCCATTTAAAACAAGGACTTCAAGGGATAGTTGGCTATCCAAAAAAAGGTCCACTCTGTTAAATAGTGATCTTGATATCTCACTGTCAAACACTAGGGTTTATTTGAATCATAACCTCATTCCGGCTTATAGGGGACTACGTTGGCACTCAAGAAGGCTATTACAGAAGCGACTTGTCAAGCTTGTCTAGGTATACAATGGAAATGTTTTTATTAAAAAAAGTGGAACAGACTCAAGTAAAAAAGTCCTCATGCTGGAAGATTTAATAGAATTTGGATTAGATCAAAGGCAAGCTGACTCATTTAAAGACTATTCATGAGGAGTATGTTCTACAGCTCAGTTTAAATGCTGATATTAACTTGATATTGTCAATTTAGATATTAACTTTCCTACGGATCACTTCAATTATTGACATTAACCTGAACCCATATCTAAATAGGGTATATCTTAATGATTTGTTCTAGTTCAGATTGTTCATGTTGGCTTTACCATGATTTATATGGACTTGTGAATTACTAATTTATTTAACTTTGTATTCATTAGCATTATAATACAAGCTCTGTACATTATTACACCAGGCAGTTTGGAATCTATCCTTATTTTGTAGACTACACAATTGGAAGGAACTAATATATGTTAAAACAAAATGTGTTATCATGGTTTGGGTTATTAAGACTGTTTGTTGTGTTAGTGTACTAATAGATAATTTCATATTGATTTATTACTGGTTGTTTCATGTTTGCAGTACCACATTGGGCTTTTTGAGATTATTATGATTTAGTACACCATTTAATTAAATGATATCTTTACATACTAAAATCAAGGAAGTTCATACAGATATAACTTTTTCAATGTTTGTTTGATCTCACTAATTTAGAGAGATTTCACTTTCATCATTTATTAGGGATCAAGATTAAGAATACAGCAGATAGAATTCAAGTGTTAAGAGGTGCAGGGGGTTGCTTTAAGCTCCATTGGTTTTTATAGGGTGTGATTGAGAGAGTTTTGACTGTTTGCTTGAGAGAACTATTCACATGTTGGGAGGGGATTAGATTGATAACTTGACATAACTTCTAAAATATGAATAATAATCCTTATACAATTCAACAATTAAATAATATTATAGCCAATAGTAGTAATAAGTTTCCAAAATTAATGCATGTGAATACTAGATCACTTGTGACTAAAATTACAGATCTAGAGGCACTGACACAACTAACAAAACTGCAAACAGATGGTTATATATTTTACGGGGACCTGGTTCTCTGAGAAGGATTTCAGTCTGGCTTTAACTAACTACCAGAACATTTTTCAAAGCAGAACTCAAACTCGTTGTGGGGGAAGAGGTTTGTACTATATATGAAAATAAATAATGTAATTTTCACCAAAATAGAAGAATTAACATTTCTTAATGCTAACATTAAAATCTTCACAATAGAAAATCAACACTATTTAATCTCAGTTTTTTACAGACCTCCTTTTTTGATCCCTAATTGCTTTATTGATAAATTGGCTGAAATTTTAAATTATATAAATTTAATTGGAAAAAAGAGGATTTCTGTTAGGTGTTTTAAACATTGGTATATCTCAAAATACTACGCACTCTCAGACATTAATGAACACAATAGAGGCAGCAGGATTTCATAATGCTATTACTGGGACCACGAGAATTACTTCACAAAATGCTACAACTTTAGATCTTTCAATTACAAATGCCGTTCCCGATCGACTTTATCTGGTATTGTTGACTATGATATTACATCCTAATATTTTATTTCGTGCCTCAATGTTTACACCTCAAGATAAAACTGTCTTTGCACGATTATAAGAACCTCCATCTAGTACACCACCATCCACAAGCTAAAATATTTATTATTTACACTTAAGAACAATATGTACAGATAAAAGCATCATAAAATTAACTAGGCAAGACCTTTCGGGTCCCTAGGCATCCATTATCGAGCCTGAAAGCGCCACCCAAGTGCAGTGCACAAGACTTCTTATACAAACAGAAGACGACCGTCATTCATCTGTAACCATGGACACAACAATGTATACAAATGTTATTGTACCCGGAAATTAAACAACTCATTAATACATATTATTTATAAACTGGGAGGTTTTAGAGTCTTTATATATCGGCGCCAAGATAGCGGTATGGCGGTGGGTAATTCTTCGTTACAACACAAATCATCAAACCACATAATGAACATTGATTCAGTGAAAATTATTTATTATATAAATAATATGTATTAATGAGTTGTTTAATTTCCGGGTACAATAACATTTGTATACATTGTTGTGTCCATGGTTACAGATGCATGACGGTCGTCTTCTGTTTGTATAAGAAGTCTTGTGCACTGCACTTGGGTGGCGCTTTCAGGCTTGATAATGGATCCCTAGGGGACCCGAAAGATCTCGCCTAGTTAATTTTATGATGCTTTTATCTGTACATATTGTTCTTAAGTGTAAATAATAAATATTTTAGCTTGTGGATGGTGGTGTACTCGATGGAGGTTCTTATAATCGTGCAAAGAGAGTTTTATCTTGAGGTGTTGACTATGATATTAGTGACCACTTCCCAATTTTCACAATATATACACACTTTATTACAACAACAAATCAATTAACAAATACTACTACTAGAATAATTTATTCTAATAATATTACATACTTTGCAAAGCGTATTCAAGACTTAATTTGGGATAATGTCTTACAAACTGCTAATTAAACATGCGCATATTCAAACTTTATTATAAGTTTCAAAAATTTATATGACTGGGCACTCCCAGTTAAGATAAAAAAGAGGAATCATGTATAAAATTAAGAGGACACAGTGCCTGGTAAACCAGGGATTACCAGGCATTTAAACGAAATTAACAAAAAAATCAGTTATTCTCTAAATTCTTAAATTCTAGATAACAAACTGATTTTCTGATTTTTAAACAGTCCAGGAATAACTTAAGCTCTAAGATTAGGAAACTAAGGAGAAACTACTGCATGAAAATATTCTCCCCAAATAATCCAAAACTAACACGGAGACATCTAAAGCTCCTTATTGGTCGTACATTTAACACACAAATCCCTCCATATTTATTTGTTAAAATAAGACAAATAATAAGTAAATTGGATATAGTCAACGAATTAAATGATCATTTTATATTCAGTGCACAGTTAATTATTAATCAATTACCACAACATTATACATCTAATTTACCCAAATATTCTACTACCAATAGACAAAATGTATTTCATTTATCAAATACCATCAGACAAGAATTATTAAATCAAATAAATAACATTAGTATTAATTCAGGCATATGCCACGATGACATTTTCCCGAAAATTTTAATATCTGTAAAATTCCTTATTGTAGACCCTTTAGTACATATCTATAATGACATATTAAATACCGGTATCTTCCCTGAAGCTTTCAAGGTTCCAAAGGTTACTCCAAAGTTTAAAGCTGGTAAACTAGATGATATTAATAACTACCTGCCCATTGTCAACCAATAAATATTTGCAAACATTATTGAAAAACTGCTCCGCGACAGATTGGTCTCTTTTATCTCTAAATATAATATTTTAAATTATAACCAATTTGGTTTTACACCCAATTACTGAACGGAAATTGCCATACTTCATTTATCAAATACAATTCAAACAAATTTGACGCGGAATATCTATATCTTCGCTTTACTCATTGATGTATCTAAAGCTTTTGACACGATAAATCACGTAAATGTGCTTAACAAATTATATAAAATTGAGATAAGGGGGGCAGCATTTGATCTTTTTAAAAGCTATCTTACTGGCAGGCAACAATATACACAACTTAATAATGGTGATTCAATCTTAAAGGATAAATGCTGGGGTCCCACAGGGCTCGACTTTTGGTCCATTGTTTTTTTAATATTTATATTAATGACATATTTAATTTATTACAAAATGCAGATTTAATACTATATGCAGATGATACTACTATTTTAGTACATGTAAATCATATAAACACCATTATTGATCAATTTGAAAGAGAATTTGCAACATTTACAAATTGACTTTCCTCGAATCAACTATCCATTAACCCTAACAAATCGAAACTTATGATTTTTTCTAAAAAATGGATATTCAACCTACATTTCAGGGAGTTGCTTTACATGGAAATTATTTCGAAATTGTAAAGCATCATAAATATTTAGGTACTACCATACAAAATGATTTAAAATGTGATGCACATATACCTACTTTATCTAATACAATCGCAAGGAATGCTGGGATTATCAGTGATAATTTGTATAATTTAACCCCTAAAATAATGTTGCTGTTATACTCATTTCAAATAGAAATATATTTTGCTTTCTGCGTAGTAACATGGCCCAAAGTTCTTGACCTGAGCCCAGAAAGAAACTATGTTCTCAAAATTATGCCAAGTAACAATTGTTAAATTTCGCCGCTGACCCTCAATTTTGTGTATATCACATGGCGAAATTTGAAGATTACCTAACACCGGAACTAGGGAAGGTTTCACAACTTTCAAAGCTTCAGACACTGAAAACAGTAATATATTTTCCCAAATCCTCAAATTTGCTGGTAAACCTTAACGTATCTGTTCGACAAGTGAAAGAACGCAGTCTCTGCAGCTATGTCGAATATGTTTTTCTTCGTAACTGGAAAACTTACTCTCTCGCATATGTGTCTCAGACGTATAACACAGATATCCATGCATATTAATATGGTCGTTTAAACTTTGTTGAAGTGTGTCCAATTTGACGCTTGGCAAAATGATAATTTTTACAAGCGATTTCTGAAGAATGTTTAAACTACAAAGCAATTTTGTTCGGTCACTTGTATTTGATTCAAAAGCATTGTTAACTCTTTGTACATTCGATAAAATTGGGCTTAAAAAGTAAAAATATACATATAATTTTGATTGGTGGTTTAACGACCACCGTGAGCAACTCATTGGGCTATGAGCAGTCACCCGTCCCTGATTTAGGATCACTGGTTTCAGGGAAGGAGAGAGCCAGTGCCGTATGACAAACACAACATCCATGCCTCACCGGGATTTGAACCCGGAAATCTTTCCGACGAATGATCTGAATCCATCGCTAAGACCACTGCTCCACCGGGGATGCCAAGTAAAAATATGCCAAGCTTTGCTTATCTTGAAACATGTCAAACAGCAGCTGTGTAATATTTCACATTTGACCGCGCCATTTTAAAATGCAATTTTGATTCACTCCACTGCGAGAGAATTCTATCTACTGCAACAGAGATAGATAGCCACCATGTTTTACAAGCATTTACAATTTTCAAAGGGTCACATCGTCCATTATTCAGCAGCCGGTATTTCTATATGCTTCTTGCCGTGTCGATGATTTCGAAAAGTCCCATAAGTTTCGCAAGTGAGGAACTCCAAATAGCGTGGTAAAGAAACTTTGACTGCTGCTGAAACTGCAAGTTGAAGGCAGTGGCATGCACAAGGGATAAATATAAAGGAATGAACCACTTATCTGAATTGAACGTATACAACGTTGTATACACCCACCATAACACTAGCATTTTCGGTTCCAATGCCCATCAAAATTTTAATTTGTAATCCGTTCTCTGCCAAGAAATTCTTTATGGCTGAAACTATAGCATCGGCATTGGAGGACTCCGTTGGCACTAATTCCAAGAATGATGACACTATTCTGGAATGTTTCGCGCTATAATAAATTATAGAAACACCTAATATTTTTGTGACGCTAATATCATTTAATTCATTTAGCAGAAGACTGTACTTTCCATCACCAATATCTTCTACCAATTTCATCTTAAAATGGTCATACAAGACATTCAAAATTACTGCACTACATTTGGTTCGATGCATACGCAAAGACCGCGCTATCTTGCTGTCGGCAAAATTACTTGTGCAGATTTCAGACAAATGATCAATCGGCATGATTGCTGAATGCGCAGCAATATGTAAGGCAAGTTGTGCTTCTGCGGCAGCTTTATCAAGATTAACATTTTCTTTAGGCTTTAAATCCAATGTTTTCTGCTTGGATGAAAAAACTGATCACGTAAATTGGCATGTTTTTTCCATTTTGCTTGAGCTTGCAAATCATAAAATGTGGCTTTCAGTTGACATTTGCACCCCTTACAAATAGCTTTTGTGCAGTCTCCATGCTTCGGCATTAACAATTGCCTGAATTCAGGCATACTCAGCCATTATTCCCGAAACTTCTGTGCCTACAATTTAGGGGTCATCATAACAAATGAATTGCACCTATTGCCGGCAGTATGTTCTGGTCTAAACATACACTGAAAAGGACAAAGTGACAGCTTATTTCTATCTCGTTGGTGACAACACTCTGTGTTGCCAACTGATAAATTATAATGTCCCGCTTTAAAAACCGATATCACTCTTGCTTTTACTTTGAAAGTTGTGAAACGGTAATGTAAGGCAAAAATGGCTAGATGTTGCTAACTTGCGGATTTCATAGGCTGAATTAATGGCTAAACACTATTTTCTTATGGCTAAACGTAGCTAAAAATGGATAAATCTGGCCATAAAATTGGATAAGTTGGCAACACTAGCTCAACCGGACAACTTCCACGCAGCCACTGCTGTCAACGCCGCTAAGCCTGTTTGGCACGGCAATCAAACATCACCTCTATCGTTCTCCAATAACACTCAATCTCGTTTTAGTGAATAAAAATGACGTCTACAACTAATACACGTACTGCTCACTGCAAGAGCAAGAAGCTAGTTCAGGATTTCAACTTGAAAAAGTTAGGCAAAAATTTGAGTCTGCCACACACCACCATCTCTTACCTTAGGTTTAGTTCCTGAACATACAGCGCGCTGCGCCTTTCGGCAGGAAAAATAGAAGTGCACAGAGAAGCGGGAACGAAATGCCTTTATAGAATAGTGAGAAAGAACAGTGCGGAAAAATTAGAATGCAAGAAGTATACGGTTTCCCTTTAAGTAATGAAGTTGTAAGCTATCATACATACTTACCTGCAGCAACATCACACTCCAAGCGACACGCCATCCTCCAACGACAAACCGCAACAAAATTAGAGAGGACAAAGCAGGGGGAACCTGTAAGAAAAATAATACACACAAGAAAAAATTCGCAGCGAAAAGTCCAGTTATTCACACAGTTCACAATCGTCATTGCTTAATGACAGGCACCTGGTAAAACCAAAATTGCCGTTTGCTCTGTATTCAAAGTGGAGTCGGCTATTTGCCTCTATTCTTAAGGACCAATCATAGAAAAGATTGTTCCTTATTTATTGAGCATTTGTTACTTTTCCGCTACAATGTTGATTTTTGCTGAAACTGTTGTTAAACATTTTGAGTTTTCCATAATAAGAAACACTATCAAGTAGTGCATTAATATGGCACAATTAATACATTGTTTTATGTATAATGATAAAATTACATCAAAAGGCAGTTAGTTCCAGTTATTATCTCTTCTGCAATTTGCTTCGAGTTGTCTTTTGCTTCGAGTTGCCTTTTTCATAAATTAAATTGAAATAACCATAAAGGCAGTTACTCCCAGTTACTATTTTTACTGCGTGGGTAACTATGAATTGGGTTCTTTTCTGGAACCTTGTTCAAAATAGTTATGGGCCTTTTATATTTGTCGGTATTAATGACAGTGTAATTAAAGGCTTCTCTAACAAGTGGTTTGGGGTGATCCTTCGCTTTATCATAGTGCCTCTTTGCTAAGTCATACATCGTGTAATGAATAGAATTAATATTTAGCATGCTTCTGATAGCATTATTTGAGGTTCTTCCGTCTAGGCCTACCATCATTCTTAGGATTTTATTTTGAAATGAGGTGAGATTGTTTTTGTGCTGCTTATTGCAGTTACCCCGTATTGGACAGCCATAAGTAATTACAGGACAGAAACAGGCTTTCCAGAGCAAAATTTTATTTTATTACTAAGTTTTTTTTATTTTTAATTAAGGGTTGGAGACATCCTCTGAGTTTTAACGCTTTTGATAGGGATTCTTTGATGTGCTTGTTCCAGTTTAGGTTGTGATCCATAGTAAGACCTAAATATTTAACATCTTTTACCCATGGTGTTTTTTTACCATACAGCTCAATTTCAAAGTTCTGGGTGCAGTTTAGCGTTTTACGAGAGAACATTATTGCTTGCGTTTTATCAGTGTTGATTTTTATTTTCCAATCGAGAAAGTACTTTTCTAATTATCTCACATAGTGCTGCAGCATAAAAGCAGCCTGAGTTTTATTTTTTGACGAATAGGAAAGTGCCTTGTCATCATCACATAGTGCTGTATTCAGATTTCCGTTTTTAAAGTTGGGTAAGTCTGATGTAAATATATTATATAATGTAGAAGCGAGAACGCTGCCTTGTGGAACACCAGCTTCAATTTTTGGGGGGATTTTTTTCCGTTGATTTTAACACAGAATGTTCTGTTTTCAAGATATGACATAATCATATTTATTATCCAAGAGGAAAAATCATGTGCTATAAGTTTGTAAATAATTGCATCATGTGGGCACTTATCAAAGGTTTTAACTGCATCCAAAAATATAGCAGCTTTTCTTATAATCCCTTCAGCTCATCTTTCAGTTACTCTACAGAGCTGGTGTACGGTGGAGTGCCTATCTCGAAAACCTCCTTGAATAAAGGGTATGATTGGGTATTCTTCACAGAATTGTTACGTTCTTATAAAAATAATTTTTTCAAAAATTCTTCCCATAGTTGGGAGCAATGAGATAGATCTGTAATTTTCCGGATTGGCATGGTTTTTGCCAGGCATGGGAAGTAATATTACCTCAGCAGACTTCCAATCATCAGGGAAGTATTTTAGCTCTATTGCTTTATTGTACATTTTTGTAATGGTTTGCACATACTCCGCCGGGAGTTTTTTCATAATTTTGTTATTAATTACATTTTTACCAGGTGCCTTTTGATTCCACGTTTGCTTATATGAAACCCAACTTCTTAATTTGTCTGCGGAAGAGAGAGATATTTCCTATCTGAGGTTGAGAGACCCGAACCCTCAGCGCTCTGCGCCTTTTGTCAGGTGAAAAAGAGAAATATTAGATGTTTGGGAACAGATTTCCCTGATAGAATAGTACGAAAGAAAAGTATGGAAATATTAGAGGAGAGGGAGTAGACGGTTACCCGTTAAGAAGTGAAGTTGTAAGCTGCCCTACATACTTACCTGTAACAACAAGCCATTTCAAGTGCTATTTCTCTCCGCAGAAAAATGCCTGGTACATCTGTGCCACAGAAGAGCACAGGGGGAAAGGAAGGAAAGGACACGGGAGAGGGGAACCTGGAAAAAATCATCACACACAGAACATCTTTCACAGAGAAGAATCGTCTTTGAACTCCGGGTAAGACAAAACTGGCCATTTGCTCAGTGTTGCTCGCCAGCCAATGAGAGAAAAGATTTTTCCCCATTGGTTTACAGAATTTTTTCACTGGTTTACTTTTGTTGATTCTTGACAGGCATGTCAGATTAACCATAGCTGAGGTGGTGTGATCACAAAGTTACACCGATCGAGGTTTCAGATGCAACATTTTGCTCGGCTCTTAAAAGGGCCTTTTTTTTTTTTTTTTGTTTTGTTTTGTTTTTTTAATTAAGGAAAAACAACATCAAATTTTAACATAAAAGGCAAGACCAACAATACCTTGTTTTTTTTAAGGGCAGAGATATTTAGTACAAAAAAGATAAATCTTTTATGCAACATTTTGCTCGGCCCTTAAAAAAGCCCTTTTTTTTTTTTTTTTCTCATTTTAATTTAACTAGGTTTCTTCACATGGGTGAAGTATGTTTTCAAAACAGAGTACGTCTCTTAGAGGATCCCACCCCCTTTTTTTTTTTATTTAACGAGATTAATTCACATGTGTGAAGTAAATTTGCAATCAGAGTAAGGCCCTTAAAAGAGCCTTTTTTTTTTTTTTTTTTTTTTTTTTTTTATCAGAAATTCTTCATAGGTGAGAAATAACCTCTAAACCTAGTCCCAGTTATTGTTATTTTTTTTGCTAGGGTAGCTGTGAATTGGGTTAAAAAATTCTGTGAATTGGTTTACAGAATTTTTTCACAGGTTTACTTTTGTTGCTTCTTGACAGGCATGTCAGAGTAACCATAGCTTGGGGTGGTGTGATCACAAACAGAGTAACCATAGCTTGGGGTGGTGTGATCACAAAATTACACCGATCGAGGTTTAAGATACTCGTTTAGAGTATGCAACATTTTGTCGGCCCTTAAAAGAGCCTTTTTTTTTTTTTTTATCAGAAATTCTTCATAGGTGAGAAATAACCTCTAAACCTTGTCCCAATTATTGTTATTTTTTTTGCTAGGGTAGCTGTGAATTGGGTTCATTTCTGGAACTTTATTTAAGATAGTTTTTGGCCTTTTATAACTGTCAGTTTCATTGACAGTATAGTTAATGGCCGCTCTGACCAGAGGATTAGGATGAATCTTAGCTTTTTCATAGTATCTGTAAGCTAAGTCATACATCGTGTAATGGATGGAATTAATATTTAGCATGCTTCGGATAGCATGGTTTGAAGTTCTTCCATCAAGTCCAACCATATATCGTAGGGTTTTATTTTGAAATGAGGTAATCTTATTTTTCTGCTGTTTGTTGCAGTTACCCCAGATAGGACAGGCATAAGTAATAACAGGGCTGATACAGGCTTTCCATATCAAAGTTTTGTTTTTCCTGCTAAGCCTTTTATTTTTTATTATTGGCTGGAGACTTCCTCTGATCTTAAGGGATTTGGACACAGTTTCTTTAATATGCTTGTTCCAGTTTAGGTTGTGGTCCATAAAAAGTCCTAAATATTTAACATCATTTACCCAAGGTATTTTTTTTTATACATTTCTATTTCAAAGTCTGGATTGTGATTGCATTTAATCCTAGAAAATAGAATTGCTTGAGTTTTTTCGGTATTGATTTTAATTTTCCAATCTAAGAAATATTTCTCAAGTTTTTCAACATAATGTTGCAACATGAAAGTTGCTTGATTTTTATTTTTGGAAGTATAAGCGAGTGCAGTGTCATCAGCATAGAGAGCTGTAGTCAGATTCCTGTTATTATAGTTGGGAAAGTCTGACGTAAAGATGGAATACAGCGTTGGTGCTGCGGAATGAATCATACAGATATTTATAGTTTTTCCAACTAAATACAGGCTTCAAATCAGAATCTGTACATAGGATTTGTCCCTGCATGCATGTAACAAAATGGGCCTTTGTGAAGGCATAAAAAAAAGTAATAAATGGAAAATTAAAGAGTGGAAACGGTATGCCCTGATATGAAAGAATACACGAAAAATATGGGAAATATAGAGTTGCAGGAGCACACGGTCTCCGTTAACAAAGATGTTTTAAGCTCTCCCAACTTACGAGTAATAACATTACTACCGTTGCCTCTCTGCAACTTCGGAAATCAGTGCTCTCTAAACAAGGAGAAAACAAAAAAGGAACCTTAACGTTGGAACTTGAACACAAGCGGGAAGTAGAATAGATCGCAAATAACTACGTATTAGACAAAAAGTACCGCAACCAGCCTTTAAAAGAGCAGTTTATTTATTTATTTACATACTTATTCATTTGTTTATTTATTCACCAGCAGAGAGTGATATTCAAATCTATAACTACAACACGATTCAGATTGAAGGCGGGGATGAAATAAACATTGAAGTAAGAGCGGAGTACTGTGACAGGTAAGAATAACAGTAAAGTGCTGCAAACTTACATTTTTTGAATCGTTAAGCAGCGAATTTCCGTGTTTGGTATTTACTTTATTTGAGGAATGGTTAATTCTGTTAACCTGTATATTCCACTATTATTTGAAATTCAACAAAACGTACATAATCCGCGCTTGAACTGCAACATGATCAGGCGAATCGGAAATTTCTTTGCTGCCAACACAAAACAACAGTACGATATCTCTGCTAATAAAGACCTTGATTTTTCTCTTCATTTTTTTTCATCGACCTTTTGCGTATATAAGAATTGTTATATATAAGAATTATTTACATAGAAAGTGTTGCACATTGTTGCTTCTATACATTTTTAGGAAAGTTACTGACAATACATGTAACTGAAATACTAAAGCGACAAACTCCTGACTAGAACTGACGTATTCTTTGAAACGTTTTTCTGAAAAATTGCGAGTTCTTTATTTCTGTTGTTTAAATATATATATTTGCGTTTCCCGAAAAAAAAAAAATCCCGCAGTGGGCCAGAATTTCCGAAAAAACTTAAATTTGGGGAAGTTACAATTTTCGGTAAAGTACATTAAAAAACGTAATAAAGAAATGCGTTAAGTGGAAATTAATTTAATTTTGAATTTTCGTTCCATGTCGAATTTCAGAAATTTTATTCTACTGAAGAAAAAATAGGGACACAGCAAAAGGTTCACCGTAAACCTCCTTCATTAGTATAGGCATCTTTTTAGGCTGTCAGGAACCTCTAAATTAATTATGATGTCAGACCCATTTGTCTCCCACATTAGGGTACTAACACCACTGCGGTACATCTTCCTTTCCGAAGTTCAGATCACATCTATTCTCTTACCTTAGGGTAGGATAATAGACTCCAAATGAAAGCAGCCAATATTTACTCTTTAAAAACGCAATCTCCTCTCCTCCAGCCTCAGCCAATACACCCTGACATTCATGAAAATATTCAACATGCACGGTACCGCACGTCAGGCCAGAGAAAATTAAAAATCCAAAATCCAAAATAATCTCACACCACCTTGCATACAGGATTTGAATAATCACTGCAACCGATGGAAAGCAACACTTGTGCCACTGATAAGGGGATTAGCAGAGCTGATTCCTAGAATTGGCACTCCACTACAAACACGAAAGAAACAAGCAGAAAAACAACCATTCGAAAGTACAAACTGTTATTACAGTGTCCGAAAATTAAATAAAAATCTATTTGTAAGAAAAGATTTTTAAATTCCATTTGTCGACAAGAGCAGACCAGACGACACCGCCAAAGAGATTTAAAAAAAGGGCAACATAACTTCACTATTTCTAGAAATTTTAAAAACGAAAATGAGTAAATAAAATTGAAGATTCACAGAACCAAGAAACTCTAAACAAATTAGGGCTGCAAACTTAAAAAACCTCTTACCATACCGTTTGCCACATACACCACAAACCAACGGTGAAATTAAACAAAACAATGTAATTCGCGAATTATTCAATAGAATGGCTTTTCGGAGAACTCCCTCAGATGTTGGGACATTATTTTGAGAAAGGGGATCGCCATTAGAAATCGCTTTATTTCGATTTGCGCATGACGTAAACAGAAAGCCATGAAGGAACTTGTCCGGCGCAAGAATGCTCCAAGATTTTCGCCTTTTCATATGTCTTTCAATAATCAAAGACGTATTTCACAACCGTAAGTGTAGATATATATTTTCTAGTTACTCAGTTTTCACAAGTTCTTCAACGGCGTTCGTTCTTCCATATTTTCTTGGATTGTTGCAGTGAAACTGACTACGCCTGGATGCCCAGTAGTATATTGTTTATCATATAGCCAGATGACCAAAGGTTTGAAAATTATTAGCCATTATTTCCCACAGAGTTCCGAGTTGTTAAAAAATTGTGAACTGAAACACAAACTATAATTGTGAAGAAAAAATTGCAACAATTTGCCCTAAACATTTTTCTGATGATAATTTTATTCGTGATTCCAATTAATAATTTTTTTTTATTGGAGGTTTAACGACCACCGTGAGCAACTCAATGGGCTATAAGCAGTCGCCCGTCCCTAATTTAGGGTCACTAGTTCCAGGGAAGGGTGAGAGCCAGTGCCGTAAGACAAACACAACATCCATGCCTCACCGGGATTCGAACCCGGACCCTTCGGACGAATGATCAGAGGCCAACGCCTTAGACCACTGCGCCACCGGGGCGGCTCAATTAATAATTGCTTGGATTGTCTGTTAAAAGATGTTATATAATAAGTAGGAAATGTCCTGACATTCGAGTTGAGTTAACCAAACTTCCTGTAACAAGCATATTTATTCATTTACGGCTCCTGAACAGGAGGGTGAGCTAATGATCTGCTCTAAATATTTCAAGAACTATGATGAAATCTTGTTTTGTTTTTGTTATTGTTTTTTCACTATATGCTTAAGCTGTACCTACCATTCCATTGCTATCATGTAATTTCAGACATTTTGTTTATTTGCATTGTTTCAGTGTCTTTCCTGTTTTTTTCTTTGATTCGGGGTTTAACGACCACCGGGAGCAACTCAACGGGCTGTAAGCAGTCGCCTGTCCCTAATTTAGGGCCACTGCTTAAAGGGAAGGGAGTGATCTAGTGCCGTAAGACAAGTACAACATCCATGCCTAGTGCCGTAAGACAATCACAACATCCATGCCTCACTCGGATTCGAACCCGGACCCATCTTGGATGAATGATCAGAAGCCATTGCTTAGATAACTGCGCCACCGGGCTCAGAGTCTGTAATTAAGGTTATTTAAACACCAAACACTTATGCATAACATTTTATTAAAGACAGTTTTCCGAAAAAAGTAATGCTAAAAATGAAGTTTCAGAAACACGTTTTTCACGTATCATTAGTTATTTATATAGAATAATTACGCATCAGATTTTAACATATGTTTAGTGCATTTTAGGATTATGTCGAACCATACTCAAAAATTTAGTTTCCGAAGCTTCAGTACAGTTATATTTTTGTTCTAAACAGGGCCAGTTAGGTTTAGTCATTGGGTTCCATTCTAAACAGGGTCAGCTGGGGCAACTATAGTTGCCTCTTAACTACTAAGGCCAGCAGTAAGCTAAAAGCACAGATTTCTTCATTGACGAGCCGTTCACTTTCTTTTGCTTTCAAGATTAATTATTAATTGAAAAAGCAAGAAGTAATAGATCCCTGATAAGTATATTAATTTTAAAATTTTTTTCATTGCACTGGTCGTTTATACTTCTTACTTAACGTAAGATTCATGCGAGAAATGTCTGTCACGTGTGCTACTCGATTCCACTGTGACGTCACCGTCAGCCAATAATAGCAGGTATCCAAAATGGCTTAAACTTATCATTTAGGAGCTTTGATAGGGCCACCAAGGAACCTACACCATCCTGTTTCTGACAACCACACAAAATTAAAAGGCAAAATTTGGCGTATAACTTAAGCAATGATGGCCATCAGCCTGCACCGCCAATACGCTAAATCTGCAGGGCTTGACAGAACTCACTTGGCACACAGTAATACCCCCGTTTAGAGGAGCCACAGGCACGGACCCGTGTACGGTTGGTGCGAACTGGGAGTCTAACAGACACAAATTCCCCTGAAATGCAGAGACTTAAGCACAATTACATTTATCTATCTTCAAATGAAACCTGCAACACCAGCAATTATCAAAAAATGTCACACTGAATTTTCATAACATAAAATCATTAGTTTTTCCATTGTATTACCTTCCCCTGCATCCAATTTAACTTAAATAATCAATTTTTCAAAACACCACTAAACGGCTTAACCGAGGTGCAGAACAAATTTACACTTAAATTTCCTGAAATAGGAACGTCCAATAACCATGCGCTTTCACACACCACGCTAACTGATACACCAGAAATTCAGAATTCTCAGATTATGTCATTCAAAATTGAATTGAATGAGAAAAATTGTTTCAGTTAACATCCGAAATAGACATTTTCATCAATCTTGAGCAGCGTGAGCTCTAATTTCTATTTATTTTACCGCTACTTAGAACAGGATATTTCCTTACCGGGAAACGGACTTTGTGCAAGTAACAGAACGTGTTATTAAATAAAACACTCCGGTTCATAGTACAGGGGCGACTGCGGTAAAAAGGGAAGATGTTTATTAGTCATTACACCGATATCCGTGTAAGCGTAGCAATACACTGAAGTGCCCAAGAAAAGTAGCTAATAAACTGAAATACCTCTCTAATACCGCGTTCGTCCTCCTCACGATCGGATAACGGCAGTAACGTGATGGGGCATGGACTCCACGAGCTCTCTGCAGTTCTGTGGAGACAATGCACACCATGCTTCCTGAACAGCGTCCCACAATTCCGTAATATTCACCGGAGGAGGGTTTATTGCATTGAGGGCATATTGAACAGCATCTCAAATGTGTCCGATGGCGTTTAAATCCGACGAACGAGGAGAGAAGTCAGAATGCCAAACTCCGTGAAATGTTCTTCCAGCCATAATCCTGTGCCTGTGGAAGTGTGCGGTGGCTCATTGTGGTGCAAAAAAGGTCTTACCCGGCGGAGTGGTTATGTAACATGAATAGGTGCAAATGGTCCCCAAGGAGCCTCCACCAGTCATAACGGTCTGAAGACGGATGACGGAGTCCTAATGCGTGCCAGATGAAAACACCTTACACCATAAAAAAAGCCACCGCCGGCCTGGGTTGACTCTTGTAGACATGCGGGATCCATTACCCCGTAGGGTTGCTGCCACATCCGGAGTCAGTTATCTGCTGGAAATAATTGGTATTACGATTTGACGGACCAGGCTACACGTTTCAAGTCATCTCGCGTCCAACGGCGGTGTTCCAGAACCCATACAAAGCGAAAAGCCTTGTGTCGTCGGGTCAGCAATAACACCTTGGTGGGCCGTGGGCTCCGGAACCCCATAGAACACAGGGAATGTTGCACTGTGATTTGAAGCAATCTTGCACGCAGGGATGATATCGCAATGCCTGCCAGACAACGCTGTGCATGATTGTCCAGAGCTTTTTCTACGCCAACTCCGGATTCGCACTCTGAATGCTTTACCTGAGTTATTATCCAAACACATCCTTGAAGTTGTTGACCATGTAAATCCAAGATTCGTGGTAATTTCCGCGATAATATGACCCATCTTCCGGGTACCGACTATCATACCTCGTTCGAAATCGTTTAATCCTGATAAGCTGCAATTTGAACTGCAATTTATGCTACTTGTGCTAGCGGACTATACAATTTACTGTATGGAAGTGTCGACATGTAATTAAAACGGCAGCTCCCTTCCCAGTTTTTTTTAACCAGAGTGTATGCTGTGAATCAATGCCGAGCTGAATCAAGAAGCATCAAAATGCAGAGCACGTATTACGTTACTACGGTGATTTGCAACGGAAACGCCGCACCGTTCGCAATATTTTTGGCCGGTAAATGCACACGTACAACCAAGCTGTTCGATTTATACTGTAGATCATATCATTTAGCACTCATCGTTTCAGACGAGTACGTGTGTAATTATTAACTTTGAAAAGTCATGAAATTTGAAAGATCAGATCAGATCAGATCATACACATGTGTATGTAGAGGATTTTAGGAAAGGAGTGTCTGACCCCAGGTTTGAAAGAACCCTTAGAAATAGGAAGCTAGGAGATTTAGGCTAGCGAGCCCGATAGAAAAGTGACACGGAAGCGAGGTAAAAAAAGGGAGGAAGACTCCCTTATTTATTACCGGGGGCCAGTACCCGGGGTCCGACGGCTTAACATGCCCATCCGACGTACGGCGAGTATTTAGTGGATCGAAACTTAGGTTATCTCCATGGCAGTCACGACGCTGACCACTAGGCCACCCGCGGCCCAAGGGAAACACATTTAAAATACGTACATCAGAGTGCATGTTATATATAAATAACTTTTTCCAACCAAGAAACAGTGAAAAAATAGCTTCTTGGTTTCTTTTACTCATTCGTTTTTATGACGGACTTTAAGGAGTGAAGATACACAAAAACAACATGTATATATTTTCCATACTTACTTTTATTACATCAGGACGAATAAATAGTCATTTTAGTAGATTAGTGCTTTTGAAATATCAGAAATTTTTAGCAGATTTGTAATTCATATCAGCTACATAGAATCTATTAACTATTTCGCACTTCATATCTTTGAAAGATATGGGACACTGCTCCATTTCAAGGAATGAGTAGCACCAGCTTTCTTTTTCTCTTCAGTAAATGCAGCTGACACGTTTCAAAAGCAGTGACAACACTACGTTATATAACTTTTTCTCTGGCTGTCATTTGTATAAAGGGAAACTGATAGACATTACAAGATGCAGTCATTCAGAACTGCCCAAAAGAAAGTCTTAAAGTAAGCACATCGCAAAAAAAATTTGTCACTCCTGTCAGAACGTACCTCATAATATGTGGCGGCATTTTTTGATTCTCTTTGCCTTGATAACAGCATGAATCCGGTGTGGTAGAGAATCTGTGAGTTCGTGGATGTATTGAACATCTATTTGCAACCACTCGTGCGTTAGTTGGTTCCGAAGTTCCTCCAGACTACGTGGGTGTCCATTCCGGCGTTTCACCTTCTGTTCCAAATCATCCCAGGGATTTTCAATAGGATTTAGCGGGCCAGTCAAGGTAAAGCAGTGTTGCTGATTGTTCATCGTGCCACTGAGTCACAGTTTTAGCTCTGTGCACACGGCGATTACATCTTGGAAGACAGGAATGGCAATGTGATACCGCATCTGGAGATGTAAGGTAAAGGGCAAGACTTTGCCATTCAGAATGCGGAAGTACGCATGTGTGTTGAAATTCATGTCACTGCAACGAGAGAGCACATTTCGAGGTATGAAAAGCATCCCCAAAACATCACGAAGCCCCATCCAGCTTAAACAACAGCGTCCACACAATAGGGATTAAAGGCTACATTGGGCCTGTGCTGCACTCGTAGCCACCCATCATTGGAGTACAAAGGAAAACGAGACTCATCAGAGAAATTTCCAATTCTCCACAGTCAAGTTCTGGTGCCTCTGAGCTCATTGATAACGTGCAACTCTGTGACTTGCTCTTAAAATTGGCACCTCTTCCGTGGTACTCTTCTGCAGATGTCCATCGCATGCAATTCTCGTCGCAATGTCCTTTTAAAAATTGGTTGGAGTGGACTTTCATTGACTGTTTGGAACAATTGTTGTCTGGTTTGAAACGGATTTGCAGTTACTCGGCGTGAAACATCGCGGCATTCCCTGTTAGTGATAATCGTTTTCCGGCCAGTTACGTCGCCGATTTTCAGTGGCTTGGAAACTGCAATACTGTTTGAAGACCCGCTGGATAGCACGCTTCGACACGCCAAAACATTGGGCGTCAAGGTCTGGAGAACGCATCGTGGGCTAGCCTCCCGATTGTCAGCTCATCGCATCGTGGGCTAGCCTCCCGATTGTCAGCTCATCGCATCGTGGGCTGGCCTCCCGATTGTCAGCTCATCTACATTTCATGCGAAGTTTTGTTTTAATTCGAACGCTAATATGTAGAATTCTGTAAACAATAATAATATTTGTTTTATAAAAAAGGAATGCTGATTAAAAAATAAAATATTGCTTTCCAATTTCTTTGCCCCATTAATGTACCTACTCGACGCGCTGATAATTTCTGTACAGTTCCTGCGAATTTCAGAACCCTAATAGTAGAATTGTGTAAAGAATAATAACATTCTTTTTGTAGCAACGAAATGTTGAATAATAAATAACAATTGATTTATTTCTAGTTTATTAGCGCAGTTATAATAGCACTACATGATACTCTGATAATGAGAAGGCTGGCCATACTGCGCACTATTTATTCCGAGCGAACTGTCGTATTTCCACAGAACACTCCATTCACGTGTTATTAATCATCATTAGACAGATTTCCCATGGCAGAAAATCGATTTTCTGGATTTCTCTATTAAAGAGGCATTTTTTACATTCATGAGATATCAAGTTAGTAAAATCATGCAATGCATTGATTACGATACGATTTCCAACATACCAGAAATCATTACTCAAGTTATGAGGATAATGACTGCGGTTTAAATCTCGCTCCTGTGCCCTGACCTTTGATGCCATTTCGATTATATTAAACAGAAGTGGTTCAGTATACCTCTGAAACAACATACTCAAGTTTTGTCGCAATAGAAGCATTTTTAGTCAAGTTATGAGGATAATGCTGTGGAATAAATTTCGCTCCTGTTTCCTGACCTTTGACCTTATTTCGATGAAATTCAACAGAACTAGTTCTGTATACCTCCATACCAACATGATAAAGTTTTGTCGTAATCGAAGCATTTTTATCTAAGTTATTACGTATAAAGGCGACGGAATAGATGTCGCTCCTATGTCATGATAGTTGACCCCACTTCACCCATTTTCAACAGGGTTCGTCCCCAGGTAGTCCCCTACCACATACTAAAATTTCATCAAAATCGAACTATTTTTACGCAGGTTATGTCGCTTAAGGACAACAGAATGGATCCCGCTCGTATGTCCTGACCTTTTTTCCCATTTCGTCCATTTTAAATAGGATTCGTTCCCAGGTGGTCCCCTATTACATAGTAAAATATCATCGAAATCGAACAATTTTTACGCGAGATATCGTGCTGACGGACAGAGAGAAAGACAGACAGACAGACAGACGGACGGACAGAGAGACAGACAGACAGACGGACGGAAGGACAGAGAGACAGAGAGACAGACGGACAAAGCTGGATCATAAATGTTTCTTCAACCTACGGTTGGAAAGCGAGAAAAACGAACAATTTGAACGTCGGAATAAATGTTTCGGTTATAAACTGATGAGCCATTACATTGTGACTACTTACCTAATAAGCTGTAGAACCCTCTTTAGCCTGCAAAACAGCGGTCACTTGGCGAGGCATCGATTCGATGAGGTAGCGATAAGTATTCTGGCGTATCTGGTACTATAATGTCAACAGCAGGCCCTCCAGTTCCCGTACGTTTCGGAGTGGAGGAGATTTACCGCGAACCATCTTATCCAAGTCTAACCACAAATGTTCGATTGGGTTCATGTCAAGTGAATTTAGAGGCCAGGGCATTGACAGAAAGTCACCAGCGTGTTGCTCAAACCACTCCTTGACGATTCTGGTAGTGTGGCATGGCGCATTATCCTGTTGGTAATGGCCATCACCAGCAGCGAACACATTTGCCATGAATTGGTGAACTTGGTCAACAACTATGTTCAGATACCTGACAGCTGTCAGAAATTGTGCCTTTGGGATAATAGGGCGTAAGGTGTCCCAAAAAGATATCGCCCACAGCATAAAACTACCGCCGCAAGCCAGTTTCCGCCCAACAGTGCATCCAGGTACCATAGCCTCCGCTGGTAATCGCCGTATCGGCGCTCGGCCGTCTACGTGATGCACCAGGATCCTTGATTCGTCAGCCTAGGCCACTTTCTTCCAATCACCCATGGCCCAATCTCGATTATCGTGTGCCCATTTCATGCGTTTTTGGCGATGACGTGCAGTCAGCATATGTACCCTGCTGGGTTTACGGCTAGGCAGGCCCAATGGCAGAAGGCTGTGATTAACTGTGTGCTGTGACACATTGCCCTCATCACCACTGTTGTATCTGCGGGTGATTTTTCGCACTGTGGCCCTGCGGTCGCTGTGAACAATGTGCGACCGTGTCCGCACCCCTGTGGCATCAACGACCAGCAGACGACGGTTCGTCGTTTGGCCATCTGTGCACCACTTTTACGCCAAAAAAATTTGCAGATTTTACTAACGTATTACCTACTTACATCTTGGTGTATTTACGAACTACTTTTTCCTCATCCCCTATTCCAGGGTCTTCAGTATTTTGGACCACCCCAATAATAGGTTAGGCAGTAGCATTTCCCGTTGGATAGGATGGCTTTTTTGTTGAATTGGACTGGATAGTTCTGGTGTTCAAATATTCATTTTGTAGGCACTCCAGACATATCCTCAGAGGTGTCACGCCCCATGCAGTAGGAGGGGGACTTCACAGCTGAGGATAAGACTCCTCTCCAAATTAACTATCCCTTGTTCAAATCACACATTTTCCTGTTTCAGACTAAAACAAACGCATCGGCAAAGCCGCGGAAAGTTACGCGTAGCACTACTGAAGTTTTTTTTCAAAATGGCGAAAAAATAGTTAAGCATCGTGATTTTATATATTCCAATACTGTACCTAAAGTGCTGCATCTTGGTTTGTTGCCGTCTCTTGGCTGAACGTTTCCTTCAAACTGAGGTACATGACACGTTCCTCCTGATCTATCGATAGGAGGAAGCTCGCAAAGCTGCAGCCAATCGGGTTCTGTCCGCCTTTATGTTATATTTAAAACCTCTATCTGTACCTAAGGAGCCAAAACGGATTTAAGCAGAAACCCGTTCGCTAGAATTGTTTGTATGCAACAAAATGCTAATAGATGGTGCAACGCGAGCAACAGGACAGATTCACCATTGAAACCTACAACAAATGCCGCTGCCTGCAACAATGTTTAACATCGTGTGCCCCTCCTCCAGAGAACGTATCCAATCCCTGATGTGGCTTTCCTCTAAGATGTTTCTTTAGCCTAGCCCTAGAAGACAAAATATTTTTTTCTAGAAGTACTAAAACGGAAAAAACACTGTTCGAAAAATAAAATTTTATGATTGTAAGCAGATAAGTTCTGTGTAGATGATGCCAAAGAATAAATAATTCCTGATACGGGAGATCTCCCCATTCCTTTTCGCCTCTCAACGAACGCAGAGACGAACATCAGGTGTTCTCTCACTGATCAAATGACGGAAAATTACATAGGAGAGCAGCCTATAACCAAAAGGTTTGGCTTTTAAAATAATCCCGGAAAAAATATGTAGAACTGAGCACAATCCCTGTATATTGTATTCGACTTGGTAAGCTTGTGGAACTTCATTTATCTGAAACAAAGATTAAATTATTATGTATAGTGTCTAAGAAACCAGAATTAATTTTATTGGGAGAGACTCAGCCTATGTTTTGTTCGAATGGCAAATGTTATATATCGTGTAAAACTGTTCTGCCGTACGGGTGGCAGAGTGGTCTAAGCGCTGGCTTCTGACCATTCGTCCAAGATGCGTCCACTTTCGAATTCCCGTTAGGCATGGATATTATGTTTGTCTTAGGGCCCTGTCTTTCCACCTTCTCTAGAAGGAGTGACCCCAAATTAGAAACCGTCAACTGCTTATAGCTCAGTGTGTTGCTCACAGTGGTCGCTAAACCCGAAATCAAAATTAAAAATAAATGTTGTAATTTGCAAATAAATCTGATGGTGCGAACTATCAAAAAAAACAATTGTTAGAGCCCATGCCATTATCCCAACCGGTTTTGAGGAAGCTTTAATTCCTCATGCTCTCAGGTAATATATGTAATTGTAACGTTTCTCCATTCATTTTTGTTAAAGTGTTTTCGAATCGTGAATACTGTACCCCCCCCAATAAAAAATCCCTCTATATACAAACTCAATTTTTTCGCAAAAGCGAGTACACGATATCAGCATAAAAAAATAAGTACTTCCATGGATGGCTATCACCAGACATCCTTCGCTAATTACACTGAATGCCTACCAGTACTCACCTGATGCTGCTAATAGGTAAGCAACACACACGTAAATCTGATAGTTGAGTGTGGAACTCCTAACACGATTTGAATTTTCTCCGTTACCAAAGACTAGCGCATGGTATCAGGTACGTAAAAATCGGCGTTTCTATCGTTCGCCGTCTATCCCGTAACACACACACACATACTACCAATAATTTACACTTCAAGCGGACTACACCACCAATCAGACCAATATGTGAGAAAATATCATAAATCAGTCTTCGATGCGGGTGAAACTCCAAAAATGATTTATTTTCTTTCCGTTGGCAAATACCAGTGCATTATATCAGTTAATCAAAAATCGACTGTTATATAATTCGTCGCCACTTGACATTTCAACTGATTTATACTGTGCGAGTACTACATTCCTAATCTGAACGATATGTGAGAAACTACCATGACACGCTCTTCGATGTGGGTGGAATTCCTGACACAACTGGAATCTCCTCCGTTAGCAAAGACTAGCGCATGATGTCATCTATATTAAAATCGGCTGTTCCGTCCTTCGTCACCACCTTACATCTTAAACTGATTTGTATTGTATGCATAGTACACACATGATCGGACTAGTCTCTAAAATTTATTGAAACTGTCTTAAATGTGAATGGAATTCCTGAAATAGTCTGAATATCCTCTGTTAGCAAAGAGGAATTTGATGTATATTAAATCCCGCTGGGTAATCTTTTATTTTGACCCTTGAATGCAATGTTTGTTTTTATCTATCTCCTTCCCCAAAACAAGTAATCCCAAATAACTCATTATTAAATGCTCATTATTATGAGATAGTACATGCAGCGGCGTGTTGCTGCTGTTATGAAGCTCACATGTTATAAGGTTGTTGTGAAATATTCTGTTGATCTAATTTCGGATGAAAGAAAAGCTGGCATTCTAAATCTGAGTACATCGCGTACTTCCGTGTATCAATCCGCACTGTTAAAATTGGGCTAACCTTCCAAAAGTGGCCCGCTCCGATTGATGGCGCCACGGTAGCACTTTATCTCTCCTCCTTTCACGTTATACCAAACTATTCAGGGTGGAGATCTGTCCTGATAACAACAGATCTGCAGAAACATTGCTGACCCTCATCATCAAACCGTCGAGCCAGGAACAACCGTTATAACGGACCAGTGGGCACATTATGGAATATTTATTCCGACGGGAATTGCAGTCTTTCCTCAGAACATTGCTTTGAAGTCCTGATTCGTGCGATCAGGAAGTTCTTCCCTGGCAGATAAAAATTTTTCTTTCTTTTACTCTGCTAGGTAGACAGTTTCATATTGATGAGGAAATCTTATTCTTCCGTCATAATAAATATTTCACACATATGCCACAATGTACATTCACAAAGGTACTTTTGAGGGCCCTCTTTAATACATATTTTTCACTTCCTTTGCCACTTTCACAACGTATCGCAACGCTTTACGATGTAGCGATAATGTGTCGCCATCTATTGTCGCTTCAGTAACCTATTTCTGGGCCAGATTTGGAAGGTTTACCTAAAATTGTACTGGGAATAAATCGCTTGCGAGATATTTTTATGAAAAAATAATTTTGAAGCTGTAACGACAAAGATTTTTTATGCACAAAAGTGAGAATTGTTTTGCAGAAAGGAAAACAGATTAATAACAAATCAGAAGTTCCTTTTTCTTTGACTGAACTATGTATAACAATCAGTACCTAGCTTGTTCCTTCCTTGCGCTGTAAAAAACTGAATACATATAAAAACACAGGTACGAAACTGAATTTTTTTTCCTGGAGAGGTTATGACATAGATAAAAGAAAGTTAGCCGCCCCGGTGTCGCAGTGGTCTAAGCGATGGCCATTGATCATTCGTCCGAAAGGGGTCCGAGTTCGAATCCCGGTGAGGCATGGATGTTGTGTTTGTCTTACGGCACTGGCTCTCTCCCTTCGCTGGAACCAGTGACCTAAATTAGGGACGGGCGACTGCTTATAGCCCATTGAGTTGCTCACGGTGGTCGTTAAACCTCCAATCAAAAAAAAAAAAAAAAAAAAAAGAAAGTTATACAAACAGTACGCAAATAATTTGCGTGTGTATCATTACATTAGTGATATCTTCGGAGAAAAATAATTTTTTCCTAATCAATATTCTTAAATATTTAATTGCTATCCTTAAGATAAATATCCTTATTGAGCTAATTAATGATCAAAAATTAAAAAATTAATTTATAATAAAAAATGAAATAATTAATTTTACTCAAAGTGATCAGTTTATTGTTACATGGATGCCGATTACCCTCCACGTCATGACGATACGAAAAGCGATATGAGGAGCATGGAACAACGTCCCAATTGTACGAGAACACGTATCTGAAAAAGCTTTTAAACGTGCGTCGTTCGACAACTTAATTGTCCAAAACGGTAAGACAAATCCACTCGGATAATCATTTGGTGACCCTCGGAACATGTTGGCTACGGTAGCAATCCCTACCATTCACACTGTGAAATGCACGTGTCCTCGTCTCTAGCAAATTCGTGAAAACTCCTTCCACTTTCATATCTAACGACGATAGAACACCTGCAAAATGAGAAAAAAGAACGTCGAAACAACTTAGCACAAGCACTACGAACACACCGCAGATTACAGATAATGGTAAGGACTGACGTGCAGCCATCTATCGGCCGTTCTGTAATTACTTTATCGCACGAAGCCAGCCAGATTTGGAAGTAAGCCAAAAAATAAAGCAAGCACTTTTACATAACTCCCGCTGTAATATAAAAGCAATAAATTGAAGAACTGTTTCTCTTCCGTCTGGGGTATCTCCTGTCTAAATGGCCAATGCCAGGTGCATTTTATTTTCATTATCCTTGTAGTATGTTTAGTTGCATGCTGGTCATGGGATTGAAAGCATGACCCCAGACATCGACTTTGGCTGACGAATTTTGCTAGGAGTGGCAGACAACAGAAAATCCTTGAATCCCTTCATATTACTCTCCCCTAGTGGGTTAGAACTGCTAGAGCTATGGGTCATGCATACACTTTGGGGTTATAGCAGCCGAGACTCTGGTTGGGTTGCTTTAAAAAGGCATGTTTATTCCAATTATGGTCTCAGCGAGTTACATAGGCAGTGGAAAAAGGTTCGGGTAACTGTGTCATCCATGATCTAGGATCGGGTTACAGGTAAAAAGCTTGACAGGGTTGGAACACAAATCGTTTACAGCTTTGCCTTAGGGGTGATCAATGAAGGGGACAGTTGAATCAAATTAAGATGGAGATATAAATAGCAAAATAGCACTGATAATGCGTATAAAAGAAAAATACTCTGGAGAGGTCTTAACACTTAAAGCACTATCCTGGTTCCGCCCCTGAAAGAAACTATAATTTACCTATGCAGTTTACCAATAGCTGTATGTAGCGTGTACGTGCTAGATATATTATTACCAGCCGAGAACATAACTGGTAGGTAAGAAATATGTATTAGTCCATATCACTGGAAAACAAATCACTTACTGCCCTAAAGGATAACAAGTCAGAAATGAAAATTTAATAACATACACACTAAACAACCTCAACAAAAAAACATATACGTTTTAATAGGGTGTTCTGAAGATTTTGAGGGTAATCCTACCAGGCTGTTTTTCCGGATCCGTTCTTTGCGAAGCCACTTTGTTTTTTAGAACTAGATCCTTGTTAACGGTGTTCCCATTCTGTATCTATTTCCATTGAATTTATTGGAGCTGTCTCAGGTTCAGTATCTTGCATGGTTGTCGGAGCCTAGAAATAAAACGAAGCCAAAATGATGTACCAAGTTTTTCAGCACATGAGGTCCAATGTTTATAGAGATCGGTAATTTCTTGTTTTTTTCTTTTGATTTCTTAACGACTTACTTTTTTCTTTCTGAAAATCTGTTTGCTCTTTGTTCTTTTTCTCTCTATCAAATAACGGCACCACATTCTTCCCGTTTATATAGAAAAAACGTTTATGCCTACTGATTTTGAACGTGGCATCTTTCGGTGACATCTTTGAAGCAGCAAATCAAGTTTTACATAAGCTGAACTTTCGAAATGCTACGGGTAGGAGTGTTTGATTACATTTTCCAGCTACCATCGTATATATCCGTGTGCCAGTAGGTGATATAAATAGTTCCACCACGTAATGTTAAAGAACGCATGCGATTAAATAATATTGCACTCCACGAACATATCACTCAAGAAGAATCAGAAAGCAATGTCTTTAATTCGGTCCGATACAGGATAATACCGACCAGAGAAGCTTTCAAAGTTACTGCTCATGAAAAATCATATTTATTGCACGATACCAGTTTTACCGGAGAACACAGCGATTCTGGGAAGCATCTTTGGTTGATGATATGGTGATCCCAGATGCCATTCGTGGTGAATCGGGCTTCAGCGGTCTACTTTATCATCTCTAGGAAAGTGTCGTTTCATTAGTCCGATCAAGGATCTCCGGGAAAAACTATTTTTTCTCCAGTGGGATAGACGCTCTGTTCCAGTACAGCATGCACAGTTTGAGATATTTTTAGAACTAATATAATATTGTACAGTTTTGGCGCGTACGTCCATTATATACCGGCCTACAAATGGACAAGATGGCCTATTTCACACAGATATATTGCACCAATTACAATAATTTAAAGTGCAAGTAATTGCGGGAAAATGCAGGTTCTAGGCAATGGCAAATTTCAAACATTTCAAAATAAGAAATGCTTAAAATACGTAGCAAGCTATCAAAAACGTTCCAAGACTAGGTACGTGCCGCGCCAACAGATAGAAGTACACGGATGTACGGGCCAGCAGTTGAGGTAGTGACCTCCCTGAGTCCTTGTGCGCAAGTGGCGTCGTTCTGTGGAACATCAGGGAGCTGTGCATGATATTTGGTGACCACATGTAGAACACAGCTTGCGGATTTCTTTATGGCGCTGCGGTAAACCAGAACAGCGGTAGCGAATTCATCAAATTCTGCGTCCAAACTCTGCAAATCCGGAACGCAGAGGCATGAAATTTTGCGGCAGGCTTATGGCAATAGAATCAATGAGTCGTGCCAGGTGTTTTGAGTGGCACTTGTGAAACTTTAAGAGCACCAGATCATCGGGAGAATCCATTTAAGACATAGCTTTGCACACATTATCAATGTATCATACGGAACAGTGCAGGAAATTCTGACGTCAGTTTTGAACATGCACAGTATTGCTGCAAGGTTTGTGCCAACGATTCTGAACTCCCGAACAGCAGCGGTAAGATCCGTGTCGAACTCTGTCAAGATCTTTGTCAGCAGGTGGTGAATGATATGACGGTTCCAGCCGCGGGTCATCACTGGCGACGACATGCCACTTGGGTCTACGGTTACGACTCTGGTGACCAAACAAGAATCGTCGCAGTGGAGAGCGCGAGCATCTCCACGACATAAGAAGGCCCGACAGGTCCGGAGCGCAACCAAAAGCATGCTCATCGTGTTCTGTGGGAAACCATTCCTGTGGGGTTGTGCACCGCGAATTTGTCCCTCAGGGCCGGACCGTCACCGCCCTTTTTTACTGGAAGATGTTCTTTGCTGCGTCTTAGGAAGGACATTCGCCGCAAACGACTCTGAAATGTGGGCGCTGGAGAGAATTCCTGCTCCACCACGACAATGCAGTGCAGCTCATAGAGAGTTAGCAACACGCCAGTTTTGCAGCCGCAACAGCATGGCTACCCTTCCTCACCCACCTTACTCGCCAGATTTGGCCCCCTTGCGACTTCTTCCTGTTCCCGAAGAAGAAGATGAACCTGATTCGCGAACAGGACTTCCGGAGAGCGTTCCCAACAGTGGCAAAAACGCTGGTAGCGGTGTATCGCTGCCCAAGGAAACTACTTTGGAGGAGATCATGGCCAGACTTAAAGTAACGTAAGTACTTTGTTGTATATCGGCCTAATCATCGAAAGCTTTTGGTCGGACATTAATAATATGGGAGATGCAGCAAAATCTGCTTGGTGTAGTCTTAGGACAATCATTCTACCTGACCACCACCCATCCCTATAGGTCGGCGCGTTTCCCAGCATCAGCGTAGAACTGGATTTCGTCATCGTTCGGCGGTGCGGAATATATACAAACGGCGCGAGTAGGGCGTATCTGTTCTCCACTATGAAGCCTGTGCAATGTGTGGAAAAGGTAATAATTTGTTGCTCGGAAATGAGCATCACTGAGAGAAATATCGATCTGACGTAGATGGGTTATTATGTAAGTTGTACATGATCAGCAGGTACGATGATGTGGAGACCATTTATAATATAGTCATGGAAAACTCTCGAAGAACGAAAACGAACCAATGGTTTTACTTAACGACGTACTTAAAATGACAATAAAGCGTTTGGAAGTATGTTCAGAAACAACCTTGTTAATGCAAGTCCTTATACGAGTATCTCCGTTGTAAATTTACTTTCGCGAAGAGAACTTATCTCATTTTTTGGAAATATTGATTCACTGGTGTTAAATCTTGTTTTGGTGCATTATTATTTCCGTGGTGTTTTGCGCAACCCTTGTACATTATTTTAAATCAGCAATTGCAACAGCGCTCTGCCGTTTACTATGCTATTAGCAATGCTGGTTTTACCGTGTTGCAATTGCACTTAATCGTGAATATGAGAAGGCACTTGATGCATTAGGAAAACTGTGTTTTGTTGGTATTTCTTAACATTATTCCTTTAATTTTAGAGATCTCCACGAAATCATGGTCAACCAAGAGACTCGTGAATTCATATCGTTTGCAGTATTTTATCTTTAAAATCGATTTCGTTTATAAAACAAAGGCACAATTGCTTTTCCAAGAGTTGGTTGGTGTTTGAGGTTATCATGAGACGGGATGGCGCCTTTGTCTTCTAAGACAAAAGGCTCTTTACTTTCCCTCAATACTGAAAC